>VYXH01000569.1:14288-34808 GCA_013397275.1 Burhinus bistriatus
AATGATGGAAAGTAGCTTGGTGAGCACTTCCGCCAGCTCCCTCAGTAACCTCGGGTGGATCCCATCCAGCCCCATAGACTTGTGCATGTCTAAGTGGTGTAGCAGGTCCCTCACCATTTCCCCTTGGATTATGGGGGCTTCATTCTGCTCCCCGTACCCGTCTACTAGCTCAGGGGGCTGGGTACTCAAGGAGCAACTGGTCCTACTACTGAAGACTGAGGCAAAGGTGGCATTAAGTGCCTCAGCCTTTTCCTCATCCTTGGTCACTATGTTTCCGCCCCCGTCTACTGAAGGATGGAGATTACCCTTAGTCCTCCTTTTATTGCTAATGTTTTTATAGAATCATTTTTTATTGTCCTTAACATCAGAAGCCAGATTAAGTTCTAGTTGGGCTTTGACCCTTCTAATTTTCTCCCTACATAGCCTCATAACATCTTTGTAGTCCTCAAGAGCGGCCTGCCCTTTCTTCCAAAGGCCATAAATTTTCCTTTTTTCTCTTAGTTGCAACCATAGTCGTCTGTTCAGCCAGGCCGGTCTTTTTCCCCAACGGCTCATTTTTCAGTACATGGGGACGGCCTGCTCCTGCACCTTTAAGACTTCCTTCTTGAAAAACGTCCAGCCTTCCTGGACTCCTTTGCCCTTCAGGACTGCCTCCCAAGGGACTCTGTCAACCAGGCTCCTGAAAAGACCAAAGTCCGCCCTCCGGAAGTCCAAGGTGGCAGGTCGGCTGACCCCTCTCCTTGCTTCTCCACAAATTGAAAACTATCATTTCATGATCACTATGCCCAAGATGGCCACCAACCGTCACATCACCCACAAGTCCTTCTCTGTTTACAATTTTAGGGGGATTATGTGCTATTGTTTGAATGAGGTGATGTACAAAGCATTTAATGTATTGTGTGTTAAATGTCCAGAACCTGCTGACCTTAAGTAGGTATTGGAAAGCTATTAGAGGAGAAATAAGTTCTATTATAGATGATATCTAAGAGCATTTTTTGACTGACCTATGTTTCTTTGATTGTTTTAAAGAATCATTAGGTGTATGCTTATTGACAGTGCCTATTAATCTTTTGTTAATCTAAACAAAACATGAAAACTGTATTTCTTCTGTACAAACATCACTCAGGGGAATGAGCCCCTCCTTGGCATAGTATCCTTAAAGTCCATGCTCTTGTCAGAAGTGGAGACTTCTAGGCATGCTTAAGACCTAATATAACAGTAGTTCTAGAGACTAAGGTTGGTCTTTAGTTAACTTGAATGTTAGCCATTTCCCGACTGGACCAAACAAAGAGCAGTGTTTTCAAAAGAAAAAAAAAAATTAAAAAAAAATAAAAATAAAAATCAAGGCTTCCTTCTAAACTCCTCCTATGGTTATTTGAAAAGAATAGTTTATGAAAAGACATTGGAGGAAGATGGGAAACAAGCTGAGTGAGAAAGGCCCATTTTTTTAATAGTGATCAAACTTCACCTCTTATAAGCACACAGATCTTTAATTCCATGAGTTCAAATATATCTCTGGAGCCTATATTTCAAGTACTGAGAAGAAAAGGCCCCGCTACCGCTGTCTGTGATTCTTCCCTAACTAAGCTCTGAAGCCCAGGACTGAGCACTGGGTTCTCACAAAGAGGGAGCAGGTGTTAGAGAAAGTCAAGTTCAGCAGAGGATACATAAAACTTAAATAATTTTTGGCAGTCTGTCAGAAAAAATTAGATGTCCTTTATAAATCTGTCCACTGTGCTTTTGAATACAATTGTTTTGTCCAAATCTCTTCTGCACATGAATCACTAAATGCAATAGTAAAATAAGCATGAGTCCGGAGGCTTATTTCAGGCCAGTCAATGCCATACAGATGATCAGAAGATTCTTTTAGGCTCATAGCCAGATCACAGAAATAAAAGCTGAAGGAAAAATATGTATTATTCTGTTAAGCTCAACTCCCTTCTGAGTCATGAGTGCTCCCTGTTTGTGTGTTCTCTAGTGCTTTGTTCATCTTAGCATTGAATCGCCAATATTTCTGAGGGGGGTGTTTTTCCACTGCTAACTTAATTCCACCAGTCTGATATCATTGGTATGACTCCTCTCTATTTTGGGATTTACATCATCCTGAACTTCAGAGTAAGTTAAAATATATCCAGCTCACCAACTTTCCCATTTTGGGAAGAACATCAGATACTCCCTGTTTGTAACTTTAAATGTGTCACTTTCCTTTCATGTGCAAGAGTTGAGCTGGGATCCAAAGCACGTATGTCTAGTCATGGCCTTGAGAACTGCTTGGTACTCTGGTTGTTTGTTTATTTCAAAGAAAACTAGTTTGTAAATTAGCATGCTTTTTACATGATATATCACAATATTGGCTTCATTTCTGACCATTAACAGTGGAGATTGTTGCTTTATAAATACTATTAAAAGGACAATCCTAGTAGGTCTCCAAGAACTCTACTTAAGCAGGGGACAGAACTGTTGTCAGTCATTTTCCTTTTGAAATCCACTAGAAAGGATGCTCTTATAAGAACACTGCAAAACTGCAAAGACTCAGCTTCTTGCTAAGTTTGAGGATAAATTGAGTGGAAAACAATAAGTTTATTCTTCTCTAGTTTGTTTTTAAAATTTCACTGGATCTTATTTGAAGCTGGTAACTCATAGTTCATGATTCATTGCAATAATAAAGCTCTGAATTACTGAACGAGTAAAAATCCTGGCTACAGTAATAAAACAGGCACTCTAAAAAGCACAGGAGAAATACTGTATGCCAGAAAGTTATAAAATACTCAAATTGATTCAGTCTTCTTTGTGATCCAAGAAAAGATATTATGGTCCAGATGTGCAAAAAGAGTGAGAATATCGTATAAGCCCCTGTATTCTTCACAGTCTCTGTAAAGATGAAATTGGGTGGTTCTCATAATGAAGAATTGTGAAGAATCAGCATAACTTCCAGCCTTCAGGTATTCAGAGCCACATATAGTTTTTAGTTGGCACTGTCACTGATCTGTAGTGTACAATGGTAGGATTTTTCTGTCATGTATGCAAGTGTTATCGCACATAAATCAGGCAGTCGTTATTTTGAAGAATGGTTAAAATCTGCAGAAGCTAGAAGTAGCTTGAAAGTTCAACAATGGCAAGTTCAAGAATTAACAGCTTGACTCTGATCTCCCAAAAGCAGCGTGACTTAGAAGTACCAAATGTCAAGAACAAGGCCAGATTGAGGCCCAGTATCTTCATGCGTTACTTCATTCAAATGTAACAAGAGTGTGAAGGGGGAATAAATAACAAGAAACATCAGAATGGATTTGTGCATAACCAGTACTATTTCAAATATGAAATACAGAGTTTGGAACATAGTGTCATTGGTAAATGATAATACACAGCTGTGTGTCTACTGAAACCTGGCCCTGCTTTTATGGAGCACTTATTATAGTGAACCTCGTGATTGAAACTTTGTTAGATTTGTGACAAAGACCTCAGTGTTTCCATTCACTTTCCATTATTCTGAAGATATCCTTAAACAGAAATGCACTGCGTCGTTGCTTTCTTGTTTCCTCGGCCTTGTCACTCACGCTGTACTTACAGCCACTTGCTTTTTCCTCTGGTCTCTTACCTCAGTATCTCTTTTGGGTGATCCCTAATACATGCAATTTCTTCTCAATGCTATCAGGAAATGTACGTATCAGACCAAGAAATTGTCATCCTCTCTATTTAAACTGAGCGACAGAGAGATTGTAGGTTTGCGTCACCTCACATGTTTCATTTACAGTTTCATAGAATCATTTGGGTTGGAAGGGAGCTCCAAAGGTCATCTAGTCCAACCCCCCTGCAATGATCAACTAGATCAGGTTGCTCAGAGCCCTGTCCAACTTGACCTTGAATGTTTCCAAGGATGGCACATCTACCACCTCTCTGGGCAACCTGTTCCAGTGTTTCACCACCCTCATTGTAAAAAAATTTCTTCCTTCTATCTAGTCTAAATCTATCCTCTTTTAGTTTAAAGCCATTACCCCTTGACCTATCGCAGCAGGCCCCGCTAAAAAGTTTGTCCCCATCTTTCTTATAAGCCCCCTATAAGCATTGAAAGGCCGCAACGAGGTCTCCCCAGAGCCTTCGCTTCTCCAGACAGAACAACCCAAACTCCCCCAGCCTGTCCTCATAGGAGAGGTGTTCCATCCCTCTGATCATTTTTGTGGCCCTCCTCTGGACCTGCTCGAGCGGGTTCATGTCTTTCCTGTGCTGAGGGCCCCAGAGCTGGACACAGTACTCCAGGTGGGGTCTCACGAGAGCAGAGTAGAAGGGCAGAATCACCTCCCTCGACCATGCTTCCTGTTATGCAGCCCAGGATACAGTTGGCCTTCTGAGCTGCAAGCGCACATTGTCGGCTCATGTCCAGCTTTTCATCCACCAGTACCCCCAAGCCCTTCTCCGCAGGGCTGCTCTCAATCCCTTCATCCCCCAGCCTGTATTGATACCAGGGGTTGCCCTGACCCAGGTGCAGGGCCCTTGTTCAACCTCATGATGTTCTGTCGTGGTTTGGGCTGGGCTGGCCACTGAAACAAACGACAGATGCTGTGTGTGTTAGTGTAGAAGCATTTCAGTTTGGCTATCGGTCCTGCTGCCTTTTTACTGGGAGAAGCCCTAATTCCTACCTGCCCATTCCCAGGTGCAGCCAAAATTTCTAATCCATCCATGACCCTCACACCTCTGCTGCTGCATGGATCTCCATCCCCTACCTTCACTGAGTCAGCAGACCGAGGGACCACACTAGCATCCCATCCCACAGACACTGGCACACCACCCCCAGGCTTACCTCTGAAGAGCCTGGTTTCATCCCCTTCCCCCTTCAAATCTAGTTTAAAGCCCTTTCAATGAGCCCTGCCAACTCCTGCACCAAGAACCTTTTCCCCCTTTGAGACAGGTGTACCCCATCAGTCACCAGCAGGCCTGGTGTCATGTAAACCGACCTGTGATCAAAAAACCCAAAGTCCTGCCGCTGACACCAGGCTTGAAGCCAGGTATTGCTGGCTCTTGCTGTTTCTTCCCTCATCCTTCCCTGCAACTGGAAGGATAGAGGAGAACACTACTTGCGCTCCTGATCCTTTAACCAGTCATCCCAAGGCCCAGAAGTCTCTCTTGATTGCCCTCGGGTTTCTTGTTGCCAGTTCATCACCGCCTGTCTGAAAAATCAGTAATGGGTAGTAATCCAAAGGACATACCAGGGAAGGAAGCTTTCTCTTTATATCTTTTAACCCAGGCCCCAGGGAGGCAGCAGACTTCCCCGAGAAGTGAGTCCAGTCTGCATATTGGGCCTTCTGCTCCCTTCAGGAGCGAGTCACCTACAACAATGACCCATCTTTCTTTCTTTACTGAAGAGGCTTTGATGCAGGGCGTAGTTTGGCTTAACCTCAGCAACACCTCCACACACATCAAATCACCTTCCTTGTCATGGTTCAGTTCCACTTACAGAGCCTCATACCTATTTTGCAAGGGTACCTGAGAAGGTAGGGGAGTTACTGGAGAGACACACCTGCTTCACCAGGAGGAACTTGTTCCCATTGCCCCCTATTCTCTAAGTTACCTCATTCAGCCAGGCAGAGAGAGGACAGGGAATCCTTTATATCGCATGCCCTGTGTGCCTGTTTGGCCTGGTTCAGGGAAGGCAGTATCTCCCTCTCACACTCCCTGATAGTTCTCAATTTACTTACCTCTTCCCAGAGCTCCATCAGTAGGTGGAGGAGTTCCTCTACCTGGGCACACCTCCCACAGGCATGCTCACCGGTGCCATCTGGGTGGCAGCATGGTCCCATGAGAGCTCCATCTGGGAAGCTGCTCAGTCCTGCTGGGCACAGAGCTTGGGGAGGCCAAGGCTTTCCACCGTGTGGATACCATGACCCCCAGTCAAGCTGATACATCTTTCCACACCCTTCCACACAAACTCCTACACCACTCCCTAGGGCTGCCTCTTATGGGAGTGGGGTGGGCGCCGTTACTGCTGGCCCCGCCCCCGCCTCGTCAGCCACCCTCGTGCGAGCTGCCGGCTCCCGCGTGCTGCCTGCACTCTCACGGCCTTTCCCCGGCTCTGGAAAGTTCAGGAAAAGCCTCTTTTTGTCGTGAACCCCCTCTCCCTTGCAGACGTACCTGCACCGGAGCTGTCCCTCGGCAAGTAGTTAAACTTTGCTTTCTTTCTGTTGAGTACTTTATGCAAAAGGATCTTATTCATTACTGATACAAAAGAAATTACCTTCTTTTCCCCAAAAAGTTGTTCCAGAACTTTACTGTTAACCCTTCATGGACAGGTTGTACCTAGAGCAAAAGCTGAGTCAGTCTAGCAAGCAGCCTGATTAGGAAGCGACCTTGTTGTCTCTGCTTACTGCATCTCACTTTCTGTATGTGTGTTATCTGTCAATTTATAAGTACTAAACTGTTGTTCATTTTGCTGTGCAGTTGGAACAATTCAGAATTTCCTAGTACCAGAGAAATCAACCTGCCCCTATTAAATTAAATTGTCCAACATTTGTTGAATTTGGTGGATTTGGGAGCAGAACCTAATTGATAGAGCATTCACTTTCAATATACAAATTTGAGCTACAGTAAATAACACTCCAGGTCTTCACAATTGTTTCCAATTTTAAATGTAGTTAATTCCCCTGTTTATGCTTCTATTTTTCTCTATTATGCTCTAGCAATGATGCATTGTGTATGCTTTGAGAGTGGATTATATGAAGATACATATTGGTGCGTAAGGCTGCTTCTGTCATTGATTTGCATATTGGAACGTTATTTTTCTGTAAGTTTAAGTCTGATAGGTGTCATAAGTTCTGATAACTGATAATTCTACATAAACCTTCTAAAATTACCCCAACCAGAAATACCTCCTTTTGTTCAGCAAAAATATATCTTCCTTTTTCATTTACTGCTTAGTTAGCTTGATTTTTTTGTATCATTCATATGCTCATTATTATTTCACCTATCTAAGCCCCATACTAGTAAGAGACGTTTCTGTACGACTCATGTACTGCTCCAACATTGTTCCTGCAGAACTATTGGAGCTCTGGTGGCAGTAGGACTTTTTCTGAGGTGAGGATAACCTACTTTGTTACATTCCAGTTATAAACTTTAGTTCCTGTTGGTATTTAGCAATTACTGTTCTATACTCAAGGCAAGCTCCCTTTAAAGTTAAAATTAGAGGAACTTTAAAGCAAAAAAACAAGGGAACTTCATCTCTAAAGGAATTAGCCTTCTGACATCTCTAAATTTTTAAGACTATTTTGTTTTAAAGTCCATCTATATATAACTTCCAGTAAGCTGCAGTTACAGTATCCTATTCTTTTCTTAATTATTAAAAAATATATAGCATTGAAACTACACTAAATGGAAAGCTGCAGGCTGGTGACCCACAAACAAATGTAAGCAGAAGAAATGGCACATCTGCATTCCTGATTCTTTCCGTAAACCGCACTATTGTTTTAGCTATTGTTTTGGCACAGTTTCTTCTGGCTGAGCCAGAGTTTAGACCATGGCTAATCTGTGGTCATAACAATGAGAGCAGAATGTGAAGAGATTTTACTCTTTTGCAGCACGGTTGTGGTAGCTGAACATTTACCTTCAGCTAAACCCTGGGGCAGGACTAGGAACTTTTCTACAAAACTTTCTTAGTAGTGACAGTGGAAACCACAGATTTACCAGTTTTTTCCATGTTTTCTACTGTTGAATCTGCATATTCAGCCAAACAATTATCTTGAATGAAGCGAGTGGTTTTATTCATGACAATTTGACCGGAACTTATTGGATCAGGTAGGAAAAGGGCAACTGTGTTTTGTTTTACTTTTCTAGTCTATTTAAAATCTCAGTTTGACAGCCTTTACTTTCAGTACCCTGCTGCCTGTATGCCTAAATGCATTCAGCTGAGCTATTATATTCATTTATCACATTCTGGTAAAGTTTGTTCAGGAGATGGAGCTCACACAGGATCCTGTACAATGTTGATAATTTAATTCTGTGGGAAACAAGGAATTCAGGAGATCCACCCCAGGAGTGCCAAGCGTTATACAAGTCAATATGACAAAGTTTCCTCCGGTCAGTCACAAAGGCCTGCGGTTTTGAAGGCTGGAAGCTTGACACAGAAACTGGAAACGATCAGCCAGAAGATAATTTTTCTTACACATGGAACTGGTCATTAAAAAACCCAAAATATATATTACAAACCAGTAAACCAAGAGTATATGAATCCCAGACAAATCTGCTTCCTGCTCAAAAATTCTTGTGCCTGTTGAAGTAACACCTGTGAGACAAAGAAATAAGAGTCCTGTCATGAGGAAGTGGAAAAGAAAGTGGGACCTTAGGGATACGTTCCTCTGAAGTTAGGGTGTAAGAGACCGAGTCTTAATCTGTATTCTGTGCGCATTGGTAATCCTCTCCATTGTAATCGATGCCACTTCTGGCTGTGTTATAATCCATTTTCCTAGAAGAGTTTGTACGTCTTATAGTCCTTAATTTAGCTTGTATATAAAGCTGGTGAATTCAACAGAATTATTAAGACATTATAGAGCCTATATGCAGATCCTGCTGGACCTCTCAAAATGTAAGTGAAGTTTGATTCTGTTCAATTCATTTCATCATGTTAAGAAGTGACTGTGTGACTTAATTTACCCCTGGAGATGAGGACATGGTCTGCATGGGCTTTAAATATTGTATGTTCTAGTTATAAATATGGTGCAGGCATCAACAGAAATATTCTAACTTAGGATAATTTTCCAGTGTATAATTTTCTCAGATTCTTAACCTGTTCTTGATTCATGTAGCTGAGGATAGAAACAGGAAATGCCATAACATCTACTTTCTTGCACACTATCTGTTTATAGAAGAAGGGAGAGACTCACGTCTTGTTGATTTTAGGCATTAATCAGTTGAGGCAATTTTACTCATGTCTCTGAAGTAGAGGCACAAAATTTCATTTATTTTTCTTTCTTTTGTTTTTAAACAATGGTTTGTTTCTTCATTAAAAGAAAAGAAAGTTCAAGTTTGAAAGTTGGAACATTCCTGAATTTAAAAAGTTATAAATATAGTATTGTTATTGAATCTTTTCTTCTGATTTATCATTGATCTATGTTATAATAATTTGCAATTTCATGATCGTATGCTGGTTTTAACCAGGTGAAAATTGTTTGATAAATGGTGTTAAAATGTGTAAAAACTCAAATCAAGGTCAAACAAAAGTATTTGGGGATTTAGGCCAAAGCTGTCAAATATTGAATACCATACCAAACAAAACCAGTTGCAATAGTCAAAATGTTTCATTTCAGTATTTTCTGAAGAAGAACAGTGTGATTTCTCCCATTTGCTGCAACACTTCATTTCATTTTTTTTTTTCAATTTAAAAGAGAAATTTCTATAAAGTTCAGTGAAGTGTAACATGATGGCTGAGGAACAGAAAAAAACTTTTCTGTTTAAATCTTTCTAATCAAGCATCAGTTATTTTAAGTTGGCAAGAAGAATTTTAAATACTTTGGGGGGGAGAATAAGCCACCCAACTTACAAAATCTCTTATTTACACACATATTTTCAGGCTTTCTTCAATGTCCAAAGTGTTAAATAAGGCAATGATACGGGGTGAGCAAAACCGAAGGTCACCCATCTAGTTGACCAAGGGAAGCCAGTAGATGTGGGGGTTTTTTTGGATTTTAGCAAAGCTTTTGATGCTGTCTCTCACAGTATCCTTCTGGACAAAATGTCCAGCACACAGCTAGAAAAGTCCATAATATGATGGGTGAGCAATTGGCTGACAGGTCGGGCTCAAAGAGTTAACCAGTCATCCCAAGGCCCAGAAGTCTCTCTTGATTGCCCTCGAGTTTCTTGTTGCCAGTTCATCACTGCCTGTCTGAAAAATCAGTAATGGGTAGTAATCCAAAGGACATACCAGGGAAGGAAGCTTTCTCTTTATATCTTTAACCCAGGCCCAGATGTACTGAAAGATGCCAATTCTGCCAGATCCATGGCTCTGAGTGCTCACTGAGCAAAACATGCAAACGCAAACAAAGAAAATTCTGAAAGACCAGAGCAATTAAAAAAGGTGAACTGAGTATGAAACTTTCTGGAAAAAGGAGGGATAAATGAAGGCGGCTGATACTGCTTTTCACTGCATGTGAATGTAAAATGGGTTCCAGCAAAAAATATTTTAGGCCTTTTCTTTTCTAGTGGAAAAAAGGAATTTGTAGCAACTACATATTTTTATTGTAAAACGACGTGACAACAAGGCAGAGAATATTTTTAGTTGATGAACATCTAAAGCTCTATACGAGCTCTATACATATCATAGTCATGAGTAGAAACCCATTCCTATGCTTTTGAAATTTGGGTTGCAAGACATAAAATGCATTAATGCTTTGAGATAGGTTGCCTTCAGAAACAAGCAAACAAACTCTGTTCAGATTTAGGAAACAGTAAGTTTCTCACCATGCTGAGTGTGTGATTTGACCTTTCTGTCTGCTGTCACAAGCTGGACAGTCTTGTTTACGCTTTGGAGAATGATTAAGGAACTTTATTAAGATGATTCTCTAAAAAGTAGATATATTCCGCTCTGAGAACAAATCATGGCTTAAGTCCATCAGGCTAATGATGCCTTGACATGATCTTATGAGCAGACACAATGGAATCTACATACAGTATTGTCATGGAAATTTGAGATATTTGTTTCTATGTCAGAATAGTGAACCCTAAATCTCTGCCTGCCATAACTAATTGTTGATTTATGACATTCATCCTGGTTGTGATAAGCTGTTCCATTTGTTAACAGGACTTCATAATTCTCATAATTATGGCCTTTCCTTCTTAATGAGCAGCACCATTTTTTACTGACGGAGGCACAAGCATGTTTTTCAGATTTGTTTTCTTTTGTGAGGAATAGTAAGAGGTTCCAGGGAGACAGTAAGATTTATTGTTGGAAACACTCTTGGTGGGTTTACAGATGTGCCAGATGTCCAAGAAGCCTGTTTCCAAATGTTATTATGGTGACAAACCTACAGTGAACAGCAGAATTTCATACATTTTTCTATAGATAGCCATTCTTCTAGCTCTGTTTTGAACTGTGTGAAGCTCTTTGGTATAAGACAAAAAGAAAACTAGTGTATGGAAGAAGATTATGAAAAAATAAACATCATTTGGCCACTAGATGGAAACAGAAGCAGCAAGCGTGCATATGTGTGTGTTAACTATATGTATTTACATATTCACCTGAATAGTTTAATCTTTTATCTGCACATTAATATAGAGAGAGTAAATAAAGTAATTTTTAGTATTACAGTTCAAGTCAAGAATGAACTGGACAGCAGAGTATGGTTGGAGTAGACTAAAAATGCATACAAGAGAGATGAAATAAAAAGGGGAAGGGTAAGAATACCAATGCAAAGGAAATCAAACTCAAGGAAGCTCTAAAAAAATGCTGTAAACCATGAAAGTAGCATAATGCTGGCTCATCAAGAGGGGCAGAGTCTATAAGAATATCTTCTTTTTTTTCCCTGTGTTGTTAGATTTTACCAAGTTTTTGTTCCTTTGCAGCAACAAGGAAAGAAGTCATCTTGGGTCTTTAAATGTGTCAGGAGTGATTTTCTGTGAGGAAGCCTTGCTTCTGAAAAGCCTTAGAAGTTATCACCACATCTCCAAATATTACTGTTTTCATCCAAAGTTAAATCTCTGAATCCCATATCATTAAACTAAAGAACCACAGCCTGCTTAGTTAACAGTTAAGCAGCTGTTCTGCATGGTCCCAATTGAGTCATGGAATCGTTCAGTTACAGAATAATTTAAATTGGAAGAAAACTCTTCAGGTCTCCAGTCCAACCTCCTGCTGAAAGCAGAGCTGATTTTGAAGTTAGATCAGGTTGCTCAGAGCTTTGTCAAATTTTGAATTTCTCCAACGATGGAGGTTCCACAAACTCTCTGGAAAACCCATTCCTGTCCTTGACCACTGTGGGGAAAAAAATATCTCTGTCTAACCAGAATTTCCCTTACAGCAACTTCTGTTGCCTTCAACAGTTCTTAAACTCTCATGGTCTCCACAGCCAAAGCTGCTGTAGAACTTCACGTTCCCTACCAGCTGTTCTGTAATTGCAGGTCCAGCAAAGCATTTCCCTCAGTTGGCCTGTCCAGTGTCTGCAGTAAAAAACTGTCACTGAGGGACTCAAATCACCAGGATTTTGAAAGTAAATGTTCCTCACCTAACATTTCTGGGGAAATTTTAGATGTCTGTAGATAGAAATACTTTGGAAGATAGAATGATTTTAACGCAAGAATGACGGGCACACTTCAACCATGATTCAGCTCATCCTAAAGTAGATGTTATATGAATCGTGCCTATTCCTCTCCGCTGATTGTAAAGGCTGCTGACTGTACTACATACATCACGGATATCTAAAACTGAATTAAACAAATCTCACCTTTGCTGATTGTTACATAGATGAACACATCTTTCTGTTGCTTGTGGATATTGAAATCCATTCTGCAAGTCAGAGTAGAAACTTACTGAATATGATAGATGCTATATTTTGAAGTACCTATCCTGTAGGAATGTTGTTGTGGCATTAACAGCAACATATTTACTGATTTAACATTCACAAGAATGTACTTTAATTTAGCACAAAACTTATATTGGCACTAAATATCCTGTTGTTCTACTCTGACTTTTAAATTTATGTAGGTTGTGCACGTTTGCTGACATGCCATCATAACTGCTGGCATATTGTCCCCACTTTCCTCATTGTTTTTCTGCATAATGAAAAGAGAGGAGACATGTGGAGATTGAAAAAACACGGACTCCGGTGGGGTGCAGGCCAAAGATGTTTATTGCCCAAAAAGCTCACATTATATACCGTTTATTGCTGTTCACACGCTATCAGACATACTCTGATAGGGTACCGCCTTAGATACACGCGACTTCCTTACGACGTGATTGGTTGGTTCTTACTGCCCGCATGTCCTGTAAAAGTCTCCCAACTCCCTCCTGTTTACAGCAAGTTTCTCTTAACTGTTTACATTCTTTGTCAAGGGCACAGGGCCTGATCATCAAGGGAAAACTCGGTAAAGCCTCGCTCCACAGAGACAGACTTCACAAGGGCAAGGAGAACTCAACTGTGGCCTGAAAAATCCATAAAACCCTTTGTGAGGATTACAAAATAATGCCATAGGATAAGGCATATGCCCTCGCTATGCTGGAGGAGTTCTCTTCAGTTGCTGTTTCCCAAGGAAGGGTGTTTGGATAATTTGGAGAGCTTCTCTGTAGATACAAGTTCAAACAAACTGACTGGCATTCAGTCACAAGGAGTGTTTCCAATTCTGAAGTATAGAAAATTATTAATGAGGCTTTCTTTTCTGAAATATTTTTCAGAAGCTCATCAAAATCATCTCAGTTCACAGAAATATGTGGCTTTGATATAAGTAGAATATTCTAACAGAAAAGAATTGCAACTGAAAATTTGTAACCAGGCAGAAACTGCCCTGTACTCTGCTGTAATTACTGCCCAGATCTACTACTTGGCTAGCAATCATTATCTTTAATGAATCATGAATGATCTATAAAATGTATTCATAATATTTATTTTACTGTTAAGTCAGTGTGTTCTTGTGGGATCTAGAGAGCTTTATAAATACTAACAAATATTGTTGACAAGCTGGAGGCCGTCCAGTGGAGGGCCACTAGGATGGTTAGAGGGCAGGAGCACATGATATACAAGGAGAAGCTGAAGAAACAGGGTTTGTTTTCCATTCCCTACAGGAGTTTTTATGGACAAGCCAGTTTCTTCTCAGAGGTACACACAAAATAGCAAGGGGCAATGGTCACAAACTGCAACAAGAGATGACCCATTTGAGCGTAAGGAAAAAATTATTCCCCTGTGAGTGGTTAAGCGCTGGAGCAGGTTTTTCCAGAGAGGCCACAGGATCTCTGTCTTTGGTGATATTCAAAACAGGACCAAACAAGGCCCTCAGCAGCCTGATCTAACTTCAAAGATGGCCCTGCTTTGACGACAAGGTTGGACTAGATGACCCACAGAGGTCCCTCCTAACCTAAATTATTCTGTCATTCTCATAAATAAATGCATCATAAATAAACACAACTTTGTGTGCTTCTCTGCGCTTCCAAGCTCACTGATGATAGAACGACTGTAGGCAGTGTTGCTAACACTTTATGTGATTAAGACTGCCTAAGTCTTCCTACTGAAATGTTCTCAGTTGCCTGTAGCTCATCAGGGAATTGTTTTTTACTGTGTTTTTGAAAACGTACTCAGATTTTGATACTCCTGTGAGAATTCTCAATTTTGTGTGTGTGCGCGCTAAGTACAAACTTGCTTGCACTTAGTAACTAAAATTTCCAAAGACTCTGACATCACATTTTGCTTAGGCTCTCCTAGCAATTAGTTCTGACGAGCCTGCGTGTGTTGCCGAAGGAGGGTGTCTGAGCATGCTCTGTCCCAGGGCTGCAGAGATGAAGCAGAGTTTCTCTTAGCAGCCACAGCCAGCTGCTGCGGGCTGGGATGTGGCTAAGCCCTGGAAACGAGAGCAGGAAGCCTGTCTCTTGTGTGTGTTCAATGACACCCCTCAAGGCAGTGCGGAGGAGAGAATAGGTTCAAATTTGAACCTATTTCAAATGCCATCTCAGTGGAGGTAGGGGATGGAGAGCTATATGGCAGCAAAGACGCAAGGGTTATTGATGTTAGAAACCACGGAAGCATCTGAGAACAGTCACGTAGGAATTAGGGCTTCTCCCCCAAAAAAGGTGGCAGGATCAATAGCCCAACTGAAGTGCATCTACACCAATGCATGCAGCATGGGCAACAAACAGGAGCTGGAAGCCATTGTGAAGCAGGAAAACTATGATGTAGTCGCCATCACAGAAACCTGGTGGGATGACTCGCATAACTGGAGTGCTGCAATGGATGACTATAAACACATCAGAAGGGATAGGCAAGGAAGGAGAGGTGGTGGGGTAGCCCTGTATGTTAGGGAGCGTTTTGATTGTCAAGAGCTTAATGATGGTGATGATAGAGTTGAGTGTTTATAGGTAAGAATCAGGGGGAAAGCCAACAAGGCAGATATCATGGTGGAAGTCTGTTATAGACCACCCAACCAGGATGAAGAGGCAGACGAAATATTATATAAGCAGCTGGGAGAAGTCTCATGATCGCTAGCCCTTGTTCTCGTGGGGGACTTCAACTTACCAGATGTCTGCTGGAAATACAATACAGCAGAGAGGGAACAGTCTAGGAAGTTCCTGGTGTGTNCGTGGGTCGAGGCAATCCCATGCACAAACACAGGCTGGGCAGAGAATGGATCGAGAGCAGCCCTGAGAGGGCTTGGAAGTCACTGGAACAGGTTCCCCAGGGAAGTGGTCATGGCACCAAGCCTGTCAGAGTTCAAGGAGCATCTGGATGATGCCCTTAGTCATATGGTTTAGTTTTAGGTAGTCCTGTGAGGAGCAGGGATTTGGATTTGGATTTGATGATCCTTATGGGTCCCTTCCAACTTGAGATATTCTATAATTATATGATTCTATGAATATTCATGTATTAGTTACTGCCTGATGTGAATGCTTTGCAGTGTAGAATGTAGAGTACACAATTTGAACCATTAAGCCAAAGAAATACAAATTGTTCTGGCATTGAGTGGCTGTGTCTGTCTGAGCCATAAAGGAGTTAACATGCAGGAAGGCTACAAAATCCTCATGTGTAGTAGGAAGCATCTGGTGCATGTGGATGTCTGTACCTTAATACTTTTTTCTAACTTTGAGTGGAAATGTTTTGGTTCAAATATTTACAGTTGTGATATTGCAAAAATATTTGCAAAGATCCTGACATGCAGAGTCCAGTAGCATCATGTCGTTCCCTGGCCCGGGATCATTTCATCGATCATAAACAACTGACCAATATCTACATTTTAGGTGCCTCATGGAGAAATTTTCTTAAATAAATGATCATATTTCCCAGATAGTGAAGAGAGGTAGATGCTTCCATGTGCATATGATCTCCCTCTGGAAAGCTTTCCAGGCCAAATAGGAAACATTGGCATTTTAGAACGTCCGCTTCATTAGATCCTTAATACCAGGAAAAAGTTAAGTACTTACTTTGAAAGCAGTGAACCGTACCTGCAACTTTTGTTTTTATTTTTCTCACAAGGATTGATGAGGCTGACTAATTGTACCAGTCATTTAATGGCCCTACATCATTTCAGTTTTGACAAAGAACAGAAATTATGAATATAGAAGCATCACGTGGCAGAACAGGCACATGCTTAGAGCTGCCCTTATCTCTCTGAGAGCAAGGTTGTATCTACACAATGTAGTATACACAAACCTGAACTCAGTTCAAGGTAGCTACTCTAATGAGTAGACACATTGCAAAACTGCTCAGCTGGGTAAATACTAAGCTGTGGTTAGTCTAATACTGAGGTCCGCAGTACCACACTTTCTTTTTAGCAAGTGCTGGGCTAATTCAGGTATATCTGTACTGAACTACAGCTACAGTGCTGGCATATCCCCATGCTGTGTGTCAGGCTGTGATACTAACATTTCCACACTGCACAAAAGAGAGCTTGACCCATCTTTCAAATTTGGCTTTCTACAGGTATAGTCATCTACGTTTATGCATGTAAGAAGAATTTAAAACTTGCCTTGTTGTTGCGTAAGCAATTGGAAGGAAAGTTAATTACTCATAAAAATGCTGAGTTTCATTTTAACAGCATGTTAATCTGGCTTATGGATTTGTTTAATGTGTCTCATTCTGTCCCCTGCCATTTTTCCTGACAGACCTTTTGTGGTGGCCACAAATCAGCAAGTGCAGATCACCTGAACTGGAGACATTTTCATGTTATTGGACTGACGGAAGTTTTTATAACCTCACTGCTCCAGGAACAATACAACTATTGTACATGAAAAGGTAATATGGAAACAATGAAAGAAAGAAAAAGAGAGAGAAGTCATATGCCTGTTAGCTCGTTGCTGTTAATTTTTTGCTATGATGCGAACCATACTATTTTTAAGGGCATAAAACTGGATTAAGTACATATTTTTCAATGTAAAAATTTTTTGTTAATTATCAAACATTTTGCAGTGACAAGCATTACTTGGCAGATAATTAAGAACAGATTCTTATTAAATTTAGGTCCAGGTTGCAGAATCCAAAACTGAACACTGTACGGCTTGGGAAAGGAGTTTTTAATAGGGAACTTCAGTTTATTCCTTATCAACCTAACATGCAACTGTGAGATTCCTTATATTTGTGCTCAGGTGTGGAGTTTGGATACAAGCCCCTTTCAATTTTTTATTTTTCTAGATTTTCCATTGATCAATTGCTGGATTAAAGTCTGAATGTGTAGGTCCAGGTAAAAAGACTGCTCTGGGACTGGGGATTATGTTTCATTGAGCCTTTTTCAATTCTGATTCACATTCCACTTAAGCTCTTGTAATTTTCAGGATGTTACAATGATTAGCCTGAAAGAGGACATAGACATTACCAGTAGTGGCTATTAAGGAAAATAGGCCTTTTGTTCACAGGAATAGGAGGATGTGAGTTTCTGTTCCATCTAATGTTTCAACCTTTTTGATTGACAGAGCTTTCTACTGGTGATGATACATTTGCCTAGCAAATTAAGCTTAATGGCAAAGCTTGATTTCTTACTTTTCCGAGACCTCTCAGAAATATAGGGGTGCAAGTTAAAACTACTATTTAAGTGTAAATGTTTACTTGAAAGTCGTCAGTGGCATGCATCAAGAGAGTACAAACATTAAAAATTAATTAAACTCTACAATAAAGCGGTACCACTTATGTTGAACAGATCACATTTCATCTTTGCCCCAGAAATTAGTATACTGCAATAAAAGATGTGAATTGAACATCCACATTAAAAATATTTCTGTTTTAATGTACAAGCAACATATAAGGCTCAGGACTGAAATATATCACCTAACCCAGTCTCCTGCTTAACACAAACCATAGTGTCTGTCGTGGTTTGGGCTGGGCTGGCCACTAAACAAATGACAGATGCTCACAGTGTCTAACCATGTACACCTTTATCAAGTCCTGACTCTGGCAGAGCTACAGCATTTCCTTTGGAAAAGTGTCTGGTCTCATCAGCTAAGCACAAGACCTGTGCTTAGTGCCAGAAATGCTTCTTACTCAACTTATGTAGCATCTGCCTTTTTACTTCTTAAGCACCCACTCCAGTATTGAAGGCTGCACTTGGCATAATTGGTTTAGCTTAATCCTCCTTCTGTACAGCTTGAATGGCTCTTAGTAAGAAAAGGCATTTACGGTATATTTTTAACAACCCAAGACTGTAATTTTTGAAAAGATCCCTATTCGCTCTATATTTGGGCTGAGAGAGAGTATTGAGATAAAGAAGAGCAGATTTGTTTTTCTAAAGTGACTTCAGAAATACCGAATAAATGTCTGACACTTTTCCTGTAGAATATTTCTAATAATCTGTTTGTTCCCATTTTGCTTTACTGAAGACTTCTTTGGTTTTGGACCTGCTGTATAGTTTCAGCCTGGCCGTATGAAAATGACCCTACACAAGTAGCAGTGTTTCTCAGTCTGAGAATTCATACCACTCTTTATAACTACTGCTTTGTCTTTTTTAAGATATGAAATGAAATATATGAATGTGATATTTCCTGCTGCAATTCTTTTATTTACAAAGAACATTTATGAATCTTTGAACAAAGTCAGAATGGAAAAACATAAGGGGTTTCTTGCTAGTAGTTCCAAGCTTGTGTTTTAGAAGTTCTGTATCCCAAGGAATTTAGCCCTTCCTCAGTCACAGCTCTGTATTTCTCTTCCCTTCTTTCACATCCTGCAGTCCTGGGTTGGTTTGTGCCAGGTCTCCTGCAGCATCCACCCTCGGGCACTTTCCTGTGTGAGCAATCGATGCTCCAGTGCCTACATCTCAGTTCAGCTCCCCAGGGCAAGCACTCCCCTGTCCTTGGCTTTGCAGGTGTTGCAGTACTTACCTGCCTTAAGGACTGGCTTTCACTGTTTCAGATCTCATTATGTAGATGGCCATCTTCTTGCAATTTAATTTTGCCTGAACAACAGTTGCTTAAATGCATATAAAATTTACCTAAGTTTGTGCTTGCTGGTAGTCATTAGCACCTACCAGCATGACAACATGTTCTCTCTGACTGATCTTTTGGAAACACCATCCAAAGCACAGAAACGCCACTACCAGTACATGAGAACCTAAACACATTTATGCAGGTTGCTTGGATAGTGGTTTGGCTTCATTCTAAGTCACAATAAATATTGACATTTATTTCTCACTTCCATAGACATTATGACTTATCAACATGTCTTGTAACATCTATAATTTGTACCTTGTAAGATCTATAAATCTCTCTCTCACGTATATTACATTTTTGTTGTCATTCTAGGAATGATGAAGACTGGAAAGAATGCCCTGATTATATCACTGCAGGAGAAAATAGCTGTTATTTCAATACGTCCTACACCTCTATTTGGATACCGTATTGTGTTAAGCTTGCCAATAAAGATGAAGTATTTGATGAAAAATGTTTCAGCGTTGATGAAATAGGTATGCTTCCATTATGCATTTTACCTCTATATTTTTATACCACAATAGGTGTGATTCTATAAGCTTTCATATTATTCATACTGTATTTAAATTCTCCCTCTCAGAAAGGTTAGTTTCTAAAAAATATGATATATAGGAAGGGATTTGGTTTTGTAACATATGTAATGTGATCCACACCAGAAAATATTGCCCAGGTTGGAAGAAAGCTAAAAGGATAAAAGCAAATATGTGGTTTCTCTTTATGAATACCAGTGGTCTCTCAAATGTCTGCAGATGAGTTTGCCTTTGCTGTCACTCTGAGACCTTTCTAATGGATGCTACATCCCCTTGTTCAGTGTGAGCAAGGATGGCATTAAAGTTTTGATTCTGCAAAATTCTGGAACCAAATAGGTTTTTGTTCCTGAATCAACACTAATCTGCAATATCAGGATGTTTAGCATTTCTAAGCTAGAATTTATATTTATTGCAATATGAATTGTGACTGTCTGGGATTTTCCAGACATTAATGCTTGTTCAGAGCAGTGGTGTATGTATATGCAATTAACACTTTATTCCTCAAAGTGACTAGAATACCCACTGTCCCTGTCCTGGTTTTTTTCAGCTGAGCAAAATTAGAATAATTTTTCAGATACTGTATTTCTACATTATTTCTGAAGTAGTTATTAAATATTTAATATATCTTTCTGCATTACTCCAATTGTTGTTTTTATTTATAGTGAGAACTCTAAGTTTTGATGGAGAACTGTTTATGTCTCAGTGTTTTATAAGCTGCTATTGGAAAATGTAGTGTAATAGGTAATACATTCTTAGTTGTCTTTATTCAGGTAAGATTTATGCAGAGCATGTCTACTGCCAATGGCAGGGTGCCTTCTTGTTACCAAACTTGTGATTCATAGGTTTTAGATTTTAATCGGCAAATGTGTGGTTAATATGCTTTTTTAGTCCTGAAATCATTTAACAGTG
>VYXH01000571.1:0-70679 GCA_013397275.1 Burhinus bistriatus
AACCAGTCCTTCTTTGTTAGTACGAGGTACAGCAGACTACCTCTCCTCATTGGTTCCTCCACCACCTGTGTCATCGCTGCTCTGCAGAAACCTCCTGGACTGTGCGTGCCTGGCTGTGTTGCCTTTCCAGCAAATATCAGGGTGGTTGAAGTCCCCCATGAGAACCAGGGTCTGTGATCATGAGGCTATTTCCAGCTGTCTGTGGAAGGCCTCATCGACTTCTTCTTCCTGATCCAGTGGTCTGTAGTAAACACCTACAACAGTGTCACCCATATTAGACTGCCCTTTAATTGTTACCCCTAAGCTCTCGACTCATTCTTCATTTACCCCTAGGCAGAGCTTGATACATTCCAGTTTGTCTCTCACATAAAGAGCAACTCCACCACCTCACCTTGCTGGCCTGTCTTTCCTAAAAAGTATGTATCCATCCATGGGACCATTTCAGTCACGCAAGCTATCCCACCATGTGTCTGTAATGCAATGAGATCATGGCTGTGCGACTACACACGGATCTGTAGGTCTTCTTGTTTATTCCCCATGCTGTGTGTGTTGATGTACAGGCATTTCAGAGAGGTAATCGAGCATGCAGGTGTCCCTGGAGGGGAGCAAGAGGATCCACCATAGCCATACACACCATTGAGGCGCTTGGCCTTCTGATTCTTATCTTGGGAGGCAGCTAAATAACATTTGTCACTGCTCTGGTTGGCCTGGCTTATTCCCCAGTTGGATGTGATGGTATGAGTATTGCCATTTTGGACCCCATCCCCGGAGTCCTTCAGTTGAAAGCCTGCCTCACCAAAATGTGTAAACTGCCTGTGGCACATGCAGGTTTGGAGATGTATAGTGCTCCGCTCTGCACTTAACAGCTTTTTACATATGCAAAACCATTTTCCCCAACAGCCATTGGCTTTGGCAGGAGTGAAAAAGCACAGTGGATCTGCAAAAAGGACCGTGAGAACACCTTTCATCTGCTGTTAAGGACAGTGTCAGCAGCCTTTGGCATGGGCTGCAGTAACCTGTGCTGGAGTGGATGAGGAGCGCTCGTGCATGCCCTGCCGCTGGCTCTGCACAGGCAGGACAGCAGCAGCTAAGGAGCAGCAGCAGCATTTCAAGCTGGCAGGATCACCAGTGTCTTCCAGCTGCACACCTAACTCCATCTGGCATGAGGCGATCAATGCTGCCTGTGTTTTGAGACTTTTGTGGAGCACCGCTTTTGAGTGAAGATGCAACTCCACAATGTTTTAACACTAAATGCACTCAACCAGTCATGATATTATTAAGAGGAGCTTTTAAGTGATCGTGCCTACTGATGCCAACTTACTAGCAGCGAATCATGTAAGCCTTATGTGACTTGACTAATGCTGTATCAGTCAATACCAGGTCGAAACAGGCATCTAGGGGTGAGGAGGTATGCAATTTGTTGGTATTATGAGGGTGAGTTGGAGTGGTGGCACTGATGGGACCAAAAGGGAAGGCAGAGGGATGCTTGATGCCGGAAAATAACATGGCTGTAAAAAGATTTTGCTGGTTGGATGTCTGTTGGGGACTAGATGCAAATCTGTGCTTTAGTCTGAAAGCTGGAGGTGAGATGTGTCTTCATATTCAGTGGAAACAGGTCTTTGAACAAAAGACAGATTCAGGTTGACAGGATGGGAGCTGGGTTTTGGCTTGACTTTGCTGACCTTCCTCAGATGAGGAGGTGGGAGAAAGCTTTAAACTTCTCACACAAGTTATTTAATAGCACTTAACGCAATGGCAGTTTTTAGAAGCTATGCAAATGCACTTAGAGTATTTTTCTTTTAGTTTTTTCAAAATAGGTATATAAAACGTTCCTGACTGCAGGTTTCTGTTCATTGAGATCCATAGGTACCTAATGATAGTTCTCCGAATTTATTTTTCAAGTTGGTGAGTTAAGGAGCGGAGGAAAAGAGAGATCATGACCGAGGCAGTTACTTTTCCAGCATTCATGATCTATGCATTTAAGATAGTAAAATTATATCTAGATCCGCACAGTTTTAATTTCCCACTCTTCCTAAGATTTCAGTAGTTTAATGTGCTCAGAAATACTTCTTTTTAATCTCAAGATACTATGCCTAGGTCTGCATGAAAGGCAAGACTGGCTCTCTTGAGGCTCGCAAGCTGTAATCAGAGATGTTTATATGAAATGTTAGGGTTCTGTCCTATCTTACCATCTCAGGAGTGAAAAAATAAACTTAATGAACCTAGATCAGGCAGATTTGTGATGGAAGTCCCAAAGAAGAGAGAGGATTTGCAAGTAGCTGTGATTTTGCTGTGTGATTTTAATTTTATGGGCCCCTGTTGTCCAGCATTTTCTTCAGAGTAACTAAGAGTTGCATTAAATATTAAACAAACGGTGTGATGATTCATAAAGAGGGTCATGAGCTCCATATGTGAGTTAGAAATTTAATCTCCAGCTGGTTTCACTATAATCCATGTCATATATCCGGGATCAGAGAACTCCAGTGTCTTTGAATAATTAGTTAGTGATCAAAACAGAAAAAAATATTCCATTGAAACAATTTTCTCTTAGAAAAGGCTGTTTCTTCCAAAATTGCTTGTTAAAAACTCATCAATTTTAATCGCATTTTCTTTTGAGTGGAAGTAAGACAAAAATAATTTGGGAAATGTCAGAATGTCTTCTTGATATTTGCAGAATGATTTTTTTTTTTTTAGTGTAAGATCACTTTCATTTAAAGTTGTAACTCTTACTGTGTTTTAATAGGAAAAGAGGAAAGTGAGGCTTTTTCTTTTCATTGAATGTAACTTATTTTAATTAACCTAAAATGACTTTCTTTCTAGAATGGTGTTCCACCAAAAAAGGAAAACTTGATTAGCTTTTTTCTGATATCTATATATAATTTTAATACTAGTTCAGGTTGGGGGAAAAAAATTAAAATCTCCAAGTCTTTCCTTTGGATTAGGAAATCAATTTTTCCCCTACTTCCCCCTGGAGACCTGGAAGAATACCTGTCAGCCATTCATCTCCCAGACAAATATGCTGAGGTTTTTCCCAGGCCTTGCAGAGATTGCATTCTCCTTTGCATGACAATTACCAGTCAATGCTGGGGGATTCCACGTGAGTTAAAAACTTGCCCATCCTTTATAGCAGCTGCTCACAACACAAAACACACACACACATACACAAAAAAAAGTCCAGTGCTCATCCGCAGAGTTTCCCAAGAGGTTTTCTTATGCTGCAGGTGGGTTTCAGCTGGCACACAGATGCACGCGTGGAGTTTACATGTTGGCTCAGTTGCATCTTGACTTTGAGCTATAAAAGGTTTTCATTTGGGGCATTTGGAGATGAAGTAATGAATATACACTCAAGAAAAATACCATGGAGGCAGCGGAAGTGCGGGTCCTGATGCGGTGGGGTACGTTACTTCATGCATGGCTCTAATTAAGGAGTGGTGTTGTTGCATTTAGTTGGTCACCTCATGAAGCAGGTCATAGTGCATGCTTGAACTTAAGAAGCAGGCATATGGATGCACGCAGAATTGAAGTTTTAATGCCTATAATGTCTATAGACCTCTGAAAATAGAACTGTACTTAGTCTCTTATGGACGAGGGCTGTTTTTCTTGGTGCGTGGCTTGGGTCTTACTGCTTTGTTCTGAAAGAAGTAGGTAATGGTTCTTGTCCCTGTGCCAGGATGGTAGGATCTGGGAGGTATAGGAGAGCTGGTGGGATGTGATCTGTGGGGTTAGTGGTCCAGCCTCCCAGTCAAGGCAGGACTGTTGTCTGCATGAGACCAACTTGGCGGTGGCTTTGTCTAGCTGTATCTTAAAAACCTCCAAGGATGGAGATGGATAACAGTATCTTTCTGATGACCTGTCCCAGGGTACTGAATGCTTAAAATAAGAGAAATGTGTAGACTTGAATTCGGGGAGAAAAAATAGGGCCCAATTTAAGAAATAAAAAATAATCTACATAACTGAGTTAAAAATATGCAATTAGGGAAGCATGCAAATAGTTACGCAAGCCAAAGTTTGGTATCTGATTGTAAATTAGATAGACAGCTGCAGGATATCAGTAGACATATGGCAGGAATGTAAATAGTTTGCTTGCACTTTACTGACATCCTGGAAAGCTGTGTGTAAACTTTCTGAAGTGAAGAGAGAAAAGATGATTTCCTGGAAAAGAGAATTTTGAAGAAAAATAATTGCTAATAAGTAATCTGTGTCCCTCTGGAAGGTGAAAGTTTTATTTTGGCACTCGCTTATAAAGCAGTCTCTAATCAGACTGCATTTTCTTGTTTGGCTGACGAGCAGCAAGCAAGCTGGACACGGTGCTGTGGTTGCACTGTGTAGCTGGAACCATCATAGATCAGAGCTAGCTCCTCCATGGGATCTGCCTCCTGATTTTAGCATAACCTCCTGGCAGATGCTTTGTGTCTACCAGGACTTAGGGAAGATGACAGAGAGAAGGGTAAACGGTTGCGTAATTCAAGAGGGCGTATCAGATTCCAGAATGTAAATTCATATGTCAGTGGCCAAAACTCCTCATTCTTCTACCAAACCGAACGCAGGACTTGCCTGCATACCAGCTGTAGGGGTTGCTGCTACTTATAGTGACCTTTAAAATAATATGCTAGTGGAATGCAATATTGTAAGGCACTAATTTTGGCTTATTTTGCAAGCCAGCAAAGCTGTCTAAATATTTAATGCTCTTTCGTTAATAGTTGGCCATCGTATGTTTTGCTTTGCGTAAGGTGATATTATTGAGGCCATAAAAATTCCTAATCTAATGATAGCTAATGTTGGTTCTCATATTATCTAAAAGATACAGCAAGAGTAAACCTTGAATAGCATGCTTGATTTCTGGATGGGTGTCTAGTGACTTACTTCTTAAATAATTCTTGTAAAGTTTGCAGTGGGCCAAATTCTGGCCCTGTTGAGGTTAACAGTAGCTATTCCAGTTTACTTTGTTGGGATCGTGCATCTGCCTTAGGGATGGATTTCAGTCCCATAGCTTGTTAATTGTAATTTTACTCAAAGGGCCAGACTTAGCAGCTTGATGTAATGTTTTTTTTTTTTTTTTAAATAAGACAATTTCTGAAGGATGCGAAGAAGCTTTTATGGAGGGGAAGCAGTGAAAGGAGAGTGAGGAAAATCAAAGAAATTCAGACATCAGTAATGTTTCAAAAGTAAATTTCACAAGGGAGTTTTCCTTAACTATCCTTCAAAGATGACATGATGGAAAATTCGGTTATTAATCAATGGTGCTATGTCTCTGTTGGGTTCAAGAACATTTTTTTTAAAATGAAGATTAACATCTGGTTCCGTCTACAAAGAATTTTTAGAATTGTAAAACTTTAAGTAACCATAAATTACTTAAAGTGCATGCAGGATTAATACAAAAAGAAAAAAACACTTCAAGCATTGTTCTTTAAGAGGTGAGCTTAGCCTGTGTAGTCACAGAGTTATGTCATTGGTATATCCTTACCGAATAATTGCAAACATGTAGCACAAATCAGTCCCTGGAATCAGCTGACATACAAATATACTATAGGGTGTTCTGTTACAGCAGAGCTTGAGAATTGCAAAACCAATTTTCTGTAGAAAAATTACTTTAATACAATCTGAGTGCCATGATTTGGTTCATTTGAAAAGCTGTAAGTCAAGCTGTTTCCTGATGTTTCTTGCAGGCCTCTGTAATTCGACATTTATTTATAAAGGCCTAATTTATAATAGAAATTATGCCCAGTGCTTGTAAATAAGAAATTGGTATATTTCTTAGGAGTTGTGTGGGTATATTTAACCAGATAATTTTCCACTCATGAAGTAGGAAGGAGTGGCTCTTACCAACGGTCATTGCTTTCCAAAAGATACTCTGAAAGGTGCGAAGAGATCTCTATTTTATCCTTTATTCCAGCATGTTTTTGATTTGGTTTGCAGCAAGCAGAGGACATTGCAGTCAGCCCATGGCCATAATGCTGCGGATGTGTTTTTCCCTTGACTGGATTTTGCTATTTCAGTAGCTCCCAACTGCTTTCTCAAAACACTTCTGTATTGGTGTTTCACTTAAAGAACAATAATGTTATACCCCTGTTAGTTGTGCTGGCACTTTTGGCATTTTAATGGCAGGTCATTGGCATTTTAATGACTCTGCAAGCTCAGTTCTGCTCCAAATGAGTCTAGAGAGCAACATGATGAAAATCTTATCACATCCATGTCTGAAATTCTTTGCTATGGGAGAGGTACCTGGTAGCACTGGGTCGTTTTCTGACTGTCAGAACCTTGGTGGATTTTACTGCTGGATGCTGGAAGCTAAATCAGTCAGGATTGCAAGTGGATAAAATGTCTTTTCTTCTTCTGTAAGGACTGGTTCATATTTTTATTGGTGGGTTTCTCTGGGAAGGCTAGATGAGAGTTCATATAGGTAAAAGAAGCCTGGTGCTTTCTTTCAGTCTTACGAAGCCATAAGTAACTGTAATTTTCTACTGTGTGATTCTGCACTTACATGGCTAAATCGAGTGCACCAAGTGGTGAATCAGGCCCTGAAAGGATGCTTAGGAACAAATTCCTAAAATACTAAAACCTATGTTTAACCTGCTCCAGATGGATGGAGCATTCATTCATTGCATCTGCCATGGGCTTCCCTGTAGTGAGACTTTCCCGTCTTCCCAGTCTCTTGTTTTCCATCAGCATGGATATTTGGGTCACTGTCTCGTCTCTTCTCCTCTCCCATCCGTAACTCCCTTCTCTTCAGATCTGTATCTCTTTGGAGTCCAAGGTGTGACTGATAGGCAGCTCTGTGAAAAAATGAAGTTTTTGTAGGAGGTTTTGATTCAGCAAAATTATTGCTGATTATTACTTGCCTGCTTTAAAGCCCTCTTAGGTGTTTTTCAGTGCTTCAGCAAATACGTAGTCATTATATTCTTGTGGCTTTCTCTTTCTCTGTCTTTCTGGTCTGAGTCCCTTTTAGCTGTGCCAAATGGCACCATGCCATCCCAGGGTCCTGTAAGTCCTGTGTCCCATCGGGAGGATTCCCCAGCCCTGGTAAGGAAGATGCTCACTGGTGATGAGATGGCATCTCTCTGCTAGGAGATGCCCATTTCTGCCTCAGCTCCAGCCATGTCCAGTTGGAGCTGCCCTAAGGCTTGTGAGCTGAAACTGCTTTCCAGTAGTGGAAAGGTAGAAAGGGAAGGGGATTTGGCTGCTGCAGAAAATGTCAGCGTTTTTTTGGGGGGGTGGGAAAAATTAAAAAAAGAAAGACCTCTTATAGTAAAGACGACGCAGAAGAGTTTAGCCCTCCAAGGTTGTCTCATGCTATCCTGAGCTAGGTGGTCCTTCCCAAGTACTGCGTGGCTTTTCCCCCACCAGCTGAGCTCCCTGCCTGACTGCTTTCCACGAGGTGCTTTACAGCTGTGTGACTTCCACGCTACCCACTGGTAGATAAGCAAAGAAAGAGATGTTTTATCAAGCGAGCGAGGGCTAGAGGAGAAAATGGAGCATTTCGACACTGTGAGAAGCACTGTAGTGGACAAACTGCTAGAAAACTGTTTCCAAGATAGTTTTGACTTGTTTTTAATGTCTTTGAAATAATCCCTTTAGGTTTCCTGGTGGGAATTTCGTTTTCGCTTAATACTTTTTCCTCTTGGAGTTTTGATGAAATGTCAAAATTTGTGGAGCTTTTCCAGCTAGCTCAGTTTTTGCTGTTCTGGAAAGACTGGAGTAGAGATTAAAAAAAAGTCAGAGGGTCTGTCTTGCCTTTTTGCAGGCTGGAGGCATAATTTCTAGCTAGATTAAGGGTGTAAAACTTTTTCAGAAGAGCTTAGCATTCAGAAGCTCCCGTTATTCTCACTATATGTGTCCATTTTGAAAAATTGACCCCAACTGGAGAAGCTGAGAACTTTAAAAAATTTATCCCTGAATTATTCTACCTATTTTAAGAGCCTGGACTTACTTTCTTGGATAATATACTAACCTGCTGAGAGAGAGAGAGAAAAAAAAAAATTAGAAAATATTCCCCACCCCCCACTGCCCCAATATATAACAGTGCCAGCTCCTGCTGGCTGGTTGTCTTGATTAACTTATTTTCTTGTTTGGTATAACTGAAGTTTGCATACAAATTTCATGTTTACTAATTTACATTCTTCTTTTCCATTGTTTTGGTTTGACAGAGACTTCACCCTCTGGGATTGCTGTGTTTCACCCTCTCACGTATCGAGGAAAGCTCAAAAGTCTTTCGCATGCTTATTCTCCATTTTAAAATGAAAATGTTACACACTGAAGTTGAGTAGCACAGTCTTCTTTAATGCAATACGCAGTTTGCACTCAGATCACTTGCTCCTGTGTATAATTTATACATGAATCATGAATTACGTTTGGATTCTCAGGAAGCGAAAATAAATTGGGTAGAGCCACATCCAATTATGTAATGAATTCCTCACGGTAAAATTTACAGCGGGGATGCTGCAAAGTGGAACGCTGATAAAAGATTTCTGGAAGATTTGTTGCAGTATCTTCCGATAAAAATAAACCTCTGTCCATTTTAGGCATAGAAGAGCCATTTTGATTCAAACAATAAAATATTTAAAGGTGCATGGGATTGTTTTTCATTGTAGCTTAAGTACCGGTGCATAGATCAAGGAGGAGAAGAAATACTTGATACAGTCTCACCAAACAAAAGCTCTTTCCCAACATGTCATAAAGAACCTGCAACATAACTCTTTTTTTATGGCTCTAAAAACACTTTCTAGGCTGCATCTAACAGATTATATTTTGAGGAGCTATTTGCTGACACTGGACTTGACTTTTTTAAACTTGTTGCTGAACCCTGCCTTACCAGGCAAAATACGGCTTGTGAACTTTTATAAGGTGAGCAACCAACCAGTGGCACTGCGAGAAGCATTGGTAATTTCACCTGTTTGTGGCATTGATTTCTTTTAATAGCTTTTTGTTTGCATTTCCTCCCACATGTTTCTCACCGTGCCTTGACCTGTTGCTTTTTATTAATTTTTTAGTCGATACTCAAGTAGCCCAAGCTTGGGCTGTGTCGTGCAGGTTTTTTTCTTAGCAGGACATTTCCGCTCTTTCCAGTGGGACGTCCTTCTTGAAAACCTAACATGGCTCCTAAAAGCTGTGTGTCGGTTGTAGCTGAAGGGCGAACTGGTGAATACACCCATGCCGTTTGTATTAAATAAATCTCCTTCTGATGCTGCAGCTAATATTAGAAAAATTTCATGACAGTGACCAATGACTTGTACCATATAGACATCAATAGCTATTAAGGGAACACTTCTCTTTCTTTGCTTCAAATTTCCTGCCTCAGCAAATCTTCATGCTACTTTGCACCAAAAAATCATGTGTCTGCATGGTGGGGAGCTGGCTCTGGCAGGGGAAGCAGGATAGTGGCATCCCAAGAACTTTGCTAAAGCCACGTGCTGTCTTCAAAGCTTAGGTTTTATAAAACCAGAAGTCTGGAGATAGGCATTTGAAAAAGGAAGATGTTTTATTTTCCTAGATGAGTAGACCACCTTAGCAGCTCCCATGGCCTAAAACAATTTCATTGATTAATTTATCTGTTAGATTGACTACAGGAAATGTTGAAGCACACCTATGAGAGGGAAGAGCCTGGAACTTGCACTTCTAATTCCTGCCAGTTTTCAGAGTTTCCTGTGGTGGTTTTAATTTTGCCGAATGCTTTAAGGGTAAAATCTTGGCCCGCTCTCAAGCTGATGATGGGAGATTTGCCATCATCTTCAACAGGCTGAGGATTTCCCTGAACAGGATTAAAGGGGATGTGTGCCCTGACAGAGCTCAAGGTCAGAGCGAGAAGAAAACACCCTGACTTTACACAAAAGCACCCTGAAACTCTCAGGCCAAGAGCTCCTACATGGCCTGATGTCACCTCTCCTGACAACACCCACGTTGTTGTTCCCTGAAAGAGGGTGCTGGCTCTCAGGGGTGAGCCGTTCTCGCTGCCCTGGTCCCCACGTGGCTGTATGGAAAGGTGCAGGAGACATGGTTGGGGCAACCTCGGAGGAGGTTTCTAACCAGAGAGCATAGTCTAAACAGTCATTTAGGTGACCATAATCTGTGGTCTGCATCAAGGGCTTTATAATGGGAACATTACCAAACCAAAAGGTGTATCTTCTGATGGGCTTTTCCAAAACTCAAACTGAATTATTCCATTCCCCTACATTTCCTTTGGTGATGACACAAGTCCAATTTTATCCCATCTTTGACAGGGCTGTTCTTTGATACATACCCGGTCCTAATCATATTGAATTTTGTACCAAGTGATTTCCAGCTGGGCAGGTCAGAGTGGAGTTGATGGGAGTTGCATGCTCGTGCTCACAGCTCTGCTCAAACGATAGGCTTGGTGAAGGTGTCCTGAGTGAATGCTTTTTTGGACATCAAAAGCCAAAACAAAGTCAAGCTGAGCTATATAGTTCCTGCAAGTTTACAGCTTTCCGCTAAGAAAAACTTGATTTTTTTTTCCAAGTGCAAATTCAAGCTCAGACAATAATTAGCATCTTGTTTTTGTTTGTCACCTTGAAGGAAGAAAGGTCAAATATAGTCAGCCTGAGAACTACTTTGCCTTTCCTCTTGAAGCATTTAATTAGATTTCTCATGTAATGTAAAAAAGAGATAGTACTTTGAATATGGCAGTCAGAGCTTGCTGGAACAGCTTATCCATTTAAGACTTTTTTTTTTTTTTTTCCTCCTTTTGTTTCTTGCTGACTTCATAGACCAATTTGTAATTTTTCTGAAAAAAGTGACAAGTTTAAACACTTAACCCTTCTTGCAGAGAACAGTCAGGGTCTTTTTCTTTTTTAGAGGGGAAGGCTATAAATCAGCGCAATGTACAAATAAAAACACTGCTGTATAAGACAGTAAGAGGCACTTTAGAAAATGCCCAGAAAGAAAGTCTTGCAGCTTATGCATCTTTTTTTTTCCTGGAATAAATATATAAACTCTGTATGCATAGCTCTTTGAAAATGGACTAATTGTTTCTTGGTTTTTGCAGTATTTTTTTGCCAATCTCTTCTAGGGGTTTTCTTGGTTTTTTTTTTTCTTTTTTCCCTCCCAAAGGACAGGCTTGGTAGATAACTGGAACTGTACATGTTAGGTTGTGAGCTCAATTCAGTGATTCTCATGATGGGAAGTAACTGCAAGGACAAGAGAGGCAGTATGCATTGGTGGGTTACGGACCAGGCTTGCTGCATGTCACAATAGCTGAAAACCCCTGAACATGTTTTTTTTTCCTTCAGTCATGTCCTGGTTCATTGGAATTACAGCTGGGAGGATGCTTGCCCTTATTCTCTCTCCTGCAGTGCGGTGGTCCCTCTGCCTGCATAGGGACAGCCATTGATTTTCTTTAAAATCCCAATACAACTCCTCTCTGTGCCCATTGGACTGAGCTACCCTATGGGTATCTTTCACCTATGCATATATACTCATGCACTGTTTCAGGTGTGCATTCAAGTGCACATTTAAACCAAAAAAAAGCTGAAACAGCAGAGTGGATTTGCAGTATTACCTGTGTCATGGTATTAAAACTGGAATTTTTCTGAAATGTCTTTCCCTTGTGTGCTGTCCCATCCATTTTATCTCCCAAACTGGAGTTTGTAACCGCTTCTAATCCAGGTCTTTCTGCTATCATAACTTTTACTAGTAATGCAAAACCCCAGAGGGGATTAGCCAACCTGAACATTTCAAATTTTAAACTTTAGTAAGTCTTCAGTTATAAGTGGGGAGAAAAAGCCTTTCTCAGTCATTTTCAAATCAACTTACTGTCTGCCCCACCGTACCTTCCTCTCCCTCTCCTGCAGTAAAACTGTATTTTTTTTGGTGAATGTAGAATGAAAACCCTTGAAGGGAAAAATCTTGCTCATCCTTCCAGGGTATGGAGAGACGGCGAAGACTAGAAAATGCTAGGACACAAAGGAGGATTTTTCAGAGTCTCCTGCATGGAGAAATGCTCCTGTGGACCTTGACCCTAACCATCATCTTGCAGTCACTAATTGCACCTTACTTTTGGATTGGGCATCTAAGCCTGCTGGATATGAAGAGAGGAGTGTTGAGGGTCTCAGGATTTAAATCACAGAAGCCATTTTCCAAAGCAGATAGCGTTTTACAAAGGTATCAAAAGCCAGCAGATCTCCTCATTCATAGCAAAAGTTGCTTAGTGGCGAGTTGCTAAAAAAAAAAGGTCATTTTTGTGACAGTTTCGTTTCAATTTGAATACCTAAGTTACATGTGTGAGGATGCAGAGGCATGCAGAACCAATCGACTCTTTCCCAAAACCTTCTTCAGAAATGTAGCAGTATTTGGTGTCAGAAATTAAGACACATACCTTAGCAAATGCCCATGAGCTGGAGTCTGTAAAAATGAAGAGAGGAAGACAGATTTACTGTCACACCTGCAAGGAAAGAAAAAAAGACTCCTTCTTAGAAAGTGGGGAAGGCAATAATGGGTTTACTGCAGTCAAAATAGTGCCATGGGGTGGTTTTGGTTTTTTTTTCAGTGGTGGAAATATATCAGTTTATTTCTGCATAACACATTTGTATTCACACTGCTTAACCATACCATTAAAATAGCAATTCAAAAGTCAATATTATATTTGTATGTCAGACAATTGAGATTTCATTTATTTCTTAGCAAAAGTGCTCCAACTGAGAACATACTGGTCTCTTAGGTGGGAATAGTCCATAATGGCCAATTATGGACTAAATAGGCAGGGTTACGTGGTGTTTATTTTATTTGTTTATTCAGAATTATTCAACACTTTTTTTAAAAAAAAAAAGCCCTTAATGGGTAATTGATTTCTATAGCATTTTGTGTTTGCTGCATTGATTAGTTGCAATCCTGTAAGATGGTGTATGTTGAAGTGCACTTTCTGGTTCTGTCAATGTTTGCCTGTGACTTTGGATTTAATTTCCCTGCATAGTTAAGTTTAAAGTCACTGCGAACATTGTGCCAAGGAAATTGAAAAAGATACCATAAGGTGTTTGGAGGCATTAAAATTGTCTGCTAAAACCATTAAATAGTGTGGTAGAAGTGGTTGGCATTGAAGGTGGCTCTGTTTGGCTGGTTGTGCCCATATTTTCAGTGATCTTCAGTAATTCATCAGGTTAATGAGGAGGAAAAGTCTGTCTAGAGGGGGTAAAAAGTAGCTAGAGGAGTATCTGGGCGATGTGGACTCATTGACTTGATTGTGGAATAAAGCATACGTGTTTGTTACAGCAACCCTTCATCTGGCTTCAACGCAGGTCTTGTTTCTACTACATGTTGTTCCAAGCAAGAGAATTACGGAGTCCCACTTACTTGATTATGAGTAAGATATTTCAGTAAATAGCTCTCTACCTCATTAAAAGGAGTTCTGCATGTTCAAGAGTAATTTTATTTATTCTAGAGCAAAACGGGGTGTTGAGGAATTTCTTGGCTGTGTGTCGAAAAAGGGGAGCAAGGAGGGTGAGAAACAGCCTTATGCCATCCTTGGTTGTTAGTTCCAGTCAGCTTAAAATGTGCAAATAATAGCACAAACTAAGAGCCAGATTCAGATGTGGCATATTGTTAGAGGTGCAGCTGTAATTTGCTTATGATATATTAAAACCCAGAAACACCTCAAGCTGTGTTAGGTGGTGTTGATTGCCAGTTCCCTCCTGCATAAGCGCCATTAGATGCCTAAAGTTACAAATTGCTTTAATAACTTTCACAACTGATTGGTAATCACCCTGCAGTTAATGAAATAGGGAAAACACCTCTCGCTAAGTGCATTGTCTTAATTTCCTCCTGCGTAATTTCCAGGGTGTAGAGATAATTTTCAACAAATCCCATGCTAGAAGGGTCATCTGTTAAGTTTTACTCATATTCACATTCCTGTTTTCCTTTCCCAGTTCAAAACTATGTATCTCCAAGCCTGTTTTCCCCATGCCCTGTTGTCCAGTGTGGCTTTGTGCATATGCTCCAGAGTTTGACTGCTGGTTACCTCCAAGGGAGACCTTTGCAGCTCAGTGGAAGTAATGCTGAAGACTGCCAGAGCCTGTCTTGCTGTGTGTCCATCCAGGCAGATGGAGAACCACGCTGTAAACTCCCACAGCAGCGCGCTTATAGCCTTATAAAACCACGTGAGCTGGAGAATTGCAATTCAGGCTGGACTGGTTTGGATGGGGTGGTGGGCTTTTTTTGTCCTCCCAAAGCGGTAAAAGTTACAGGAATTGGTCTCTGGAAAAGTCCCATAAAATTGTATCATCGTTTAAGGTTAAAATTAGTGGCCACTAGCTAATGATGCAGGAATTAAATACATGGCACTGAACTGAGTGCAACACTTTACCTCTTGCTGTTGCTAGATTTCAGAGGCATTAATGTCCCTTTATAAACAACTGAAGTAATTTCAAAGGGTGGGGGAGGTTAGAGAAAAGAGCACAGCGGTGTTTTATAGTTGAGATTGCCTATACATTAGACAGCTCTGACAGAGCATGTAATTAATTTTTTAAGTGTTTATACTAAAGAATAAATAACTAGTAATACACATGGCACATTATAAATGTTTCAAGTGCACTGTAGTTGGGCTAGATGTTAAGCAATGGCTTTGTTGTGGTTTTGAACAGAGTCGGCATAGGTAAGACTGGTGATTTAGGGTCAGGTTTTCTCAAGTACATTTAGCACACACTTAAGAGTCTAAGTAAGGTGGCCTGGTTTTGGAAAAGTCTTAACATCCAGGCTGTGTATCAGCAAAATTCAAGAGTGTGGTGATGGTTTCTGCCATCCTTGCTGTCCTCAAAAAAAATCAGCTGATTTCTCCACCAGTCTCTCTGCTGCCAGTTAGTATCTAAACCGGTGCTGAGCGCTTTTGAAACTCTGGTCCTTAGCTTTTTATACGATCTATAATTTTATATGCAGTGCATCTGAAGAAGAGTATGTATGATTCATATACACATACAGGAACCAACACAGAGGGATAATTTTAATATAAATCCCAGTGTTGTCTGTTTGTTATGTTCTGAAATGTTGCATAGAGTAATTAAAATATTTATAGATGGTAGTTCAGCTGGTGCTTTGCTTGCAGCATTTGCCTTTTTTCATGTCTCAGTTGAGCTGTTCTTCCTTCCTTCCTTTGCACAGAAAACATCACCTGTACCCAGCACTGTCTTTCTGCTTCATCCTCTCAAGCTGTGAAAAACACAACTCGGAGTCTGGGGTCCCATTTTCTGCCCTGGTCACTGAAGCCATACCAAGGAACAGGGCTGCATTTCTTTGCCACATGCTCCATCAGGAATAGAGGAGTTTGCTCTGGTTTTTATGGAGTGCGTCCTTTGAGGGCTCCTAAGGCAGAGGAGTTTGTTTAAGGGCTCCTTGTATACAGAAAGTAAGTTATGACTACGCTAGATGTGAAGTGATGATTAGAGGGGTGTTAACATCTGCATTTTCATGCCGACCACACACAGTCTCTTGGCCCAGCAGTCCCACCCTGGGGGGCTGCTTCGAAGCAGCTTCTTCGCACTGTAGGAAAAAAAAAAAACGGGCTTTTTTTCTACTGGGGAAGCCCCAGGGTGCCCTAAGAAACTCTTAGGTTTGAGATGTGCCTGGAAAGTAAGACTAATATAATTACCCATAGAGATTTGTGTCTGTCATCAGCACTGGAGGGGGCACGGATTTCATCTACGTGTATAAAGTTGCCTGTTTAGGAAGTTTTGCATGATTTTCTTTCTACTTGTGCTTTAATTCTTCACCGCCTGGCTGGGAGATAGAGAAGCAGTAAAGTTGTCAACGTTGAGAAGCGTGTTATAATATTAAAATGCTGTAGTTTCCATTGAACAGATGATGGCAAGAAGTTATTTTAATGGGTTTGTTCAGGATTGTGCTTTCAAAGACTCTTAAATTATTGCAGATTGTGCTGCTGAGATACGTATAGGAAACAGCCATTTTAATTAGGAAGATATGCTTGGAAATAAAAAGTCATTTTTTAAAGGTAATTTCCTTTGTGGGTGTTTTACTGACCACTTGAATTTATTTACCACAGAGACCTAGCAATAAAATAGGTATTTATGGGTTAGTTTTTAATTAGAAATAATGGCTGGTAGAGTTGAAGTGATTAATCACCCGTATAGGCTGTGGTAGTCCTAGTGCAAGACAATTGTATTGGCAATTTAGAAAGTGATCTAACTGCATGTTTTGTCCTTAAACACCACCACCACTACCAGTGCAATCACGTTTTGACTTGGAAGAGGAGAAATCAGGCTATCTTCCTCTAGCGAACTTCACACTGATGACTAAAGAAATGCCCAGTAAAGCTGGGTTTTTGGCCTTCTGGATGTCACTGACATTCATAAACAAGAGTAATTAAAAGAGTAATCCAGTGACATGCCTTTATTTCTGCATGCAGATGGCACTTGGAGGGAGTCAACCGGTGATGACAGATTTATGGTGAGAGTATTCATGACAGTGGGCTCACTGCTGAAATGCTTGGGCAGATGCAAGTGAGTATCCTTTCAGGAAGGATCAGAGATTTTTAATCAGCCTTTTCTTTCTGGGTTGAAAATCTTGGGGATAGAAATTACAAGAAACTCAACTTAACAGCTTTAATGGCCTCAACAGAAAAAGGGTAAGAGTTTGGGGAGTGTAGCACAAGGAAAATTTTGCATGTAATGCCAGTTAGCTTTATTAAGCTTTGCATTGTCATACCCTCTCTGCCCGAGGAGATTTTTACTCCATATTTCAAAATGCAGAATGTGAGAAACAAGAGCCAGCATGCAGTGCGGTATACATTTTAGCATGTAAGAAACTCGGAAAATAATGAAATGTCATGGCAAGTGCATGAAATAAGTGTATTTTTATGTACTCATTTTAGAAATCAATGTAGTGATAAGATTCGGCTTTTTACTAAAGGGTCTTTCCAGAACTCTGCATCCAAATGTGAGCTGTCTGACTGCCGCTGATGGCTGTACCTATTTTTCACTCTGAAGGTATGCTAATTGTCTTTACAAGAATCAAGGCACTTTCTTCCTTTTCAGTATCCATAGGAACCTGCCGGGGATGAAAAAGCCTGACATTTTGATTCCCAGCTTTTGTTTCCCTAATCAAAAATAAAGGCATAATGGACAAGAAGAAGCACTTTTGTTCAGTCTTCTCATCACGATAAGTTTTATGATTAGCCTGAATCTCACTGCATGTTATTAAATTATGCCTCTGTTTGAGTTTGCAGCATTGCTTCTTCAAGGAAAGCCTGCTGCAGCCCAACTTGTAATAATCTGTGTTTTCTCATAAGCTCAGTATTCACCAAGTGAGCTGGAAATTTCTCACTGGCCTGCTTAATTTCTGAGTTTGGTGCGGAAAACAAATCACCGCCTGCCTGTGTGTTCCCCCCTGCCCCATCCTGCAGATTTGAGCCCATCCTTGCTACTGTAGGCAAAACAGAGGCAGGACTGCATCACACTGCTTGCTGATTTTGTTAACAAAACAGGCTTTGCAAAGCCACTTAAATTCAATTTGCATTTGGAAAATAAAAACACGGTGCAGCATGGTCTGCTGGGAGATTTTTCATGCCATGAAGGTGTATTTTCAGAAGCGGTAATCAAATATTCTGGTGCCATACACACACGGTTTCTAGTTTAGCTGTGGTCCTTTTGTTTTGTTTGGGATGAAAGTGAATTATTGTTGTTGCTTGCCCATTGAAGAAGTCCATTCATAGGACAACTGAAATGGTAAGCTGCTCTGAAAGTGCTGTTTATTGACTTGAAAACCAGTTGAAAGGCAGTTCTGTCATCCTCTGAAACTTCATACGGTGGCTCACGTGTACGGCCAAAGCCCCTTTGTTTCTCCCCGAGGGAGACCTGTGGTAGTTGATGCTGAGCTTAAGCGTGCGTGCGAGAGATTGCGTCATCACTGATGGGCTGGAAAGAGATTTACCATGTATTTCACATTTCATTGCCTGCTCATTGGAAAAGAGTTGCAAAGTCCCTGGCATCAGGGTGAATGCACAAAAACTGGTGGGATAATTCAGCAGACATAAAAACAAGTCTCTGGGTCCATCTAGGTACAACTTAATGCCTGTAATGTTGCTAAGGTATGTATGTATGTATTTTTGTTCTACCTAATGTTGTCTGTGTCTGCCTGTAATGTTCTTCTGCTGATTGTAGGCTGAGAACTTTGATTTACCCTTGTAGAAACCTTCCCAGGCTGAATTTTCTGGCACTTCTTTTCTATAAAGAGGTTTTATTTCTTTTAAATAAAATGTCTTGAACAGTCCTTTCAACTAAGGGATCGCACATTTCCAAATGTGCAAGGTTTCTCCTCTCTTCCCCCAGAGCACCCCGAGTTCAGCGTGGAGACGGTCATTGATTTGCATAGGGGTGAAGGGAGGTTTTGGTGGCTCCTAACTGCTCACATGAACATGTAGGAGTGAGTGGCCTCACAAGCCATTTTCTTTTCAAAAGTCTTTAGAAAAAGCTGCAAGCGAGACTTCATTTATTCGTTAAACAGAGATCCTATTTGATAGTTTACAGCCAGTATGTATGAAGTAAGTATGGCTTTCATTAAAGAGGAGACGTGTATTTTATCTCAGCTGAGGAATGGGGAAACATAGGCCACAAAGCCAATATTGTAATAGTCTCCCTTTTTAATAGCAAGCTGCATGCTGCACTTCTGAAAACCCTGGAGTTCTGGGGGCTGAGCTGATCAGAGCTCAGCATGCCTTTTTTTCCCCTGCCTTATAACCCTTGTTAACTTTTCAACTTGTCAAGTATGTGGTGGTTTATGAAATTTTAAAGCTAACAGTATGCTGTGTGGGGATCACAGCGATACACTAGACTTTTGAGTGCATCCTGAGATGAATAAATCATGAATAAGTCGCAGAAAGTTGCAATTAAAGAACCCAAACCTGGATGCTTGAAATATTATGCCTGAGTTCGTGTGACTTTAAACAAGAATCAGGGCTGGAAGTGGTCCACACGTGAACTGGAGATCAGGAAAGGGTGGGGGGGAAATGTATCTGTGGAACATGTGTTTCTTCCAGGGCAGTAAACTGAGAGTTACTGACCTTAAATGGAATTATTGTTGATGGAGTCGATTCCCTTCAGCTCAAGCAGATAGACGTGATCCCACTGGAGATGGAAATTGCCTGGTCTGGATTCCTCCTGGAATAACTTCCTTATAAATGAAGATAATCCTTCGTTTGATGCTTACTTAGTTGGTGACTTTCCTGTATTTTGCCAAGTCTCTGTAAAGACGCTGCAGGTTATATTCATTTTTTGCTAGAATCCACTATGGCTTTAGCAGTTAGATTGTGACTGTGGGTCAGGCAAGGGTTGCATTAACATTTCATCCCATCCCTGGCTCCCCAGTTGCCTTTGAGATATTTCTGATTTTCCGCAGACTTGAGATGAGCAGCCAATGTGTCTCATGCTTGCATCGCTTCTTATTTTAGCTTTCCCCTTGAAAAAATGTGGAAAAAATCCACCATTATGGCTCTGCGTTTCAAGAGGGTCTCCATGGGAGTTGTACCCTTGTCCATCAGTAGGGACACCCAGTGATTCACATCTTTGACTTCATGTCCATGAGTAATCTCCCTGTATTCAACAAGATTACCCAGGTGTTTAAAATAAGACTGTGTTGTAAAGGTCTGCAGGATTATGAGCCCTGAAAGATTGGTTGTGTGACTCATCATTGAGATTTTCTTTTAATTTCTCCTTTTATGATTTTGAAAAGTCAATAAAAAATAATACAAAACACATGGATGATTAAGGCAGGGGCTTAGCTGCAGCTATGTCGGGAAGTTCGCAGTTAGGGTTTCTGGAGGAACCCTCTTATGTTTTTTTCTTCCTTACGTGTTTGTACTATAGAAAAATGTATATTATGTATCCACATATATGGACTGATAACACTCCATCTAAGGTAATTTTTAACTGAAAGCAAACCTATTTGATCAATCTGGCCAGGTCAGGTGGATACACCACTTCGCCTTGGTTTTGTGTGGGTTTTTTTTTTCCCTCTCCTCATTCGTTTCTTGATACCGCTCTTATTGCTGCAGCTTCCAAATAGCTTCCAGTGGTGCACATCTGTGTGTACTCTTTCATCTGCTCCCCAGGGAAAGAAGGATGTGGAGTTGAATGTTTTGGTTGGGAAGGTTTATATAATTATGCACATGCGTATGCAAGTAATGTATATGTACATAATATACTAGAAAAGGGAAGTGCAAAATTACCCTTACACCCCAAGCTCCAGGTTTGTCCACCCAGAGCAGCTGCCAAGAAACTTCTGCCTCTCTGCAAGCAAAGTTGACCTAACTGCAAAATTATACATCACTCTGTGGGTGGCCTGGGTGATCTTTATGATTATAAGGGCCACTGACGACCTTTGCAGCAATGGCAGAGTACATGAGCTCAACTTGAACATTTTTAATTTTCGCAGGCTGAAAAAGGTTAAAAATCACCAGGTGACCTGTGTTTGTATAGAGTCCCGAATTTATTCATCCTGCAGTTCTCTGGACCCTTCTTCCAGGTTGTCGTCTGGCTCGAGTGCCTTGTGATGCTATGAATGTCCTGCCACCATCCCTACCCTTCAGATGATAAGGAGGTCCATTTGTAAGAGTATGTAGGGGAAACATTAGTACTGGGGAAGGGTAATTGGAAACAAAATAAAACCACTATGTATATGTATTTCATCTTGATTTCTGAAAATTTATTTTAGGGTTTTTTTCCCTATGAAAAGTTTTTAAAATGATGTCAATATAAACCCCCACACCGAATTTCTTTATCTCTGTGAAAACAGTATTTGTCTTGGGGATGGAGGCTTACGCAGCTGCAAGATAGTATAGAATTTTCATGTACCTAATTTCTGATTTAAAAAAGCTGTCGAAACCGATTGTTAAGATTTGAGGATGCTGGTGACATGAGATATATGTATGTCTTAGATAGATGTCAGCTGGGAAGAAAGAAGAAGAAATATTTTGGTTTTATCATTTCCCATCAACATTGCAGCGAGGAGACATGCATGCAGTAGTGGTAAACACAAAGTCCTCAGTAGGGGTGTAGGAATAGTTCTCTCCCACACACAGCCCGTATAGGAAAGGGAACAGGGAGTCTAGTTTCACATCTCTTCTTCCACAGTGTTTTTCGTCTCTTTTCACTTCAGTTAATAGTGTGCTTGAGCTGCTTTCACTGAGATGTAGCTTAAAGTGGAATAATTTGAGCGTGCAGTCGTTCTGCCCTTGTCTCCCCCTCCCCTCCCCAGCTCTTCAGTAATTTCATCCTGGTTCATATTCATTTGGCGTGCTAATTATTAGAGTTAAGAAAAAGAGACTTGGCAAGATGCAGAAGAATTAAAGTGATTGCCCTTTTGTCTGCAGAAACAATGGAAGCTAATAATTACTACTGTTATATTTTTGTTGTTAAAACTTCTCTCTCCCGCTCTAGGTTTCTGAGACCTCTGTTTTTCCTTTGACAAAAAGCAATTTGATTTGATGTACATAGGCAATACTTCAGAAGCCATCACTCACAGCCACAGCCTTCCCAGCCTCCTATATATTAACAAGCAGATGTGTCATACTGCAGACTGCTCAATAATAGATCTTTTTAAGAACTGCTTTTCCTCTGTGGAGTTCAAGTACTCCAGAACTAGAATTTAAGCACTGCTTTCATTTTATATAGAGATATCAGGAGATACTCAGCTTAATGTAGAGTTGTATATTTGCATTTGCAGAACATTTTGTCTCCTTTTATTCTCTTTGCAGACACAAGGTTTGGAATGCCAAATAGCTCGTCGAGATATACAGTGAGCAAGAAGAAACTAATGTTAATGTCTAACTGTCTGGGTTTGTTTTTTTTTAAAAATCTTCTTCCTTACATTGCTTTCAAAAGAGCCTAAGGAACTCAGAAGTACATGGAACGTAACGTTTCTGTTTGCTTTCATATCACTCCTATAAATTTGACACCAAATTTGATAGAGCCATCCAACATCCAACAAATTACAGTAGTCTTCTAAGACGATGCAATTAAAAAAACCTTAATGAGGTCAAGCTTCTTAAAAACAAACAAACAAACAAACAACACATTTCTATTCATTCAGCACACGCCTGGACACTGGCTCATGCATGCACACTCACTGCTGAATTACAAGTTTTTAAATTCCAAAACTGAATACACTGATCACCAGCAGGCTCAGCTGGGGAAGACAGGATAAGCCCCAGTTTTGCTCTCATGTGGATGCTTGCTCCCTGAGGATACAGGGGTGCTGCCCTGGCTGAAGCAACACTTGGATCTCATGGGCTCACTCCAGCAAGCATCCCAATGGTTTTGCTTTGCTGTCTGCCAAAACTCTTGTCAAGTGGTTTCTCCTGGCCAGAACTTTGTGGATTTTGTTGAAAACCAGAAACCTACCTGTTTTCTATTAACTTGGGCTCCTCCTGCCTTCTACTGAAAATAAACAGGGATCTGACTAGCAGGAGGTGACCCAGCTGGAAGAGGGCGAGGTCATAAAAATGTGTTGCAGGGGAGGGAGAGAGCTGATAGCTGCTGGGAATGCCAACCAGCTCCCACCCCAAACCCTTCCGCTGGATCCTCAGTGATTTTAAGGGAAATCAGGCTTTCTAGGAGTCTTATAAAATTGCTGTGTAGAGATGGCGAGGGGCAAGCTGAAGTAAGATGTAAGGCAGGCCATCGACTGCAGAGGTGCTGTTAATACAAACAATAGAGCATGTTATTGTTATTACCCAGTTCCTGTAACATCTGGGAGCCCCAGACGTGGACCAGGACCAGATGTGCTAGGTGCTGTACGACTGCAGAGCAGAGAGGGGCAGCTGCCCCAGAGCCCCGCCGTTATAAGGTGTTGTTACAGACAGAGTGAAGGGAGGCAGTGGGACAGTGATCCACATCAGTTGTCAGCCTCAGCATGCCAGAAAGCAAGATCTATTAAAAATCTACTATATAAATGCACTATAGCTGGAAGTAGAGCTGCGTCTGTTGATTTCAGTGGCAGTTACAAGGCCAGGGATGTTTTTTATACCCTACTCGGCGCTTATGTTTGTCTGTGGGACTTCAGAAACAGATGTGGGGTCTTATCTTCTGCATTGCAGCAAGGGAGGGGTTTAGGGAAGGACCAGAGAGAGGTTTTCAGCAATGCATGGCTCTTGTCTGCATGCCAGTGTAAGAGAGGGCATGTTTGTTTGGTTTTAGAATACAGAAATTCAGGAGGGAAAGTTGCTGTTAGTGGCAGAATAGAGGTACATCACAGTAGCAGGAGAGGTGATGTTCAAGTCGGAGATAAGCCATGAAAAAAAAAACTTTCAGCTAAAAGCACATTGTTTATTCTGGATGTTTGAAGTAGAGGTGAGTGCAAAAGGAAGACATGAAAGTGGGATGTGGTGAAACCAACAAGGTGCAGAAAGGATCTTCATGGCAGCGTTTTGGAAGAAAACAAATGCATCAAGATGATTTTCTGCAAGGCCACAGGAGAAATGTTGCAGTAACCAAAACATGAGTCCTTAGAGAGGAAGGGCTCAAACTTTTTATGGCGCTGTGAACTCCATAAAAAAAAGCTGAGTGCCTTCTTGGGCACAGCAAGGAAAATGTGTGCACTTACAGCATGGCCTTAGTATTCTGGGTGTACCCTGGATTTTGGTGAGCTTGAATAATCTGCTGGGACCACGCGTAAAGCAGGACCACAGCAGGGCACAACAGGGCCACAGCGAGGAGGCCAGCAGTGTCCCTGGAGAGTGGAGGGGGAAAGACAAAACTGGAGGGGGGAGACAGGAGAGGGGGCAAAATGCCCTCCAGGCTGCTTCTCAAACACTGGTTAATGTTTTTGTAATAAAACATTACTGGAAGGAGGGAGGGCTGCATAGCTGAGCTCCCCGGCGCAGGAACAGCATCATTTTGAGCTGCAGGGAGTCTGGTTTTCTGAGTTGCGTTATGGCACTCAAGCTGATTTTAACAGGAAATCTTGTGTGCAGCGTGTTGTAGTTCCTGTTCTGTTTAACTCTGTTGTTTTCATTTTTGAGCGAAACATTAGCTTTTAATTTTTTTTTTTCTGTCTACTAATTAGTCACCCATCCACTTTCAAATTGTGTTTAACAACTGAATTCTACCTGCCTTTCCCTAGGCGGCAGGCTGATTGGCATCTCTTCCTCTGTCCAGCTGCCAGTGTGCACAAATCATGAAAAAAATCAATTAATCTTTCTACCCTTCTTTCAAATGTGATTGAAAGCAACCAGTGGGTTCAGAGGTACAGGGTGGGGAGGAAAGACAAGTAAGAGAGACCAAAAAAAGGGTGGTTGCATTACTATTGCTTCCTTAAGAAACATGCAAAAAAACCAGTACACTGCAAAATCTAGGGGAGCTGGAGAAAAATTGCTTTTTGTTTTAAACAAACCTAACTGTTGCTGTAAGGTGCGCTACTTTTTTTTTGTTTGGGTCCCCCCCTTTAATTTAAATGTGGTGGAACTTCTGCCAAACCTTCAAGGTAATTAATTTTCTTACGCAGTCGTGATATTTGTAATTTGATGAGTTTTAAAGCCGAAGGAGCATTGCCTGTCTTCTGCAACTTGAAGGAAGCTTGCTCACAGTTGCAAGGGAGGCGTGTGAAGCACCTGGCTTGGTGCAGGGCTTTGGCGGTGTAAAGACTTCTTAAAAATTCTGAATTTATTCTAAACATTAAGTCATTAGGTAAATGTTTGTAATTCTGAGCTGCTCTGAGAAGCTTCATTAGGAGGAATACAAGAGCGGGTATTAATTTTCCTTGTAAGTAATGAAGTGGGGATGGGTCCTGAGGAAGGGCTGCAAAGTGAAGGAGGGAGAGAGATGGTTGCTCCCCCTTTATAAGCTCTGTTCGTGAGATACACAGGGATTTGCTTCCTTTTTGGTTTTATTTTATGGCGGGATATCTGAATATATTGCACGAGATTACACTTCTACTGTCTGCCGTGAATCCCTCGTAGGGGTAGGACAATGTGGAGGTGTGCAGCCAATGCTGCATTATAGGGGAGCATTAGGGGCCTCTACCTCTGCCGGTAATGACCAATTAATGACCACTGAGATAAGATAACGAGAAGTCAGGGCTACTTAGAGCTTTAACTCATTATTTCCTGACCACCCACGGACAAAGAGGCCATTATTTCCATAGTTTTATTTAATGAGTATTTCAGATGAGTACAGGACTCGTTTCATGCCCTGGGGGGGCTGCCTGAACATTTTGCTTTCAGCCTGCAAGATACCTTTATAAAATCACATAACTGGAAGAAAATTCCAGATTTGAAGAAAATTCCAGATTTCGGTGGTGGCTGGAAGCAGTTTGTTCAGTGGCTGCTCAGCTGGGATAATCTGGTAGGATTTCCGAGAGGACTTGGTACCAGCTTTGATGTTGATGCTCTTCAGCCCAACGGCAGTGAAATTTCAGGTGTGCTGCTGCTCATGCCAAATTTGCTGCACAGAATGAGGCACAGATCATGCTGTCTTCACTCTTGTGGAGTAGAGTTCACCACTGAAAAGCCCTATAGGTTTTGCTGGGCCAACTCAGTGAGAAAAACAAAGAAATATGGAAGAAGGTAGCAGAAAAGATGTGTACTCTTATGTCTGTTGAACATCAGATTTTCAAACCAAAAATGAAATGGGAAATTCTCATTTGTTTTAATTATTAAATCTGAGAACCAGGGACTTTAGGTGATATGCTGGCTCCGCTTGAAGCTGTGGGTACATTATCATTTAATGTCCCTAGGACATATATTGCACTCGGTACATTGAGTTTTTTGGACTTCACTGGGCACCTGGTCTTGTCTCAGAGCTGGATGTTTAATGACTGGTACTAATAAAAGTTATTGACCAGTGAGGATGGCAGAGAAGAAGGCTTGGAAGGGGAAGAGGAGGCAGGAAAATCTCAAAAGAGTAAAGACAACCGAATTGGACTGGGTGGGCGATGCTCTTAGCAGTGAAGGGAGAAAGATGGGGAAATCCATATATGATGCCACTAAACCCAGTTGCCTTGTTCAAGAATAATAAATGCCTCAACCAGCAGTTGTGGATGGGACCTTCAGCAGCAAAAGCACAAGCTGGGGGAAACACGTGGCACCTGAGAAAGCTGGGACTGGACTGTGACACCCCAGATACCTAACTTGTGCTAACCGGGATATTCCTCCACCTCCTGTTCTTCTGCTTCCATCAGCAGTGATGGTTGCTGGGAGCCATGAGCACACCCAGGCAGAATGTGTCCTTTGTTTTAAAAAAATCAAACTCCTGTTTTTGTTGTTTCCTCCTGCACAGCCTTGCATAATGTGACAGTGTGATCCCTCCATGTTGTATAATATGGGCTTCCTTTGTCTGGGTTTGGGGAGGGGTTATTAATGAGCTCTTCTCTGTGGCTGCTAAGCAGAGTGGTAGGAAAGGATAGGTGAATGCCTTTTTGTATTGCCCTGGCATCAAATACGAATGCTTTGTAATAACAGAAAGAAACAGACAGGGGAGCCCTTGTAAATACATTTAGAAGAGGCTGTAGAGGTGATAGAGAAGCAGGTTTATATTTGTGGCTTTGGGAGGGAAGGACAATTAAGTGTTTCCACACTGCTGCTCCCATTCCTGCATCCTGGGAGCCTTGCTGGGTTTCCATGCACCCCTCGAACCCACACAGCACATGTGAGCTTTGGTCCACCAAAAAGGAAAGGAAAGGACAGGGACCAAGAAGTTGTTCTGCTTTGGTGCTGCAGCTGCAGGGAGAGCATGGGGAGGTTTCACTGGTGGGGCTGCCCATGTGTGCTGGATTCGGGCCCCGAGCCCTGCCTTGTTCCCCTGGAAGAAGGTTTTATGGCTCCTACCTGTGCATGGGGAGGAGGAATTCAGCTCTTCTCCTGCTGGGAGGCTGCCAGACTGGATGCTGGAGGGAGTCCTGTCTGATGATGGTTAGAGGGGGCTGCTGGGGGTGGTGGTGCTACGTGAGGCAGTGGCTTCATGATTGCTAATATTAATCAGCAAAAAGAGAAATGTGCTTTTTCAGGACTGTGTGAGCTGTTTCAGGCTTTTTCCCCCAACAGAAATGGCGTTTGGGTTAAATTAAACTAATGTGTTTGGAATATGGCCCTGGGTCCGTGCCCATCGGCTGCATCTCACGCACACCTGGCTGGTGTGTGGAGGTCCCTTCTGCTCACCTGCACTCCTTGATGCTGTCACTGCCCCTCCTTTTGCCTAAAACACAGGTAATGCCTTCAATGGTGTTGCAAAGGCTTAATGTTCATCTCGGGTATGCAAGCCAAAACTGGGCTCTGCCCAAACTTAAAATGCCCTTGAATGAGAACTAGAATCTCTTAAAATGAGTGTCCCTGGGTGATGGTTCTAACGTTCCTCAGCCGGAGGTGGAAGGGAGAAACGGGAGATGAAGACCGTATTACTTGCTGCCTCATATTACTGCTCTGTGAAACGGTTTATAGTGTTTTGGTTACTCAGGGAAAAGCAGAGGCAGGACACAAATAGGCTGTGGATAGCTTCGTGTCTCCGAAGCCCTGCCTTCATTATTATGCAGCGCAAGTGGTTGTTGGCACAAGGACAAATTCCACTGTAAATTATGCGTGATTTACATGAGAAGCTCAGTAATTCTCTAACACTGGATTTAGATGGTTTCATTTGTAAAGGGTGTCATTTTAAACACCGCTCAAACATATTTCCCTCTATCTGCTGACTCAGAGTGTGTGTTGAAAGATGATAATAAAGTGTGTATGTGTTTATAAATACATGCACACAGACACACACACTAAAAAATCATGTCAATTAGAAGGTACACTCTGTGTTTAGCAATGGTGCCTGCAATACACAGATTGGCTGCCTATTTAATAATTTTGCCTGCCTCAACATTCGCACATCGTATGTTTTGCAGGTGTTCTGTGGTGCGCTTATTGACATGGAGGTAGTGCCTTTTCATTTTGATTTTTAGTATTGAACCTGGACCCTAATACTTACTATCTGCCGCTATGGTCCTTGTTTTAAGGGCTTACCCTTTCTGGGTGAGCCTTTGTGCTGGCTTCAGGAGCAGCAAGACTCGGTTACTGAACGAGCAGTTCAGTTCTGCGGGATAAGCAATAAGCAGGCTGTCTTTTTTTCTTTTTCCTCATATATTCCCTGTTTTTCCCAACTCTGCCATAATTCAGAAGTTGCGGAAAAAATAATCCCTCACTGGAATTACTTTTTAACTGGGGACTCTGTCTCTTGCTCCAGGATAGACATAGCTGATAGGCACATCAGAAGTAGCTGTTGTTGCAGCTCGTATGTTGAGATAATGTAGTCCATACTTTCATTTAATGCTGCTTTTGCATTAAGCAGCATGACCCTTCTGCGTTAGCTGAAAAAATTATATGCTTATTTTCAGCTTGTACTTATTGTTTTAATCCAGCATCTGGACCTATGTGTTCTCTGATATAGGGCTGATGCCAAAATTTGGACGATGGTGTAAGTCTTTTATCATACATTCATATGCCGTTTGGGTTTAAGTTGCAGCTTATAATTATTTTAAATGGGCAGTTGCTCTTTAGAAAATCTTAAGCTTGACGTAAACAATAAATGTGGGACAAGCTGCCAGGCTCACCTTTGAAGTCTCTGGCTGAAGGAAACTGTTCCTTGACATCTCATTACTTTCCTTCTGTTATTAGAAACAAATGTGGACTTCCTACATGTAGATTAAATATGGCATGAATTAAGAAAGCTTAGGTAGATAGCAGCAAAAGAGGAGAAATTATGCCACGTTCTGCTGTGGTTTTGTTTATCAGGACATAAGTCTGAATTTATAATTTTTTATGACTTGTAAGTTAGCACAAGCAAAGAATAATACTTATTTTCTGGGACTATCAATCTACTGTTCCATGTGCATTTAAACAATTTTGCCACAGGGAAAAGAAAACATGCCCATCTTAAGTAACCTGAATATCCACAGTGGTGGTTATTCTTCTGCACGTAGCAGGGCTTTCCTTGCTTTGGGTAAATTTTTCTCCATTGCCTGGAGAAAGTGGTTTTGACTCATAAGGCATAGGGAATTGTATAACAGGGTTTCAGTGGAGGAGGAGGGAAATCCTGTAGCTCTCTGTTTGTGAACAGCACACATCAGACTTTCCCTGATCTTTTTTTTTGCCCCTCAGGCTGAAGACTTATGTCATGACCTCTCTGCACCACTTGCAAGGAGTGGATAAACTTGTTTTTGAAAATAAGAATACTGACAACATTTTATTTTGCAGCAAAACTTCTTGCACAGAAGCTCCTTATCTAGTTTATTTGAGGAAAATTTCTGGGGGAAAAAAAACCCCGAGAAACATTGTGTCTTCAACAAGAGCACCAGAACAACATTTTGTCTAATTTAACAAGAATTGCAAAGGTGGTGACTATGCCTTTTTTTTCACCCACTCTATGTTGAACTTGAGATATGTTTGGAAGGAGGTACGATGGGATATACATGGTTATGGATTGCAAACAGCTGGAAATACTATACCTAAAGTCAACGTTTGGCAGGAGGGAGCACTCTTTAGGTCGTGCCACCCTGCATACCCTATATACAAGCCACTGACTGTAAACCCTGTGTTGGCTTGATTGGTTTTCTGTAGCACTTCTTTTCTGATGACTCAGTGCTCCTGCAGGCATAGTACAAATTCTTACATTGTTGTTGTTTTAGCTTGGCTAAACTTTAGGTCTCGAAAAGCATTTTTAAATTATTTCATGTTTTTTCTGGAGGAATATGTGTGGGTCAGTTTTGCTTGAACTGTCCCAAAATATTGTACCCTCAGAGGACACTTGTGATTTAAGCCAGCTGCTCCCTTATAGACTGAGAAGGAGGTATGTGTCTGGTGCAAATCTGCGCAAGTATTGTGGAAAAAAATTATAGTAGCAGTGCCAGATGATACCATATGAAAGGCTGATCCCAGCTGTTAATGGTGCTCTTCGAGCATCATGTTCTAACACAGTGTTATTTTCCAGTGTAGAGAAGCCCTCCATGAGATCTCAGTTTCCTTTCCCCAAACCCATCATGCACTATACTGTCTTTAGTGGAATATTTTAATTCTTTCTAAATTTTTATGAAAGTTATAGCCATAGTTCAGAATGCAAGCAGAGTAGCTAGTGTTTATTTTGTTGTGAGAGTGAAGGTGAGAGTCCCTTTGGTTTTGGTTATAAACAGTTTCCATACTGAAGAACATACAGCTTTAGGGAGACCAGATGGACAAAAGGTGGGAGAAAAGAGTTACCCTTTTTTGACAGGGACTGTACCAAGGCAGAAGCGAAAAACAAAGATCCCTAGGTTTGTAGACTTACAAATCTACAAAGTAATCCCATTTGGAGAAACATAGTGGAATACAGGAGTTAAATTTCCTCTTATTTCTCTAATGGAAAGCTCCAAGAGCATTTTTTAGCTTATGTTCCTGGTATATTAGAGGCCAGGATGAGTATTTGCCAGAAATAAAATAAAACACACTGCCAGCGAACTACTCTCTATGTCTGTATGTGTATGTATATTCATACATACATATATATTAAAGTAAGAAAAGTTTTATCCTATCTTTGCACACTTTTCCGTATGAGGATGCTTGGGTTTGGTTTCTGCATGGTGGTCTGCATTAGCAGCATATTATGTAGGTCATTTTGCTCCCAGCCAAGGCATTGAAGAAAATCAGCGGTTAATATTATGCAGAGTAGAATGAGGCGAGCATGTCACCTGTAATATGACAAGGTATTAACTTCTTAAGTCAGAGAAATGAGGTGGACAGGCTGGAGTTTTAATCTCACTCTTGACTGTTGTGCCAAATAGATTTCAGCTAAGTGAGGTGAATGTTTATAATTAATTTCGGAGTGGCTTAATTTTTATACATTAAGCAAATTGGCATCTTGTTTTAGGCTCTGAAACAGGGAGGTGACTTGGCGTGAGTCTGCATGCAATTTATTTAAGACAAGACTGGCATAGGGACATGCTTGGGGTTGGGCTGGTGCTCAGCATTCGCACGCTGTGGCGTTCTCTCCCTCAGATGGCAGCTTCACGGAGAGGTGAAGTCTGAAACTCTCCAGATGCGCCGATAAAACTCAAGGTTACGAGCCTGTCTCTTTTCTCTTTGTGGTGGTTTGCTGCTGGCATAACTCTAATGACATCAGTCACTTAATGAGTGACACCGCTGTAATAAAAACCTGGAAACTAACGGCGTTTGCAATACCATTTTTCATCCAGTCTTTGGCTGCTGCAGAAACCTCGCTGTTAGACTCTGTCCACCCTTTCCACGGTTGAACAGACATCAGCTAACCAACAACAGTCTTTGCCTTTGGTGCTCGGGGTTCCAATTTATTCTCCTGTCCAAGCAGTAGCCAAACCCAGGGCCACTCAGTTTTCAAGGCTGGACAAAATCTGGTTTATAGCTGTAGGGGGGAGCTCTAATGAGCGGTGATGTTAATACACAAAGTGAACAATCAGTTGTTTTAAGCAAATGAAGAATTACTCTTAAAAGGCACAGGGAGATTAACGCAGCACATGACAGACATTCTTGTCCCTTTAGTGATGCTATGTACAGTTCTCTGTAGCTTACGATGTTCATTGCCTGATCTTCTCTGAACAGCAGCTGTTGTACCTCCTTCCCGCTGGACCCTCTCCTGCAGTTCATGTCTTCTGTTCTGCCCCTGCAGAGCAGGCTTGTGTTTTATTTCTGAGTTAATGGGTATCTTTAAGATCATTTCTCTAGGGGCTTTCCCAGTGAATTATAAGTAACTTGTGTTTGTCTTTAAAATCCGATCCCATTGAAGTCGAGAGGGCTGAAAATGATTATGGGGGAAAACCGCTAGTTCTTAAAACCCTACAAATGGTGTTTCATTCCCCCCCTCCCCACCCTGCTTTTAATTCTTTAAGGATCCATAAATAGGAGCTTTTTAAATCAAAGCAGTAAGGAGCAAAAGCATGGTGCAGAGCTATGAGTGAGATGTTAGTCGCGGTAACTCAGGTGCACTGTTCCCTAACACTCACTCAGCTTTCCTCATGGTGGTTCCCCAAAGAGGACCCAGGGACTGGATGCAAGCTGAGATCAATCCCGAGCCTCTGGCATCTGCTGAGAGCTGGAGCCACACGCTGAGTTGAAGTTCTGTGAACTGAGACAACGTGATGTTGGGAGCAAGCCTGGATCTTGGGAACATATTGCTCAAGTGACCAGAAACTAGGCTGCTATCCTTGTGCCAAACCAAAGTCAAAAGCCATGTGGGTTTTGGAACTTTTTTTTAAAAAAACAGCGTTAAAGAGTAAGCTGGATTTGATGATTGATAACTTGTTACTCTTGCCCTGCTATTTGTACTTTCAGCTTTGACTTGTGCTATACCCCCGAGACCTCGCATTACAGGGAGCTGAGTGTGCACAGCAGAGAGCTGAAAATTTGACCAAAATATTGATGTCTTGAAGTGCAGGATTGAGGATTATCTCTGGAACAAGCAGAGCTGCCATACTTTGTTGACTCAGGGTAAAGAAGAGGGAGGAGGGATTTTCTCATAACAGTTTCTCCTCTGGCTTTTCCAAAGTTTGGCCTGGGACTCTGGCTGGGGTAGCTTTGTATGATGCATTAAACATTTCAGCTGGGACCTGCACGTAGGTCCTGTTCCATGTCTGTAGCTTGGTACAGGTTAACATTAAGAAACAAAGGAAAAATTGTACTGAACTTTCTTGATTTCTGACCTGAGATGTGGTGGAGCATGGAAGGGGAAGCTTTCCATGTAGAGTGGAGGAGGAGGAAGCTAGATGTGGAAGCTAGATGTGGAAGAAGACCGTGCTTTTGTTTTTATGCTCCCAAGACATAAGACCCTAACTTCCTTTCTTTGCAAAGCAAGAGAGAGGATGGTGGGGGCAGGCTTAATTCTGGGGCATCTGGCCCCAGTGAAGCTCTTGCTGATGATTAGGTCTGTCTTAAAATCAGCCGTTTCAGCGAACACATAATTACTGGGGTTTCATGCCTACTTTGAATGGTCCTTATATGAGGTCCTTATACATTGTTTTTCTTGCAGCTCATTTTTCCCTATAATATGACTGTGCAGGATTTACACACTCAGTTTGTGTTGATGATGTCTCACCTGATAGTTACTGGTACAGAAAGGTTAAGGCTGCTTGTGGGGCTTGTGAAGACAGAAGAATTATGCTTGAGCTAAGCTGTTTGCAAACTAATTTGGCGCTAAAACTTGACTTATTTGGTTGACTAGATGCCACCAATTTAGGCAGCTCTACTTGCGCACCTTACACTCAGGCTGATGAACCAATCAAAAAATGGTGACATCTCAGGGCTTCTCCCTTCCAGATAACTTGCTTTCTTCTCTAAAGGTGGGCAGGAGAACTAGAAAATACAGCCAAATGAGCAGAAAATGCAGGTTGGCTTCATACTCTTACTGGAGCAAATATCTTTCTATAGGGGGAAATCTGAAAAAATCAAGAATATGCTACTAAAGTTTGCACTGGAAATTCTGCATCTCCTCACGGGAGGTGAAATAGTGCTCTCCTAGTGTGCCTGGTGAAGGTGATTGTGAAGAGCTATGTTGCACTTGGATTTCTTTTGATACTGGAACTGGATTAAAAAGGTAATAAATATTACCAGACTTGCTTTCTCCTTTTACATTTGGAAAATGATCAGGCATTGCAGAGGACAACATCAAAACTAAATGAAGTTTAATCCATTTCTTGAGCTCAAGCCCTCTTCAGGGAGAGGGTTGCTCGTCTTCATATGGAGGTGGGATCGTTGCTTTCTCATCTGCAGCTGTCTAGGTACTGTCACAGTCCTAATCGGAATTGCTAGATTGTTTTTTCATAGTTATGTTATTTTTGTCATGAACATGGTTCTCAGTCTGAATTTGGTGGAGCTGAAAACCACTGACAGAGCAAAAAGTGAGCAAACATTCAGGGCATCTCATGGTCGAAACTCTGATGAAAGAAATGGGCAGGAGTATATTTACGAGCCCTTAGCTGTTTTCATGAACCTAATAAAAGGTTTCTTTGATATTTTTTTTTTTCTTTTACCTTTGCTGTTTGTTACTCTAAGGGGCCATATCAAGTACAAGAAAACTTCATCTATCAAAATCTGCTACTACAGCTGAGAAGTTAAGCCATGGACCTCAGCTGTGAATTTGCTGCATGGGGTTTTTTTCAGTTTGGCTTTTTTTTTACCTCTCCATAGCTCAGCCTTGTATCCATATCACTATGACATCCATAGGCAGCTCATGGGTATCCAGAAGAACAGCATGTTACTTCTGGTTATTTTTCTGATAAAGATCAGTTAAAAATATGTCTACAGCAAGTAAAATAGTCTGATTTATGACCATCTTGGGATGTATTCCCCACCCCCCCCCCCCAGTTTTTCTGCAGTGACATAAGATGGAAGAAAATATCTTTCCAATTTTAAGAGTTAGTTATGATGAACGAGTGTTTGCATTGGCCATGCACAAGGACAGATGCCACGTGGACCTTGGTGGGAAGTACTTTTGATTACTTTAACGTGAATGATGCTCACTCAGCTTCAAGAGAGCTCCCTTGATTGCTATTTTTAATGAGCTAGAGGAGAGTATTAAAACTGCCTGCCTATCTGCCCTCAGGGTAGAGAGCTAAATCACTGTGAAGCATTAGGAATAGAAGAGGTTATCTAACCAGGCGTTTTCTCTGCTGTATATGGTATTCATGTATGTGCATATCACTTTTTTTTTTTTTTTTTCCTGTTTTACAAAGCAGCATGAATGACTGTGCTCCCATCAGCAGCTTTGAGTAACTCTTGTCTAGCCAACGACCTGAAAACAATATAGCATGGCCAATTTCCTTGCTGGTTTGAGCCACTGAAACAAATTCAGGCTCCTTTATTTTTTTCTACTCTAAGGATATGAAAGGGGAGCATATGTGGAGGAATGAGTGTGTACATGTGCATGGGGATATGGTTGTATGTGTCTATTTGTTGTATGGGCTGATAAATGTCTGGGATGACCTGGGACTTGGAAGGGATACTTGGGAGTATGCTACTTCATAATAAAAATCAACAGAAAATCTTTGGTAGTGGAACTTAATGGAATCGAGAAAAATATTGGATTCTGGGTGCTGTTTCAAAGTCCTTTTCATCAGAATGGAAGTGGCATAATCAATATGTAGCTCTTTGCCTGTTAACTCTTCAGATTTAGCTGAAATCACATTAAATGGAATAGATTTTATTCCTGGCTCAGGCAGAGAGGGTTATATTTAACTGAACTCTCTGGAAGCCAACTATTTGGGAGCTGCCAGCTCTTCACAAAATGATGATGCCTGTAGCTGTAACCAAACAAATCATGATACTGTTTCTTTGTCGTTACTGACACGGGCCCTGCTTTATAATGAACTAAACACAAGAAGTTCTGGTGGCGTGCATCCTGTTTGCTCTTCCTAATTTTCCCATGGATTTCTTTGCCCGTCTGGCCTCGGGCAAGGCTCATCATGCCTTTCCTATCCTAGGGTATCTTTGCAAGAAAAAAATCTCCCTACCAATAATTCGAAAACTTGTGCTGTAGGCAAAATTGCAGGCCAGCATTTTGGGAAGGTTGGGGTCTGGACTGACTTTGCAGCTGTGGGGAGCATCTGTAACCAGGAGAGATGTCAGTGGGAGCGGTTGTATTTACCACTGCCGCAAATGGCACCCGATGATTTTAAGTTCAACACTCAAACTGAGTCAGTCTGTATTGGCAATCTACAGGTAAGAAGACTACAGTAATTATTTCTATAATATTGCTGAAATAATTTCTTTTAATTACTGAAAAAGCTAATAATAGATGCATTCGGAAGGCCTTAGAAGCCAATATTTCTTATTGCAAAACTTTAAAAAAATTATTTCTGTTTCTTGCAAAAAACCACCCCACCACACAAACAAAATCCAAATGAAAAACCCTCTTGCGTTCTGGAGATGCTGTCACGAGAGGGGCCTCCTAGGTAGCATCTGTTCACACTTCCCACATATTATGTAAATATATCTATCTCAAGTATTTCATCTTTCCAGAAGTCATGCTTTCCTCTCTTCTCCAAACAAGAAAGCTGGAATCCTCTCCCTCCTTACAAAGCCCACCTGTAGATTGGCAGACTACTGGCTTAAGGTTGTTTGGCTTGGGTTTGGATTTTTTTTTTTTTTTGATAATGCTCCAATTTTAAATTTTGTATAAAGCTGTAAATGTTTCTGGAGTTATGAATGATCTCATTTCCCTCTTTCCCCCATTCCCCAGAAACATTCCTAAGAAGTTACTCAGCTGCTCTCACTTTTGAACAGGGAGAATTTCAGCCATAAATAAAGCAGCACTTGAAACAGTAAATACTGTTTGGACAGCTTGTGCTGAGGGTTTCCCAAAGGGAAGAAACTATTCTGTCGTGGCAGGGTATCATGGGGCTGTCTGGTGTCATGCTGGAAGCCGATGATGTTGCTCCAGAGCATGCTGTTACATGTACAGAGTGCATCCAAGTTCCCGCAAGTTGGGTCATGTTATTTTTTCCCCAAGGACTCCTGAAAAATTGGCTTGTGGGGTAGTGAAGCGAATCACATTGATTAGAGGAGGGGAAGGGGAGAAAGGAAGGGGCAGACTGAAAGCCACCAAATACTAACCAGCGCTAAGAAATTCCACACTAAGGCTGAGACTGCAGGCTTATCTCAGGACTTGGTGGGAAAAAAAATGGCAGGAACATATGTCAATGACAGATTGCCAACCTTAGCATTTAATTCCTGGCATTTTGTGGGTTTATAGGATTTGCTGACAAAAAGATGAGGGGGAAGGGTTGGATGGGATGTAATTTCCTGAGTGGTGGTCTTGAAGGGAAAAATCTCAACCCGTTGTCTTTTATTTCAATATATTGGAAACAACCTGAACAATTGTAGTTTTTCATTAGATTAAATACCTTTGAGTTATGACACTTTCCTTTAAAAGCAGTGTCCAAAGTTTTGGAGAAGTATGCATAATTAAATGCTTTCCTTACTTGGAACTTCATTAGGAGGCAGTCTATTTCTTTCTTTCTTTGATACCTCTGAGCTATGCAGACTCTTGGTCTGTTAAAATGTGCATGTTTACAAAGATGTGAATAACCCCAGTCTGCCTGTTCTGCAAAGATGTGTCATAAGTGACGTTCTGAAAACTTCTGAGAAGCATGACAGTGAGGATATTAAAAATGAAGTCCAGGTGTTTATTTAGACACTAACTAGCTACAGTATATAAAAATGCTGTGTATTTCCTCGCTTTGCCTTTTTATCTCTAATTCTCTACTTACTCATTGAAATATCCTTGATTCAAAAGCCTGCTTTTGGCATGGGCCCTCAACAGGGAACTGTTTTAAGCAGTGCAATTAGAAATCCTGCTGAACTGTTGGGAATTTTGTCTGGATAGCTCTGAATATTATACACTGAATGGACAACCTGGAGGAAGCTATTAAAATTTTTGCAGGAATACCACAAAACAATTTGAATATAAATTATTATTTCTTTTTTTTTTTTTTTCTTTTTCTTTTTTTTTTCCTTTCCAGAGCAATTCCTGGAGGAAGGAGGTGGGGATTAGAAGGCTCTTTTTTCTTTGGAGGTATGACCTGTTTTTCTCTTGACCAAGAATGTAGCTTGGGAAAAGGAGAGCACTGCTCTGATATAGGGTTTGATGTGTTTTCAGAATAGGTTCTTCGATATGTAAAACGTTTCTTAATATTCACAAAGGCCCCGGGTCTGCTTAAGTGTGCATCAGTCTACGACCATCATTGAGCAAGAGTACATGGAAACTGCTTTTATGGGTTGGGTGCCAGAGTTTGCGAAGTGCTGGGTTGCAGTTTTTTCCCTTTTTGCATCAGCATCTAAGCAAAAGGCAAAGGCGTTATCTTTTGGCTGTGTATCATCTGTGTACGTACTTCGGTGAGTTTGTGAGGTCCCCTGGCATTACAGAAGGAATATACAAACTTAACTTTTTTTTTTTTTTTTTTCCTGCTGATATTGTAAGTTTTGCAGACTATAAACTCTGTGCTGTTAATGGTGGGCTCCTCCGAACCTGTGCAAATCTGAGACTACAAAATGTGTCTGGGTCCAAGTTTGTTGATGCACCTTGTAAACTCTGCAGGTGACACTTCCAGTGGAAATCAAAATACTCTATGAGCCCTTTGTTTCAGGTTTTATTGAGTCAACAAACTGCTCTAGCAATATGATATGTTTTATAATCTCCATGAGTTAGTTGTTCATTTCAGGGCTCATGAAATTTAAAAGCTAGGCAGGCCAGTTGGCAGTACTTGTAAAGCCCATGAGTCTGTCTTTGCAGGTCACGAGACTTGAAAATCCCCAACAGAATGTGGATGTTCGTTATAATCTTCATGGATCTGCCATGAAAGGGTTGGAGGAGTTTGCAAAATCCTCTGGTAAACCAGAAGATCACATAACCACACATGGCATGCCATTTCTTTCAGTATTCTGTTAGGGTCTTAACATGCTGAAATCCATTCTTCTCTACAAAGCCTGTGGTGAAGGCAAGTGATGTTTTTAATCCTGCTCTGAGGCTCCCTGGGTTTATGCCCATCTTCTCTGCTCCATTTCATTTGGTTTCCCCAGCAAAGTTTTATTTATTCTTGTCAGTCTTTCCTCCTGTGGATTGGGTGACTTAAGCCTGGTGTTTGGCAAAATGCATCTCTTTGAGCAGGTAGAAACCCCAAACGAATGGGGTGAAGGTGCATGTCTCTTCTCTGTAAAGCATATTTGAACGTCACACACGTAAGAACAGACTGTGGTGCTGGTGCATCCAGTCTCATGGTGTAGGTGTGAGTGGAGGAGAGAGAAAAGCATGACTTAGTGTGGTCCACTGGACCACTGGACTTGAAGAAAGACAGTGAAGAAATACTTGCTTGCTTAGCCCTGTGGCAAACCCATAATAAGAAGTTGAGAGGTCTGTCCTTTTTGGCACATGTAGGTAGGGGAGTTTGGAAGGTGTGAACTACGTTGTGATGCTTTCCTGAATGGTGCTTGTGTTTAAGTCCCTAAGTGCTAAAGAACAGGCCTGAAATCCCTTGCTTTCCCAGTTTGGGGCAATGGCAAGGTAGAGTTGGGGGACAGAAGGGCTGTAGTCTGTAGGTGGGTGCTACTTGGGACTCCAGGGCAGACATTGAAGCATTTCCAAACTTGATTCTGTTTTGGTATATAGTGGTTGCTGTGTTCTTTCTGGAGAAACATCTACCTGAATGAAGTCATTTGCCTGAGGCTTTCATTAGGATTAGCCAGCAAGCACCCCATTTTGATCATTGAGGACCAAGTCCACACTCTTGTGGGATTCTTTCCCTAAAAGGGACGCGCTGACTTCTCTGGCTTGTGTGCATGCACAGGCACATATGTACATGCATACCTTCTAAATTGTAAATTATTATAAATTGCTACCAGCTTTTGAACTTAAGGGGAGGACGGAGGGGCCAAGAAAACCAAAACAGGAGAGGAAAAAGCCCACCCTACCTTTCAAGGATCTCAGGATCTCTTAACAAAACCTGCATGCTTGCAAGGCTCATTTGGTATTAATGAAGCATTGACAAATATTTTTGCAGCTGCATTAGTGCTAATGAAAACCGTTAGTTTTGGAAGGAAATGTGTGCAGAACTGTGTATTGCTTTATTTCAAGTCCCTGGATTGCTTGAGTCAAAGAGCATGTGGAGGGCTGTGGCTAAATGGTTGTCCGGTCCTAATGCTCTGGGCTAGGCATCCCCTGTAGGTGATGCCCAGCGATAAGACCATGTCTAGACCACTGGTCTAGCCTAGGATGGCTGTTTGAATGAAGAGATAATAGATGTTTGAAAGAAGCTTTTTGTTTCCCTTGATGCTATTGTGGCTGAAGTGCATCGTGTTCTCAGTTAGATGAAGGGATGAAAACATGCCCAAGAGTGTGACAGAAATCCAGGAGAGCAAGTAATTTTATTTTCCAGCATTGAGAACTGACAGATAAACCCTGACCATCCTGCTGTAATCATGAAGGGGGTTTCACAGCAGCAGAACTGGTGTGTTAGAGGTCCTGGGAAGCAGGACTGGGGCAGCATGCAATGAGCCATGTCATGGTTTGATGCCCTTGAAGCCCAGTGCCCACAGGTGTGTATGGTGGGGGTGGGAGAGGGAAGTGAAGGGCATAGTAATTCCTCCTGAACACTGTTCAGCTGCTTAGTGTGCAACTGATAATTCAACCTTGATGTAAGTGTACATGATTACCCCTAAAAATCAATTTCTTGGTGAAAACAGCAAGCCAGGTACTTGTTCAGAATTTGATCCTGTTGTATCTCTGGAGCGATACCAGGTCATACCAGGTGGTAGCAGAGTGTTTATTTGTAGAAAGAAAACAACCAGGTTGGGAAAGCAGGGCTGTTTGGCTTGGGCTCCATCTCTTACATGCCTTAACTCTTGGTTTGTTGTACATTATAATACATAGAGGGTTGTGGCTTCAAGTTTGCTAATGTGCCCTGGAACTGCTGTATGCCCGACTTGGATCATGTGCCTTAAATATATTTCCTCTTAAGGATACTGCCTGCCTTTATTTTAGGTTTTGCTCCCTTTAAACTCCTCTTCTAAGAGGATTGCACAGATAGTGTTTCATGGAATATTTTTTTTACTATACATTTATTTTGAGGGAATAATGTAAACGTATGTAAGTAGAATGCTATTGTGCAAGAGCCACGATGCATTTATATAAAGTATTAGAACGTGGAGGGCTCGATTTATAACACTGAATAGTTAATGGTAGTAAGTCATAAATTACAACATTAAGCTTACTGGGTGTTTGAGATCCCCGTTTCTTTGTGTGAGTCTGTGGATAGGAGGATGACAAGTCTGGTTTTTCCATATGCATGTTGTGGACTTTCATATGTTGGTTTTACATCATTATGTCACTTCAGTGAGGCAAAAGGAAACATTTTTAATTTGTGGGCTTTGAAAACATGGGGAGTAGGGGGATTTCTTTCCCTCTCTGTTTGTCCCTACTTTCTTCCTCTTTGTTTCTGAAAGCAACCCCAGTACCTGTGCCTGCAGAGCGCTGCACTGGAGGTCCAGCTCCAGGACATTACTTACTGATGACAGCAGTACACATACAAGGTGAGGAGGTAGCTGGAATGGCCAGTATGGTAAATTGCAAGTTGAAGAACCTTCTGCCCCCCAAAAAGGACAATTTATTATGCAGGTGTCTGTAGGTTTCTTGTGGCTGTAGGGGTTTACAGTGAGTTCCACTGAAAAACATGGAAGGTGGCTGTAAGCTATGCATGGGAAGACTGATACTTATTTATTCACTTCAGATCTGAAGCTGTGCCTGCAAAATCAACATGCTTCTGATCTCCAAAAAATCCCCGTTGTTACCAAAGCCAAGTAGAGAATGGGAGGGAAGACCAAGGTGCCCAGCAGAGAGGGACTGCTCGAGCAGTACCAGCTTGGCTTTTCTTATGCCTTGTTCCTGGGTAACACTGACAGCCTATATGTTGGCATCTGGGGGATGAAAGGCAAATGCATCTTTGAAGTGTCATTTTCGGGACAGGAAAATAATGCCACAAGGAAGACTTGGGAATTTCTGGTTTATGGGAAATGGAATTATTTGCTTCTGGTTCTGCTTCCCTGAATTGAATTTAAGACCCAGTAAATAAGTACAATGTTAATAATGTTTAAATTATTGCCTCTGAAAGTAGAAAAGTAGTAGTATAGCAGGGATAGTCAGTGATGAAAGATCACTGGTGATTGGTAATCCTTTGAATATTAATGTGCGCTATCTAAATAGATAGCTGGTTTGCCTTGGCTAATTATTCAGAGGATGAATCTGTGACATACAATCAGGAGATGTCAGAAAAGAAAGCATCCACCCTTGAATGGCACAGCATAATTGTTAGAAACACAACTGATAGCGGCCAGTATTGGACTCGCACTAATGCTTGCTCAAAGTGTTAAATCAGCTTTTTTTGTCAGATCTCAGATTTGGTCCGACAGCAGCAAACATGTTCTATCAAAGTGTTAGTTTCTTTTTATTTTTTCTCCCCCTTCCTGTTCTTTTTTAGTCATTTGACAATAATTTACTACCTTGCTTAGCTTTTTAGGCAGTTGTCTCCCACTCCGGAAAGCCAGGTTTCTTAAGTGCTTCTATGATGCCAAGTTAATTGCCCGAAAATAAGTGCTTGAAGATGGATCAAGTATTGTCTCATCAGCATTCAGCATCCCTGCCAGAGCATGGAAGGGGGAAGGGAGGCAACACCAGGAAGGTTTGAAGAAAAGAGATGGGGAACAAAGGAAAGCAGGACTGTCCTGTAAATGGCCCTGGCTAGGGCGAGCCAGCAAAGCTCTACTTGGAGGCATGGAATCCCTGCTATACTCACAGGCTGGCCTGTGAAATGTCACTAGCACTGCAGTGTGAACACAGGTGGGACTGATCTCCCTTCCCCAAAAATGAGAGGGGAGACTGTGCCTTTGGGTGGCCCTGGTCTTCTTTCTTTACTAAGGCAAAAGTTGAAACAGGTACCTACTTATTCAGGCAATGCTTTGTTTGCCTCGCTATAGAGCAAGCGGGGGTGTCAGTGTTCCTGGCTTGTCATTATAGTGAGAATGATTTCTAGATAAATGAGCAGTCTCGGATGTATGTCTAAAATGCGAAGATAGACAAGAGTGACTGTACAAGACAGAAGTGGGGAGAGCAAAGGAAAAATCACAGCTGGCACCTGCGAGTCCACCTAGCCGCTGGTATGTAATGCAGTCAGATGCAGCACAAGACTGGATATAACACAGCACCTTTTCCTTCTTTTATTGCCATGGGTGATATGCAAAAAAACCCCATAGCCACTGCACTGAAACCATGCTCGTTTGAGGCAAGACAGGAAGGTTTTTATAGGCTAGGTGATAAAACACCTAGCATCCTCCTTGAGGCTCACAAGGGACTTTGAATGAGCTGTGGGGATGAGGAGCAAAGTTGAATGCCCGACCAGCATCAATAACAGACGCTGTGCAGTGACTCAAGTGCAAGTCGAGTCCTGCTGTGAAACCGTGTGTGCCTCAGTGGTGGACAGGTGCTGGCAGCTCCTTGTGTGTATAAATGTGTTTGGGGTACCCAGCTGCCCAACCCTGCTTGCCACCTTGAGTTGTGCTCCGCGGATCTGGGGAGAGGAAGGGGACTACCACCCCCTCCAGACTTGCCAGCTCCGCCGGGGCTTTACTTTATCCTCCTTTGACTAATACAGCCAGGGCCACTCCCTGGGATTTAACAAATCCTCTACTATTTCAGGGCCTGAAGGTATTGGCAGTGCTCTTGGTCCCTCCTGCCCCATTCTTCCTCTGATTGCTTACGCTCCAGTGCATTGGACTCTGTATCCTGAGGGATTTTTTGCAGTCCTCTCTTTCTGGGACCCACTGGGCAGACTTGCCTTAATGGTGCATATATTCATGCCAACCTCCTTACCTGACCTCAGTGAGTTTCAATGCCTTTTCTGCTCACCTTTAATCTGGGAGAGCCTCCCTGCTCTGGGGAAGGAGCAGGCTTTTATTCTGGCTCATGTGTTGTCAGTGGATTTGTTAACTAAGCTTTATATGTAAAACCTTTAATAATTGCAATGTCAGCGCTTTCGAAAACCTGCCTGACTTTCACATGCCACTGTCAGGGCCTGCACTCAGAAATACTGTTCTTGCACTAGCAAATTTGATATAGGTGCGTGAATGTATGTGTAGCCTATATTAGTCACTTTGGAGATCATACATATTATTTTAAAACCTTTTCTACCTTTCAGCCTTCATCTTGATCAGAAACATTGCAGTCCTTTACTTGATTAGGCAGCACTGAAAGTAAATAATTATAGTTGAGAAGCACTCTGAAAATACTAAATATTGCTTTAATAAGTGCTCTCCATCTACATTTGTGCCTTTTGTCAGGTGTGCAACCCTCGATGAACACGTCAGCCTTTCTTTACCATTGATCCGTGAATGTTATCCCACTTATCGCCTGCATTTTTGAAGGAGTTGTCACTGCCGTGTCTGTGCAGCTCTTCCATATCTCATTTGCCAACAGGTTGGGGCTGGCAATAACCAGAAAGGAGCGTAATGAGCCAGAGAGAGCTCAGCATGCCTGGGACTTATATTCAACAAAAACCTAGGTAATGAATTTGCATGTATACCTCTGTTGGTGCTCACACAGTAATGTCAGTTCAATAACACCCTTTCAGGACGGTAAGATGGATTTTACATTTATAATGAATGAGATAATTTGATTATTGTTGCTAGCAGCAAAGAGGTTTAGAGATAGTCCAGTTGTCAGCCCTGTGAGAGATGAAAGAAACATTGCTGCATTCCTCAGCACACATTTGATCCATCAATCACCTAGACAAAGTGTGCACTCCTAAACCATTAAAGTGTGACATCTTCTCCTCAGACTTTTGAGTTTACTGACTTTAAAGCAGCAAGTCATTTAGGAAGCCAAACCTAGGCTGGGAGGAGAGGGGGAGAAGAAAAAGCACAATTAAAATACTAACTTGACATGCTTAGGTTTGTTTGATAGGCTAACAGACTGCTAATATTTAATTTAAAAAATCTGGATGCTGTCCAAAGCAAACTTATGAATAGCATAAGTCATATTAAAGCAAACTTTCATTAAGCAACAGCTTTCTCATAATTGGTTTCAACAGAAGGATACGGTTTCAGGGAAACTATGGCATTTCTTTATTTCAGTAACAGAGCTTTCTGCTAAAGGTTATTTCCAGAGGGTTACTCATCATGTGGTGTGATGAAATAAATGGGGGACTGATAAATCTGGAAGAAAACCTAGACCAGGGGTCCAGCTCCTGTTCTCTTCCCGATGGTCCCTTGGACATGGGCGTTGCAATAAAATTTAACCTCTACATGCAGTCACCCGGGGGTACTTCAGGGGTGAAGTGTGTTTTTCAGTTGTCTGTTGGAAATGCCACTGTTCGTTACCCTCTGAATGACTGGGCAGGAAGAGAAGTGCAAAGAAATACAGCATAGAGTGGTTCGGAAATGAAATTGTCTGCTTAAATGACAGGCCAAGGTAGTTGAATGGGTGTACTGGAAATAGCTGCTTAAAGATTTGACTGCTGTGCGAGATGCTTGTGGCCCTTGCGTACTTGCGCCCCATCCAGTTGTCGCAGTGGTGCGTGCTGTGGCCGGCAGCAGATTGTACATGTCCCTGGGGCCAGCTGCACTGAAAGTCTTTGTTATCAGAGATTTTGGCCTGGTGTAGTATTTATGCTTTTGCCTGTCCTTTTATAAACTGCATTAAGTTAATTGCTGATGAGGGGAGGAACATGCACAGAAATATCCAAAGAGAGTTAGGAGCCAAAATCCTCTTGCCCAAACTGTCCTCTGTTTCTTAAATAGAAACACACACATCCAAAAATACAAAATGCCTCCCCAAAATAATTAGACATGATGATGTATAATTAGTGACTTTTTTCTTATATTAAAATCATATAAAATCATAGAATTATTTTAAAGTTTCTCCACCTTCCCAGTAGTTCCAGAATTTGACCTAGTAAGGTATCTGCAAAGATGAGGAGCAAGGGAGGTTTTATTACTCTCTGGCATGTGTTTATTTTCAGTGTCTGTGCCTTAGAAGCCATAATATGCATGTGTGAAAATTGTTTGTATTTCCTGGGTGAGAGGAATGAGTTGTGGGAGATAAAGGGGTCAGTGGGTGGCATCAGGAAGAAGTGTCTGATGTGGCCTTCATCACAAGTCCCGCAGCTGCTCCTCAGAGGCATGGGAGTTCATGTTCTTGACAGCTTCCCCTCCAAGGTCTTCAGATTGGCTCTTAATTGGCAAGCTCATTAGCAGGCTCACTAACAGGAGGGAGAGTGAGCCAAATTTGTATTCTGTCAGCACTTGCTGTGAGGAGTCAGTAATCAAATAGCTTTTTTACAGTGTCTTCTTTGGTGTCTACTTCTGATGGCTCAGGTTTGTAGGCCTGCTATAAACCCCAATAAATATAACAGCCATTAATAACTGATTGACCAGAGGGATTTATGTAATCACAGGATTACAGATGCTAATTCCTTTCTCCAGTCATGTTTCTGTGTTTTATTGATCAGGGAACTGGCTGTAAAACTGATTTAAACTAATGGCATGGCAACGCAAGGGTGGGTTTAATGCCACTTGGATGCCAGAAGACTGCTTGGGTCGAGTGATGCTTGGGCTGGTTTTGCAAACACTTGAAGAGGGAGGTGGGAAATGGTTGTATGTCCTGAAGGCAGATTCTCCAGGAGGTGCAGACAACTTGCCTATTAGTCACCTCAGAGGAGGTGGTCATACCAGGCTAGAGTAAGTCTACCTCCTTGCAGTCTTTGCATCTATGAGAGATGTGCTGTACTGTAGATACTTATTTTTCTTTGAATGTCGGTGTCCAGGATCCTATTTTGTCCCATAAGGCAGTTAGGCTGTTTGGACTTGCTGGTTCCAAGTAGGAATTAAAGGGAGTGGGTCCAGGGAAAAGAAGTGCCACCCTTCTAGAAGGGAGGTCATGGCTGGGCCATGGAGGCCGGGAGCTGCTGGAAGCTGTAACTGAAGGTCATAGAGGAGGACTGGGGCTGGGGGATGATGGGCCACAGTGACTCCTGGGGTGAGTGTAGGTAGTGGCATACCCCCTCGCAGCCTGGCTAAGTCTTGGGCCTGTCTTGGCATGAGGGATCTGTCACATATGGGGCTGTGAGACACTGCTTGCAGAAAAAGGGTCACCCCAGTCACAATGTTCTCTGCTCCCAAGTTTCTCCCATGGCTATTGTGCATGTCTCCCCATTAGGCTGCGTCTCTGTCCTCTTCCCCTGATTGGTGTGGAGTGGTGGGGTTGACTGCAACCAGCTATCAGCTCTTCCACATATTTGAAACTCACTTTGTAAAAATACCTTCAGGTCTCTTCCAGGAATTAGTAAAGATCATTTCTTCTGAGGTACTACCCGAGTGCTTTTCCCCAGCTGTCCAGGTCTTTCACCTGAAATTTGATCTGAATTTTCACCTGAAAACCGAATTTGTTTTTTCCAAGATGTTAGTGAAATGAATGCTGGTGGCAGGAAAGTTTGGTTTGCTGAACATGGGATGTTCCTGCATTAGTAAGGTGGAATTACTCCAGGTTGCAGAGGTGCTGTGAATAGGTATCCATGGGGCACTGTAAGGCAGTGCTTACTGGGCTGTCTTGTTGCTATCTGCTAAAGACCTGCAACTGAAGGTAAAGCAATGAGACCTGGACTGATGAAAATGTATGTTGGCTCATCAATGCTTTAAGTGGGTATGGGAAGTGCCGTTAATGAACCATCTTTTTTCCATCTTAAAGTAAAAAAAATTAAGCTGAAAAAATGCTGAATAGAAAGCATCGGATGGCAGTGGTCGACAGTCAGTGTTTGTAATGTGAAATGTGCTCTCAATTACCAAGGCAGAGGATGCAGGTGGTGCCACATGTGCAATGCCTTTGAATGCCGAACGCGTCAGCTATATCTGAAAAGTATCAAACCCAAAATCTGAGCAGCAGTGCACGCCTATCAGCTCTGTCAGGCACAATCCTCTGTGAAAGTGGCTGCTGGTAGAAAAACAGACAATACAGAGAGTTGAAATGCTTTTCATCTGTGTATCTGAACTGGATGTTTTTTCCCCAAGCTTAATATTTTTTTTTTCATCCCCGCCCCTGCTCTGAAAAGCAGCACTGGCAGCCACATAGTTACTGTGGATATGAAGAAAACCCAAATAAAAAGTAGGAGTGAGCTTGCTCGGTTGATGCCCTCACTCTCGTGTTGCGATGCACAGAGCAGAGCTTTTTGTAAAAGTTGTGGATGCCATTCTCTGCTGCACCCTTCCATTAGACAGCGGGAACAATTCCACAGGATAGGAGAAGCCTTTGTCATTCACCTCTGGGAACAATCGCCCTGTACTATTTTGGTGGGCTTCAAGAAGTTATGCCTTTCTAAAAGCAAGGGTTTCTGGACAAGATATTGCCATTTCTGCTACCACCCTGTTCCTGGCCATACTGTGTCTTCTCTGCTGGGGCTCGGTGCACGGGTGGGCACAGCTGACGGGAAGCTGCCCTTCCCCAAAGGGAATCTCACTTTGTTTCTGTAACAGCTCCACATCTTAGGCCCTCCTGGGGCTTAGTTGGTATAAAAAGTAATATCCCAACTTTGTGTGTCTGTTAACTATAATTTTCTTTTTTTAATGTACCAGCAGCTCAGAACTGAGTGTTAACGACTTAAATGTTGTATCTGGCTCTCTTTCAGGGGGCAGTATGAATGAGCAGCAGATGCTGGATTAATACCTTGTCCTAATCTCCTTTTATTTGCAAATATCCAGTTCCTTGCAGATGGCTCTGAACAACAAAAAGCATACGCGGCCTGCCTCTGGGGAAAATTAGGTTGTTTGTGGCCACTGCTGTCTGCGTTGTAATCCCCACTAGCAATTTCTTCTTTTGTCACCAGAGTGAGGGTTCAGTGGCACTTTGAAGGCACAGCACGGCAAGGTGGTATTGGAAGCAACACCTCTTTGGCCTCTGAAGCAGGGTAATGGAAAGAGAAAGAAGAGGACTTTCTCTCTTTAGAGAGCAGGAGGTTGTGTTTTTTCTTCTCATCATGCTTTCACCAGTGCTATGACAAGGGGGTCAGGACAATCAGCTCATGTAAGCATGTTTCCGTGTAGCACAAAATGCCTTCCCATGGCAATGGGCTGAGTCTGGAGCTAATTTCAAGCCAGACTGTCAGTTCCCCATCTTGACTGCTGTCCCCATGCTTAGCTGATGTGCGGCAAGGCAGTGCTCATTCGTGACTTTATGCTCAACTTGTCAGAGCATGATATGAGAAATCAAATTTGATGTGATGAATTAAGGGCAGGGCTGGGCAATAACTACTCTTGTGAATGGTGGGGGGGAAAGCTGCTTATCAGGAGATAATTAATCATGAAAATCAACTGATCAGATTAATCTTTGTGGTCTGGCTGTGTCTCAAAGACTGCCAGCAGAAAAAGGTAAGAAGCTTCCAACAAAGAATAGGTGTTGCAGTAGGCGAGGTGAGCCTGAGGTACTGCATGCAAGCAGAGGTACTGGGTGGTACTGTAAAAATTTGTCACTGCTAGCTATGCAGCAAGATCTTACCGTAGATGTCAATGTCACAGTGTTAGCCCAAAGTGAAATGCCTTCTTGTCTCACTATCTAAGAAGGCAGGAAATTGCAGAAGATAATTAACTACCAACAATATATCACTAAGGTACCCGAGCCAGCTTTCTGGATGCTGCCTAGGTAATTGAGCAGCCAGCCTGGTTTTTTTCTTTCTTCTTTTTATGTGGGGAATTTCTGGGCTATAAAGGAGATCTCCTTTCTTCTTACCTCTTCGATGGCACTGCTTCCTGTGAGGCTGGGATGCCAGCTCTACCTGCAAGCCAATTCCAGGGGCACTGCAGCTCTTGGACCAGCACATGGAGGCAAGACCTGAGCAGAAGGCTGCAGTGGCCACAGACAGTTCAGGAGAGGATCTGATGTCTTTGCCTTTGGAGTTAGCAAAGTCCCTCAGACCTTCAGTTTTTGGCTGCATGCCTGTCAGGGCTGGTAGCTCCACTAAAAATAATCGAAAGTTAGGCTTCTCCATCACTTGAACACCTTTAAAGGTGGGACTAGTTAGGAAAATTGTTCCTGCAGCAGCTTAACTCATATTGAAAGTCTGTGAGGCACAAACATGCTAGTACTGTAAATTGTAATTATAATTGCAGCATGAGACCTACTTTTGATCAAGTCTATCATGGCAGCATTAGCAGTGAAGCTATGGCAGGACAAGGCTCCCTTGTCACTCTTTCTGATACTTGAGTCAGGTTGATTAAACATACTGCAGGTATGTCGACATGTGTTAGTTGCACCTTTGACAGAAATATGACTGTGCCTTGAGGCTCCTGCATTTTTGCAAGTATGTGGTTTATCTTCTTTAAAGCCTAGAAATTGAAACAAGTTGTGTGCATCTTTTTTCGCCTTTACAAGCTGACAAAACCAGTCCAATACATAGGCCCTATCCTAAATCCTCTGCCATTGGTGGATGGTCTACCAGGTGCAGGCAGTGATGGGACAGAGCCTGACCCTGGAGAGGAAGCAGCTGTCTTCTAAAGCAGTGCTTTCAATTTAGCCTTTGATCCATTTTCCCCTTTTCTGCTTTGTTAGAATTTTTTTTTCTGTAATTATATTGAAATTTGCAAATGATTTTTGAGTGCAATCTGTAGGAAAGAAGCTCAGCCGGATGTGCTCTCATATGCATGTACCCCTCTAGCTAGACCGTCTGAGTCCCTAGTGCATGTCTTTGTCTATGCTGGGCCCTCTGACTTTTAGGACAGTAAGGCTGTTTTTGTTAAATAAAAAATTAAATTAAATTTGCTGTTTCCAGATGGCAACTAAGAGATGTCCGTGACATTTTGTTCTGTCGTAACTGCTTCCTCATGCTGTTGCTTTCCGATCCTCTCATCTTTTCACGGCAGACTGCTGCAGGTGGCTCTGCCCAGGTGTAGCATGTCAGGCAGCTGACTTGAGGGTCCTCTTGAAAGAAATGTGGTTTTTGCAGTGTTGAAACAGACTCTATGTATCTCAACTTCACATAACCCACTTTTTAAAATACTGTGTTCCTGTCCCTTTCCTGAAACATCTCCAGCACTTACTCTGTGTCTCTGGATTCAGGATGTTAAAGGAGGCTTTGCAGGTGAATGTCCTCCACGGAAGGAGATTTGATTTTTTTGTTTGTTTGGTTGGTTATGGGGCATTCTGTAGATCTGTGCAGTGGAAGTTGAATCCCCAGGAGAAAAAGAGATGCAATATAGCTTGAAAGGGCATCGTTGTCTTGCTATTAGCTCCTGCTGGTTTTGAGTGTTGAGGCACATCCCTGGGTAGCAAGAATATCACAAACAATGTTGCATGTTGTCTGAGAGGGGAAAAAAGTTGAGCTTTGGAAGACTGTGCGTGTGCCTGCTGCAGGGTGGGGTCCAGTCCCTTACTGAGATCCAGCTGATGGATCCAGCAAGTGGATTTTGGGTGGTTTGGGGAGCAGAGGCCTATCTTGTCCCCAGGCCAGCTGGGGTGATGGCAGAATGGGGATTTCCATTTTTAAAAAGGGAAAAAAGGAAGACCTGGGGAACTACAGGCCAGTCAGTCTCACCTCTGTGCCTGGCAAGATCATGGAGTAGATCCTCCTGGATCCATGGAAAACAAAGAGGTGATCAGTGACAGCCAACATGGCTTCACTGAAGGTAAATCATGCCTGACAAATTTGGTGGCCTTCTACGATGGTGTTACAGCATTGGTGGATAGGGGAAGAGCAAGTGACATATCTACCTGGACTTGTGCAAAGCATTTGACACTGTCCCACACCATGTCCTTGTCTCTAAATTGGAGAGACATGGATTTGACAGATGGACCACTCAGTGGATAAGAACTTGGCTGGATGGCCGCACTCCCAAGAGTTGTGGTCAATGGCTCGATGTCCAAGTGGTGACCAGTGATGAGTGGTGTTCTCAGGGGTCATTACTGGGACTGGTACTATTTAACATCTTTGGTGACATGGATGTTGGGATAAAGTGCACCCTCAGCAAGTTTGCTGATGACACCAAGCTGTGTGAAGTGGTTGACATGCTGGCAGGAAGGGATGCCATCCAGAGGGACCTGGACAGGCTTGGGAGGTGGGCCTGTGCCAACCTCATGAAGTTCAACAAGGCCAACTGCAAGGTCCTGCACATGGGTTGGGGCAATCCCATGCACAAATACAGGCTGGGCGGAGAATGAATTGAGAGCAGCCCTGAGGAGAGGGACTTGGGGATCTTGGTTGATGAGAAACTCAACATGAGCCGGCAATACGTGCTTGCAGCCCAGAAAACCAGCCACATCCTAGGCTGCATCAAAAGCAGTGTGGCCAGCAAGGTCATGGGAGGTGATTCTGCCCCTCTGCTCTGCTCTCATGAGACCTCACCTGGAGTACTGCATCCAGCTCTAGGGCCCCCAACATAAGAAGGACATGGACCTGTTGGAGCAGGTCCAGAGGAGGGCCATGAAGATGATCAGAGGGCTGGAGCACCTCTGCTATGAGGACAGGCTGAGAGAGTTGGGGTTGTTGAACCTGGAGAAGAGAAGGCTCCAGGGAGACCTTATAGCAGCCTTCCAGTAGTTAAAGGGGTCCTACAGGAAAGATGAGGAGGGACTTTTTATCAGAGAGTGTAGTGACAGGATGACGGGTAATGGTTTTAAGCTAGAAGAGGGTAGATTTAGATTAGAACTCAGGAAGAAATTCTTTACTGTGAGGGTGGTGAGGCACTGGAACAAGTTGCCCAGGGAGGTTGTGGATGCCCCATCCCTGGAAGTGTTCAAGGCCAGGTTGGATAGGGCTTTGAGTAACCTGATCTAGTGGAATATGTCCCTACTCATTTCAGAGAAGTTGAAACTAGATGATCTTTAAGGTCCTTTCAAACCGAAACTATTCTATGATTCTATGATTCTATCCTATAATTGTCCTATGGGGATTGTCCCTAGATGAGCAGTGGCAGTTTGTTGCTGCCATTTGAGCACTGTTGCTTGAGTGGCCATTGTGTTCATTGCTGTCTGTAAGAGTGTATCTGGATGGGATGGCTGCAGGCCAACCCTTGCAACTTCGGTGCAATCCCAGCTCTGCCTGTCACAGGGCTTTTCTGGTGTTACCGCTGAGGGGTGCACAGTTGTACTGAATGATGCTTAGGAAAAGTGTCTTGGCACTGGGGTTTTGGTGTTTTGTTTTTTTGAGCAAACTGCCAGTGTCTAATAATACCAAGACTGATAAATCTGTAGTTTGGTACAACAGATCAAGGCAGTGTTGCGTGCTCTAAGAATAATGCCGTCTCCAAAGCACATGGAGGAGGATTAAACGGTTTTCCAGCAACCTGCTGCCATCTGTGCAAACTGTTTCTGAAAAGACACTGGTAAATGCCTGTGGGAAGAGCCACCCGTTTGGTTGTGTTTGCAAACTGGTATGTTAGCTATTGGTCCTGTCTGCAAGGTTAGAAATCAGCAGCCTAGGTTGAAAGACAGCAATAGGAGCAGGGCAGGTACAAAGCGGGTGCATGGGGTAACGCTGACTCTTTGGAGTTGGTGGGGAAGGAGAGGTGGTGAGCGCCAGAGAATTGGGAGATTTTGAATCCTTGCTCAGCAGAGATGCCTCCCAGAACATCAGTGTTATTAAGCAGAGATTGGCCATCTTCAAGCAGTGCGTCAGCAGTGTTATTATTAAATGATATCTGTAGAAATGAGAGGCTGTTATTTCTACAAATTCACTTTAAGCCGGATCCTGCAGTTTCCGCTTGCATTCGGCAACTTGGTTTTCTGAATCTCATGGGTTTGGTGAGAGCTATTGTGTGCTAAATCCTGCTCAGCTTGAATATTGGTGGAATAATCTGGTCTTTTTACTCGAAGCGTTATATTAAAACTCTGTAATTAAAAGGCGGAGAAGGATCTTCAAAGCATTCTCCTTTTCATATCGCTGTCTTGCTCAAGAAATGTGTCTTTCTGAGAGAAGCCTTCGCACTGAAGTGTACATCTCTGCAGAAGGAAAAACAAATAGTGACTCTGACATAAGCTCTCTTCTTCCTTGAGGCCTGTGAGAGAGCAGCATAAAATGTGACATTTAACATCAGCCTTATCTAAAGGCTTCTGGATAACTTTGAAGGATTCTTTTGTTCAGACCAGTCACTTCTTACAGCTCTTCTGCAAAAACTCTGCAGGGGAGGATCAAGAGCAAGGAACTCTCCTGTCTGGTCTGGGAAACACTGCATTAAGAGGTCTGTTTTTAGCATTTGTTTTACCTCAAAATTAATAAGATTTCAGCAGTCTTGCCTGTTTTCTTTCCTTTTTGCTAGAAACTGGTGTGTTCATGACCATGAATTTAAAGCTGCTATACTGATGTTTGCCATACTTGAAACGAGTCGGGACTGTGAAGAGCCCAGTCCTGCAAAATGATCCGTTATTCTGATGATGTCTCCTCATGTGAAGGCAGGATTAGTCACTGTAGTTTATTTGGTGTCCTGCTGTCAGCTGTCACTTGTTTTATATGGAAATTGTGAGCTCTTCAAGGTAGAAAGTATCATTGAGGCTACTTGAAGTTATACCACCTAGGGCAGCGGGGCTCTGAGCCAGGACTGAAGTCTTCATTCGGATGCAATTATTCCAGGGAAAACATTTTGGTTTGCAACTGGAAGGCCCAAAAAATAAAAAAATTCTTTCAGTCATGGTAAACCAGTTGTCTTTTGATGGTCCCAAGTCCTTTTCTGAAAGGTCAGGGAGTCAATTTGAGGCTTATAAGTAAACTAGAATATGCTCTCCATTAGAAGAGTGACCTTAAACTAAACATACAAATTTTAGCGGTGTAAGTGGTGAGAAGCCTAAGTATGTCAGGGTGGCCGGACAAGGCCATATCACAGATGAGTTGCAGAGGCATAAGCAGAATGCAGGTTCCCAAATCCCAGCTCCTTGCCTTGCCCCATGTTCTGTGCAACTTCTCATCACCAAGCAGGGTAAGAAGAAAGCTTTACTTCCATGGGGATATGACAAGCAGCTCGATTTGGTGTGAAGTTTAGCCTGGAGAAAGAGTTTGAAGCTTGTATGTGCTTACTGGTTTGGGACCGTGTCCCCTCTCTCTTCCTTCGGAGAATGCTGAATTGTTGTTCTGAATGCTTTGCATGAATGTCAGGTCTTGGGTTAAGACTGTACAAAATCATCCATTTATATCTGTCTTCAAGTCGAAGTTGTAAATACTTCTCTGGCACCGTGAGAGAAGGGCGAGGGGTTTATCCCAATTCACAGCCCTCATTGGGGTGGTGCTGACACTTCCCTGAACTTTTCTTGGGCGCTCGAGCTGAATTTCAGATTCGTGATGAAACCTGAATGCAGGTCAGCACAGTGCCGCCTCAGAGACGGTAACAAAACCCCTCGCTTAGTGCTATTTATAATCTTTTAATTTGTATTCTGGCCTGCTGAGCTCTCTAGGGGGCTGAAATAATGGTGACCATAACTCAGCCCCCAAGAATGAATCGGTTCCAGCAGGGCCACTCTCTTCTGTAACTATTGAGTTGAAATTAAACAATCCCATTGACCTGTCTTTCCCCTCTGAGAGGCATTATAACATGGCACAAACACAGGCAGTGCTTTTAACAACCTGACCGGCACAAGTAGGAAGAAATTTGGTGTAGTTGTGCTTCCCTCTGGAAGGTTCCCAAAGCGGAGGGTCTGGCGGCACTGACCTTCCCCTCTTGCTCCACAGACCGTTTCATTGAAATTGATAGGATCTTGGCAGCGTGTGTGTTGTGAGGGGCTTAAAAATGGAGCAGAAATACTGGAAGGTAATCTGAATGAGGAATAAACTCAAAGCAAGGTGCCTGTGGAGTAGGAGGAGCTGTAATCTAGTGGGTTACTTGAGAGCTGGTGATTTCTGCTGTTGCCTGCCACAAGTCCCTTAACTTTTCCTGTGTTTCTATCTTCAAAACCATTGCGTGCCTTGCTGGCTTGTTTTATAATATGTAATCGATGGAGAATTATTTGCCTGGCATTTTGGATTTGGCTATTACGGGTTTTTACAGCTAGGAGAGACCGTTAGCTCATGCATTTTAATTTCCAGTATGTCACAATTCTTTTATTTTCTAAGGTGCTTCTCTCTAGGTCCCTGTAGCCTGAGTTTTAGGTAGTCATAAGTATTGCTGTTATCCCTGCCCTTGCTTGTACTCAAGAATATGTTGTTATAACTCTTAGATAGCTCTGAACAAAGCCGTGTCAAGGCACCCTTTCCCCCTTCTCCCCATAGCACAGCCTCCAACAGTCCCTGTGTAAGCAGCGTATCTGAGGGTAGGCAATGCCCAGGGTATTGCTTCTGTGGCCATCATCCCTGTACTTCTTACAAATAATCTTAATGCGTATATTTTTGTTTGTTTGTTTCTTCCCTCCTGATCTTTGGTGTTGAACCTTCAGTGCTTTAATTGAGGTGCTTTGTCCACTGATTGCTCAGGGCTGCTTTTGATCCTATAGTTACTTGCAGCAAAATGCAAACTTTTTGGATGCATGGGATGTAGGGCAGCAGTGTGTGCAGTACTCATCTTCACTTCCAAGTAACTTTTAAATGTGATATTGTACTGTTGGGGTTTTTTTAATAAAGAATAAGGTGCATGGCTGTTATTTAGAACTGGTTTTTTAATATCTTGTGAATCTATAATATTTTTATAAAGCACTTCTATTAGTAGTAAAATACACAGGCAGAAGCTGACTGATGGCCAGATACGTAAGAGCTGTCTGCTTCTCATCCAATGAACCAGAATAATCTGGGGGAGGAAACAGTTGCAGAGCAGGGGACTGATTTAGGATTTTGCACCACTCTTGCTGAGTGCAATTCTTGATTCAGAAATTTAAGGTGTGCTTTCTTGTGGAGACTGTGTCTGCAGCTAGACACCTGATTCATGGGCAAATTACTGTGAGATACCCTGTGCTGGTATATTGTGGTCTATAGGCACGCATTTGCTGTGGTCCTGCAGGGAATATGAAATAATTTGAGATAGCTTGCTCTCCTGTGAGAGCTATATCCTGCTTACCATAGAATTAAGTGTATGCACAGATTTATTAGGGAACGTGCTATAAGATGTTTCAGAACACAATATTTGGGACACTGCAGTGCTAATGCTGGGTTTATAGGCATGTTGCTGTCACAGGCAGAGTTCTCCTGCTTGCAGGCCATTTCTAGTGTTACTTTGGCCTGATTCCCCCAGTCTTCCTTTATTTATGGTAGAAGCAATTTGGTCTCAGGAAATAGGGCTTTTCGTTGTTAAAATTTATTATTCTAATTAAAAAACTATGATGGCCAAGATAAAGTTAATGTTTCATGTTTGCAGCTAGGTATCAGTTCTCCATTTATTCATATCCATCAGTACTTCTGTATTGTGGCAGAGTGCAGTTCGGATGAGGCCATAACACATCACTTGAAAATGATACGAAAACATCTACTCAGCCTAAATCCTTGCGTATCTAAGGCAGTTTTGTGGCACTTGGGTGTATTGGCTGTTTTGGCCTTGAGTGCAGTTTAATGAACTGCCTCTTAAGAGAGCAGAGGGTTCTTCCAGCTTTGTTGTAGAAGCTTCATCGTAATCTCGCAAGAGAGAATGGCGGCTGGGAGAAAGGTGTTGTGCCTTTACACACGGGAGTGGTGTCTGCTGCTGGCATGAGCCACTGAAAACAACTGTTCAGAATTGCCTCTTCCAGCAGTTTCATTGTGAAACTCTCCGTATTTGGTATCTTTCTTGAAATCTCAGCTCCTTCAGTCCTGTTACTGCATGAGAATCGCAGCTTCAGATTTGGTCTCTGAGCTGTGGAGTGAACCAAAAAAAAGATCAGACAGCTTTCTGGTAAGGGGAAACATCTCCCCTTCTTCTCCATGCCTGAAAAACCTAAAAGCTAAAGAACGATGCACTCAGTCCTTGAGGGGGGTGGGGTGGTGGGGTGGTGGTGGTATATATTTTTTTCTCCTTTTAAAAAAAAAAAAAAATCCCAATTTTTGAGGCAAAGAAGAGTAATATTAGAGAGCAATTGTCTGAAAAACAGAAGCAACTCAGGTGTGTTAAGGAATAGTACTGTGGAGAAAGAACAGAGAGTGAAGGTAAAATAGGCTGCATTTGCCCCACTGTTGGTGGTTTTGTTTGGTTTTGTTTTGTTTTTTATTTTGGCCCAGCATCAGGCATGGAGGTGCCAGCTCCTGGAACCTGGCCCTTTGATGTTGCAAATTCTTTTTGTTCCTGTCCTGTGTTCATGCTTCTCTGTGCTGGTATATGTTGTAAGCAGGTGAGTGGAGGCATTGCAGCAGGTAAAAAAAGGTAAGTAATGAAATTTGGTCTTGTATTTGTTACTCAGTTGTTCTGTGTTAGTTGCAATATATTTTGGGTTCCTTTAAACCTGTGTTAAAGTAATGGGAGCTTAGAAAAAAAAAAAAATCATGCATGTGTACACGCACACTGTTTACTGTTGGTCAGTAAACCCTGGGGAGAGGAGTTTCCTCATCTCCTGGCTGAGAGTTTAAAACTAGCAAATCCCTCCCCTGCAGAGATAAAGCCCATGTGAACAGTTCATTATCATAGCCTCTGTTTTGCTCTTACGTTCTTTCATTCAGAGAAGCACCTATTTAACAATCTTCTTGTATCAAGGGCCTTGGGAATATCACTGCATGTTTGTGGGCTGTGTGGGCTGGCAGTTGGGAGGAGAGAGAAGGGTCTGTATGTGCGTGCTGTTGCTCAGCGTGTCGGTGACCATTCCCTCGGCCTGTTGAAGTGTGCTACTATGGGAGGTGACATGTTATTTCCCACCTCCGTGCTAACCAAGAGCATCACCATGTGGGACAGTGGGATGGCAGCTTTTACTTGCCTGTTTTATCTGTCTCCTCACAGGTGGCTGGGATTTGAGTTCTGAGGGGAATAAGCATAACCTTTTGCACAGACAAAAAAGAAAAATCTTCGCGTTCTTGACCTGCATTGCAGTGGTGGCTGGCAGTTCGCTTTTTCAGCTAATGCTTTGATGTGTATTTTCAGAGCGGCTGTGACACTGTGGATGAAGGACAGTGACTGACCTGAATTTTGGTGGAAAAAATGGGCAGGCAGTTTCATCCAGTGCCAGAAGAAATAGAAGATAGACTGGCAAATAATGTTTTATTGTGAGAACCTCATAGCTCTTGTTTTCCTGAACTGCTAGCATGGTTTCCAGTTGTTTTCCCCCTCCACTGTGAATGATAAACTCTTCCAAGGAGGGGGGCAATCATTTCTATGTTGTCGAAAGTGCCAAGATACATTGTTTCTTATATAAAGAATGGATGCTTCACCCTTTTCTTTTTTTCTTTTTTTTTCTTTTGGTCTTCCTACCCCTCTGACTTAATGAAGGCTGTTTCTACAGAGACAGCCTTTTTATTGCACTGTCTTCTACAGCCATACTTGGACTGTGTAAAAGCTTATAACCCTTTAACAGGGGATGGGTGAAGATACTGGATAGGTGTGCTGTGCTGAAGAGCAGCCTCTTTGCATAGAATCATTTAGGTTGGAAAGACCTTTAAGATTGAGTTCAACCATAAACCTAACACTGCCAACTCCACCACTAAACCATGTCTACCCATCTTTTAAATACCTCCAGGGATGGTGATTCCACCACTCCCCTGGGAAGCCTGTTCCAATGCTTGACAACCCTTTCGGTGAAGAAATTTTTCCTAATATCCAATCTAAACCTCCACTGGCACAACTTGAGGCTATTTCCTCTTGTCCTATTGCTTGTTACTTGGGAGAAGAGATCGATCTCCACCTCTCTACGACCTCCTTTCAGGTAGTTGTAGAGACTGATATGATCTCCCCTGAGCCTCCTTTCCTTCAGCTGAAACAACCCCAGTTCCCTCAGCTGCTCCCCGTAAGACTTGTTCTCTAGACCCCTCACCAGCTTCGTTGATCTTCTTTGCACGTGCTCCAGCACCTCAATGTCTTTCTTGTAGTGAAGGGCCCAAAAATGAACACAGTATTCGAGGTATGACTTCACCAGTGCCGAGTGCAGAGGGACGATGACTTCCCTAGTCCTGCTGGCCACACTATTCCTGATACAAGCCAGGATGCTGTTGGCCTTCTTGGCCACCTGGGCACACTGCCGGCTCATATTCAGCCGGCTGTCGACCAACACCCCCAGATCCTTTTCTGCCAGGCAGCTTTCCAGCCACTCTTCCCCAAGCCTGTAGTGCTGCCTGGGGTTGTTGTGACCCAAGTGCAGGACCTGGCACTTGGCCTTGTTGAACCTCATACAGTTGGTCTCAGCCCATCAATCCAGCCTGTCCAGATTGTAGGTGTGTTGGTAGCAAACCTGACCAGCTCCCTCTCCTTTTGCCAACTTACTCCATCACCTGTTTTCTGAGTTTTCTCTGTTGTGAGCAGCATTTCAAGGTTCCCTCTAGAACATGCCTTCCCAGGGAAAAGGGATAGTTAAGTTCTCCCTTCTCCCCTCTCTCTGACCAAATGTCTGTGACTTTGCTATTGCAATCCATCTAATGCCTAGGTGAAGGTGATGCCAGGGTAGCTTCCCCTCAACTTCACATCAGTTGGAGTTGGATGAAGCTGACTTTGTTTTGTATCTCTGATACTCCTCCAAATAATGTGACAAATTTTGGGCTTTGTGCCCATCTGTGAGCTGAATTCTCACTTGAACTTCCATCTTTAGCTTGTGAGACTGCATATTCATATGGCCGATGGCTAATCCTCCACAGGAAGTGTTGCTTACAGGATGGAAACTCCCAAAAGCAGATTTACTGTTGATAGAGATTTTCTAAATGATTGAGTCTTCCAATTTTGTTTTCTTATTTCCAGAAACCACATGGGCATTTAATGCTCTCCCTAGTCCACAGGAAATGAACTCCAGGTTGAATCAAAGGACATCTCATGGGAGCTGTGTCTCTGTGAAACACTGCTGGAAAGTGAATAGCTTCTGCAGTGGGTTTTGTTTTCTTATTATAGCATGCACATCCAAGCTCTTCTTTTAAAAAGAGGGAATGTTTTTGTTGTGTTTAAGTGCTCCAAACTTCCCCTTTCTCTTTGCTGTAGCAGCACTTTTTTGCTTGTGTAGCTGTGCATCCCTGTGATAGCCAGCCTGGTCCAGTGTTGCACATGGGTGCGCAAACCTGTACAGAGCCTGCCTGGCTACAGAGAGGGCTTCCATTCATCTCCTTTTCTGCTGCTGTCACCTTTTAGTTCTGTTCTGCCTTTGTAGGCTTTGCTTAATGTTTGGTATTTCAGGCCAAGAACCATGCCTTTCAATCAGGCTGCAAATCACTTTGTACTTTTTGAGAACTGTGAAATAGTGATTTGCTGTCAACCTCTCAAAGCTGCAAAGAAAGTTAAAATAAATTACCAGAACAAAGGGTGATCACCTTTTGATGAATAAACTCACAGGCAGTTAACATAGTAACTATAATGTCTCCAGACGTCTGTCCTCTCCCTTTTGCCAGGTCTCCATATGGCACAGAGTTTGTAGGCAGAGAGTAAAAGGAAATCTCCCATGAAATGTGTTGCTGTGTTTCATGGGACCATTCCCTACCCAGCCGCTGCCATGATCCAACCTGGAAATTTGCGCCTGTATGTACAGAGTAAGGTGGTGCTTCTTCATAATGAAAGCCCTGCAGGGCTTCAGAGCCTACAAGGTACCTGCTGTCACAGCAGCGTCCAATGCCCTGTGAAAGACAAAGCTGCTCAGGAGCACAACTTCATCATAAAGAAGATTTTGCCACTCATGGAGGGAGGGTGCATTGTGGAAAACAGTATCTTCCGGGTAGGAAGATAGCTGTTGTCATGCAGACAGGGCCCTGGGTTGTTTGTCAACGTATTTTCCTTGTAGTTTTGGGGCTTAGACAGCCAGATAGTCCGAAGACTGATATGGGATACACTGTGCCTCGAACCCACTGTATCTTCAGGAAGAAAAACAGTTTTGCAAGTGACTTTTGCTTTAAATTCCCATATTCTTGGTACACAGCAGGAAGGCAGTTTAAAAAAAAAAATAAAAAAATCTAGAACTAGCCAGGAAAGAGTATAGGTAGTTGATAGGATGGAGAGGGAGGGAGAAGAGAAGAATAAATAAATAAAAGTTTGCTTATTTGCTTATTTTTAGTCATTAACATAGGAGAGAAGTTGTCTCTGATGTGCTCTTGCTTGGATGACTTTTGTCATACGTTTCTCAGGGAATGATGGCAAAAACTAGTCAGAATATGTTTGCATCCGCATTACCCATTTGCTATTGCAACAAATGTGAGAGTTCCTCTGTATGTGACTTTCTTCTGTCATTTCCTTAGATCCTCAGCAGCAAAGAGATTGCCAGATTGTCTGATAACAGGGTAACCTGGTCAGAAGGATTTTGTGAGCTCTTGAGGATTAGGGGCTGGGATATAAACATCTGCTGCTTTGTGAATTGGCTTCATCACCCTCTTGTAGCAATGAGTTCCCTGACTTAGGTGGGACAGGGGGAATTTCTTCAAGATGTTTTGATTTACTGCTTTTTCACACTACTGTATGACCCATGATCTCATCTGGGGGAACATCAGTGCCCAGGCTACCTGAATCTCTTTGCAGGTTTTGACTGAGCCCTTTCACTGTTGCTTTACAGGTGGTATCTGTTCTAAGTGATGTGCTTCCATCATACACAGGATTTATGGATGCACAGTACCTCTAGCTGATCCTGCTTTGGCGAGCCTCATGTCTTTGGTTTCCTTTGCACTACTGGGATAAGGAGACTGGATTTGTGCTGAGTTTTGTAGAAGTGAGGAGGCTTCTCACTAGCATGCAATGTATTCCCCCTTTTTAGATTGTAAAACTGCTTGTTAAATTAGTCCCAACTAGTAACTAAAGGGGTGGTGGAGATTTAGTAGGCAGCTCTGTGTTTGTGGCCCTAAACAATGTGTTGGTTTTACACTGACTTTTACAATATGAAAAGGAAGTATTTGCCTGCTGATAAGGAAATTAAATCACTGGGGGGTGGGGAGAAGCAAGGGAGCATGACAGTAGAAATAGGGGCAAGAAAAGGGAAAAAAATGACTGCTGGCTGCTTTGTTAACTGTACTTTCTGACCCAAACTTTCTGTATGTCCAAATGTCTGGAGTCCTTTCATATGCCTTTGAATAGGTCAGCAGTATTATAGGTCAAAATCCAAAAGATTACTTTATTCAGCTGTGAGGGGGAAGTATTTGAATCATGAGACTTTGAGCACAGCTCATTAGTGCAGAGAGGGGATAAAATAAATTGGGGGAGCCATTAACAACAGTGATTAAAATTTATCATAGTGGTACCATAATTGGTACCTCGGCTGAGCGAGAAGTGAAGTACTCCAAGCCAGTTGTATTAAGTGCTCATTTCTGAGAGGCTGACAAAGATTTATGGCGTCTTTTCTGTAAGTCCCATTTAGTCTCTGTAGCACTACATCTTTTACTGATGCACGTAAGAAACAGTTACTGTTAATGGCTGGACTGTTCCTCTGAAGGGTATGTTTAAAATCTGATGATTTTGGAGGAGAGGGGGAAGTGTTGCAGACCTTTTGCGAAAGCTGTGTTGTTTTTAGAGTACTTCTGTAGGTGTTGGTTGACTTCTTAAACACAGCCTGACGTCTTCACCTGGTGAAGCACAGCAGCCATGTTCTCACCACGCATTTTGGCCCACTGGGACACTTTGGGGCTCCCTGATGGCTTCAAGGCACTTGATCTCAGGTAACGATTCTTCTGCAAACCATTATTCCTGCCTGCCTGGCCTGAAAGCTGTGTTAGCAATTTAATGGCCTTTTGGTATGCCTAATATGTCCTGGACTGGGGTCTGAAAGCAGCATTAGGGATCTGCATCTCCTCTCCTGAATGGCTGGGAGCCTCAGCACTGGTTTCCAAGGAGGGGGACCAGTGAGGATGACTTTTGTGCTGTGAGCGTGGGATGAGGCTGCTGGAGAAATCGTGCCCGGTTGCTGTGGGGCCTGAGCTGGTGGGGGGCTGGAGGATTGCTGCTTGCAGGCCATCAAAGTGAGACCTTGGGGTCAGGGATTGCCATGGGGCCCAGGGACCCTGATGGTGGGGCCTGGGAAGGAGGCCGCAGGGCAGGCCCCACACCACCTCGGGGTGGTGGGCCCCAAAGAGCGTGTCTGAGTGCCCCAAGGTGTGCTGCCCCCACCAGGGCCTCTACCCTGTCCCCCACGAGGGGAGGGAGCAGGGCCAGGGGTGGTGGCCACAGTGACTGGACAGGGCTTCCCCTGAGATCGTGCTCGGGAGGTGTGTGGAACCTGCGCAGCCCCTTCCTAGCCCTGCCGCTTCTGCCAAAATCCCCAAATCTCTGACTTGTTAAAGATATCCTTTTGGAGGCCTCTGACACAACATTGAAGGTGTCCTCACCAGCATTCTGTGGGGATGCAGTCCGCAGTAGGAAAGCACTGGTAAGGTAGCCCTTCATGTTCCAGGGATTTTTTAAAAATAATTTTAAATAAGAGTAAAAATGATTAAAATTTTTTATGAAAAATAGTATATATGTACAACATATATGTATGCAACTTGCACATATTTTTCAGAAGGAGAAGTACAGTTTATCTGTCAGTACTTGCTGCCACTGTGGTCTTTGAACTTGTAATCTTCCTAAACATCTTCTGACCTTCATAGCTGTCTAGCTGGTATTTATTGTTTTACCGATGTGTTTATCCCCCAGCTCTTCTCTAATCCTGCCCTGGTTTTCACCCTGAGACCAGGGGAGCAGTGGGGAGGGGAAGTTAAGTGCATCCTTAAAGCCTTTCACCTGACTGGGAAGGAAGACTGGGACACTCGAGTCTCCAGTCGTTGACAGGCTTTTCTGTCTCTGGATGCACGTTAAAATAAGCCCATGCATTAATTTTATCTGTTTTTGTCCCCACATAGTGATGTGCTTTGTCTGCACTCCTGTGTGCTCAGCAGGAGCAGTTGTCAGTCAGGCAGAGCATGTCACGAACCCATCCAGGTAGCCTCACTGAGTTGCCTGAGGTTGTCATAACTAAGTGTTCAGCCTGATAAATCCGCAGCAGAATCATTTAAAAAACAATTTTTGTTCTTAACATAAAGTATTTTGGCAAACGTGTAATGCAGAACACGTTACAAGGGGTTTTGTAATTATCTAAGTGTGACTTCAGGTTTTCAGGAAGTATTAATTAGCAGTTTCGGTCTCCGGTTTTCCATTTTGCAAGGTGATAGAAATGTTTCAGAAGGTGAAGAAAACAACGTGGAAGTATGGGTCTACACAATCAATAGGTTCACGTTGCTGCTCGTTTGGTTAGTGGCTTACCAATATTGGCCCTGAACAGTATCGATTTAGTTTTCTCACTGTTGCTACAGCATAGCTTTGCTTTACACCACAGAGATACAAGTTGCACGTTTTCATTTTGCAGTGTTTTTCATGCAGGCTGCCTTTAGAATTGCTAACCTCATGGACATAGTTATTGGCTTTGTGAAGATGAGCTCTCACTTTGCTGGTTACCCCTGCAGTCATTTCTGTCGTGCCTCTGATAACCATGCTGTGGTGTTCCTGATTCTTCTTCTTTGTCCTTTTGCTTAACGTGGGGAAAACCTTTCGAGATGCTGTTTGGTTAAGAAGACAGAGGAACATGTTTTAAGGGTTGAGGCTTGCTGCATTTCACAGTAACTTCGCCAATTTAAATTACAGCAATGAGATGTAGAGATGCTGAAGGCCTATGATGAAGGCTTAGTCCTGGTATAGTCTTGAAGCGTGGACTTGCAAGTATTCCCTGAAACTATATATGTGACAATGACTTCATTAGATAGGGTGAACCCGTCTGACTGACACTTTTGCTTGAACTGGATAAAATCCTGCTGCTGACTGGAAGACTAGCATTCAAAAATTATTCAAAGGTGCTGGCTGGTTTTGTAAGGAAAGGTAGTGTAATGCTGCAGAGAGGAAGGCACAAAGAAGTCCTATGGATCAAAAGTACTATGCCACCTAATTCAGGATTCACCCTTTTTTCTTCTTTCTTTTCTTTTTTTTTTTTTTTTTTTTTTTTTAACAGACAACTGTGAGCGTTAATTCCAGTTATTCCTGACATAAGGTTTTTAGGTCTATAGTGTTCGTTGGGATAACACTGCCATGCATGGTAGGGAAGACTCTGATACTTCCTCTGCAGTACCAGTCATTTGTAGATGAGAATAGCAAGACCCAGATGAGGTCAGAGAAAGATCAGTGAAACAACACCTCAGTCTCACACCTTGCTTCTTTTAAAGCTAAACTTTAGTGAATGTGTTTCAGGGCAGGTGGGAAACTAAAGTACGCAGAGGGAGCTGAAGTGCAAGAGAGTCTCACAGAGGAAAGTGCTTGAACTGATTATGTTGCACTTGAGGATGGTGATGCTGGAATGCGCTTTGCTGTCTTGCTTGTCTTCCCTACTCCCCACCTTTTTGCCTGAGTAGTGCTGAAGTTGGTATGGATGGACCATGTTGCATTGATCCTTACTGCTGGTAATGGTGAGTTTGCCACCAGGGAGCAGACCCACTGTTTGACTAGCTGTTCTGGTTTAATTGTGACTAACGTCTAATTACTCAATAAGGAGACTATAATTCTAGGTAGATCTGTGTTCTGAACTACTCTCCACCCATTAGCTTTCAGTGATGGGCTGGTCTCTACTTCTCCCCTCAGTCTGGTTTTTCTCTACAGTAATGAAAGGCTTGGATTCATGGCAGCGTTTCTGGGGAAAAAGGCAGTGGGTTTGCGACTGAGCCCAGTGGGGTGGAGGTTCTGGGTATTTAGGAGGTGAAGGGTATACAAACTGAAGTATATTTAGTAGCAGGAAAAAGTGCACTTGAAAATGTATGTGGATTTTGCATTGGAGGAGGATGGAGGAGAAAGGACTTGCCTATTTGATGAGGGAAGCATAACAGAAATATGATGGGGAACCAGGGTCATGGAGGGCTTTCCGACACCATCCTTCATTTGCAGAACAGTGGTGATTCCTCCTGGTTCTCCTCTCAGCTCATAGTAGGCTGCCTTCTTCTCTGACTATTTTATGCAACAGTGATCCGAGTCATCACATTGCACACATCTTCTCCATTGAGTAGAGTGAAAATTACTTTAAGTTATTGGCAATTTGGAGGAGGAAAAAAAAACCCCGGGGAGTACTATTTTCTCCAGCAAATTGTCTCTTTTTTTTTTTTCCTCAAAATCATGTATCAGCCAGAATGTTTCAACACAACTGATCTTTTCTGTTAGAGCACCTTAGTTTCTTAAAACGAAATGCCATGAAGTGAAACATTATCAGAAAAAGTAATTTCTAACTAGGCAATAGGAAAAACTCATTTTAAAAATATGGAAATGGATCATTTGATTTCAAGAAAACATAAAATTCAGAAAAAAATCAGAAAAAATGTCATTTGGATCAGCAATGCAAGTCTGTATCTTCTGTTGTCCTGAAGGAGAATTTACATAATTCTAATTCTCAAGGAAGAGTTGAAGGTAACTTTTCCAGATATCCCTGATACATACAGGTTGGTTGAGAAGTTCCTGCTGTACCCCAGTCATGTGAGCCAAAGGCCTCTGGTGCCTCAGAGTGAAATTCAGCTCTGCTGCTGGGTAACCCGAGATGATTTCCTTCCCTCCGAGATGATTAACTCCTTCCTCTTCAGGTGACATGGCTTGTAAAGACTTCAGGCTTGTAAAAGCACCTAATTTTCTTGTATTTGGAGTGGACCATATTTGTCTCAAAATGGGAGGGTTTTTAAAAAGAAGGGCAGTTTTAAAAGGGAAGGAAATTCCTAGAAGTTTCCCAACCTCATTGCCATGAAAAGGCATTTTTGTTGCCTGTTGTAAATACGTGACTGTCACTCAGCAGGACTCCTCTTGGATGAAGACTCAACCTCTAACATTAGTGGACTTCTCTTTGCCAAGTATTGCTGTCTCCCTGTAGCTGTGATTGAAGCTGTGAGAAGGTGCTTGTTTGGGTTCACCCCCCCATCCTTCACTCCAGTGATCGGAGTCCCACGTCAGTGGTTTTAGTTCCTAATGTAGGAGGAAGAAATCATACATAAACTCCTTGAAGCTCTGATAGCAACTTGGGCTCTCCCTACTCTTTCACCCTAAAGCTGTCTACAGCCTGAAATCTACTGGCATGTAATGGTTTGGCTTTATACACGTAGATATCTGAAATGTTTGATGCTAAACTGTTCCTCGTGATTGCATCCAATTTACGAATGCTATTTCTGTTTTCTTCCATAATGAGCCTGCCCTGGCTGGGATGTTGCTCTGCAGGCTTCTGTATGATACACTGCTGAATTATACTGTCTGCATTTGCACAGAACGTATGCTTTGGGTAAAAGCAGTGTTAAATTTTGTGGTCGGAAGGGACACTGATGTCAGGAAGCACCCTACCCTTTCTTGCCCTCAGAAGACATGCTCGAGTCTTCCCTCCCTATTTGTATTACAGTCCAGGCAAAGCCTGAATGGAAAAATGTTACTTTGGAGAAAACTAATTTTAAGTATTGCTGTCTTTGTTGATGGTGAGTTTGGATCAACAGAAGGTCTTGACCTTCCTCTTAGCTGAAATAGTTTTCTTCCCATTCAGACATTGCCTCTTTGGGGTCTCTTTGCTTTGGAAGTGAAACTTACATAAATGCAAGGTAAGCAGTGGATGAAAGGATCTTAATGTTAGATTTTTAGCCATCAGTTGGCTCTGTTACATCTGATAGATTTCCCATCACAGGCGATCTGTGTTCTTGCTCACTTAGATCCACACTGCTGCCAAGTGCTAAACAATGACACTATCTATCTTTCTGCACAATTTGCCAATTTTGGTTACTTTTGAAGCCCAGTGTTCCTGCTTTTACCCTTGTGAAATCTCCCTTATAGGGAGAACAAAATGAACAAAGGAGTGATTGCTTTAGCAAAATGTTTAGGGCTGATTTCTCTTTGTCATTTATCCTCTTGTTTTATAAACTACAGTGCTTACTCCTCTTACAGTGAAATAAGTCAAAGTAAAGATGTAGTAAAAAGTTGTCGTTTGTTGTTTATCATGAATGGCTTTTCAGATAATTGAATGAAATACTTTATTGCAGTTCCACTTCCAGCTATGACCTTAAATAACAAAAGTTTTACTTGCTGCTTGCTAGGCTTAGGGTGATGTTTTCAAAGGCCGTCTCTTGGTTGTGCTGCTCCTTACAGAAATCAGTGGGATTTTGCCAGTGACCTCAGATAAGCTAGCATTAGAGCACTGCTTTTGAAACCCTCTCCTGCAAAGGATGAGAAATGTGGCCTTCCTTTCACGGGGAACATTTCAGGAGATACCAAAATTCTCCTTCCTCCTCCCCACAAATTCATCTTGCATATCAAACGTAGCTACATTTTGGTATTTATAGAGTCCCTTGCAAAATAGCACAAGAGACAGGACCATACATCAGATTAATTATCTTGCCTTATAGTTGCCAGAGGTACTTAATTTCATCTTTGGAATTGAATGTGATTTCTACAATTAAATATTTCTCCTTTACTACTGAGACATCTTGCTTTTTCTAGGTGGAAGCACTGCATTAAGAGTAAAATCAGAAGTGGACTTGAATACCTTGAATGTACCACCACAAATAAAGGTGTTACTGCAAATTTTATAACTATTATACTTGAGGTATATGGAAATGAGACTGTTTACTGTTTCCTTAGAAATAATGAAAACTGGGTAATTAAGTTCATTGCAGAGTTTCACTGGTACAGCCATCCCATTTCAGTTTGACTGTATTTGATGGTATTTGATTTTGTCAGATGCCTGTGACTGAATTACATCTTTACATTGTTTTCTTGATTATTTTAAGTTCAATGTGTACTTAAAAAGGTAAAATCTTAGAGAAGTTCATTGCTTCAGTTTGGCAAACTACAAATGAGAGCATTGTTGTTGAATACAGTCGCTCCAGTCCTGCAATAATTTACCTAAAAGATTAACTTCAATCCCTTAATTTCAGTGGGAGTCGAGTAGAATTAGGTTTACTTGGGGGAAAAAGGCACTGAGAAAGTTTCAGGGTGTGACTTAGGTTTTTTTTTCCTTCCCTGTCCCCCTCCTTCCTTACATGATACTGCATCATTTTCTGGGACTTTAGTTAACCTTGTGTGGTAATAACTGCCTTCAATTTTCCAGTGGAGCTTTTAGTGACTGTGACTATATAATAGGCCATTAAGAAATGTGTTTAATTTGAGGCTTACCGAGGCAGGCACATTTTAGATTGGCAAATTTCAAGACAGGTGTATTTTCTCTTTCGTCTGGTAGCTACTGAGCCACAGTTACAAGGCATAAAAATAGGGCAAGCGTCTCGCATTCCTTACTCAGCTGCCAAACACAATTCTCTAAAAAATCACATTTGTCCTGATTGTCCTCGCAATTAATTTCTGAAAAAAAAATACTAAAGGAGTTAATTAATTTTAGCCTTTCACCACCCAAATGTTTTATTGTTTAGAAACTTTATAGTACCCTTTAAAAAGCACATGTGCTTACTGGAGTTAGTAGCTTTTCTTTTGCAAAAAGCAAGTATTTTTACCGTAAAAATACCTTGTGCAGGAGTTAGGGGGCCAGTCCGTTTGCAGAAGAACCGGTCACCATGTTGATCTTGGCAATGCCAGGTCGTGATACGAGAGCAGAGGCTTCAGCTGGGAGCTCCTGGTGAAATTCCATCCAGGTTTAAATGTTCTGTTTAGCTAAGATCTCTCTTGCAGTTTCACCTGGAAATACCTGACCCTTTGTTTCACTTCAAAAAGCAAAGAAGTGTATATGATCTGTATTATATAAGCATTTTATCTCTCCAGACTTTCTAGTATAAAATGTTTCCTTTGTAGCACCAAGAGAAGCATAGACTTTTGGCTGTAGCGCAGCGGTTCCTTTGGATTGCAAATCACTGTTGTGTATGGTTGTATGATGCTACTCATTAGGAAGGAAACCAAAGAAGTTGCAGTCTGCCAGCTTTTGTTTTGAGGGGGGCCTGTTGGCTTGGGGTGTCATCAGAGTACTTCACACACAGCTGAGCCCTTACATTTTCACTGGACAGGGGTTTAGCAATCCTTTATACATCATTGGCTGTAGTATTTGTCCTCTAACCTTGTGAAGGCAATTAGAGGGAAGCTGAGGATATTACCTTCATAAGGTTCAATGGGAGCTTTGCTATCCAGTTTGCTAATTGAGCTTCAGTGCTAAAGTAGTAGCTTGGGAAGAGGCTGGGTTCACTGCTAACTTAAAAGTACACCTTTGGACAGCAAAAAAGCTAAGGCAACTGCAAATTACTGGGGAGGG
>VYXH01000571.1:70724-96826 GCA_013397275.1 Burhinus bistriatus
TAATATTTTCATCAGAGGTTGGCCTGGATTCAGTTGCTCTCTTTGGAAGGGCTGCTTCTGCAGGGATTAAGGAAATATTGAGTATTTACCACTTACTATCAAAGTCAGCTGGAAATAGTCCACTTCCTGGCTGAAGCTTGGTTTCAGAGTTGAAAGGCACACATGGAAATCACCAGCCACTCTCTCTACACCTGTATTCTCTGCAAAAGGGTGTCCTCCTCCCGTTCTTTGTTGATTTGATAATATGAGGGAGGAAAGGGGAAGAAGGAGGAAAGCTGTGTTTTACTGTGAGAATGCCCAGGACCTTTCATAACTAGGCTTTGGATTAGACGGTGACCTCTGTTAGCAGAATATAAATAATAACAGAAGTATCTGTGCAGAAAATGAGTGCAATAATTAAATCTCTCTTGCTCCGCTCCCTCCCCCCAAAAAAAAGATCGAAGAGGCTGGACTCCTGGTTAATGTGCAACAGAAGTCATTAACATGGTAAAATGTGGAAAAACAGGCTCTTTGTTATTACTACACAGGCATTTGCTGTAGGGAACTGTAAATACTTTTTGTTCTGTCATTTGGCCTATTGCTTTTTCTGTTATTCCTGTGTATGTAGCTCATTGGAAAATACGACACCTAGAAATTTAGATAAAACACTTACTCTTCCGCATGCATGTCTCTTCACGATGCAGAATGCTGCTTCTGTGTTACTGTCTTGCTTTGCTAAGTCAGTCTGTGGACTGGCTTTGCCTTGCTTGCCTGCTCTTTCTGTACTACATCAAGTGCTGTTTGTTTTTCTCCTAGCAACCCACTGGACTGTTCTACTGTTTCTGGGTCTAAGAAGATGATTTTTTTTATTTTTTATTTTTTCTTCATTGTAGGCATGAATGCTTAAGGTTGACTGCTTGTGTTGAAAAATGACACACTTTCTCACCTACTAATATTCTTTTTTGAGAGTACCCACAAAAGAACAAATTCTAGCTAAGATTTCTCCAACACAGCAAGGTCAGGAGTTTTTCATAGATGATACTTCTATTCAGACTCTTTCTTAATTTGCATCACTTGGTTGAATAATGTAACCCTCATAGTATTTTCCAAGCCACTTACACTTAATTAATCACTTACACTTATCTTCAGCATAAACCTCATTGATTTTATTTCTCATTGAAAACATCAGTAGTAGCAAATATGATCCTGTTGGCTTACAGTCTATTAGAAATAAAATTATATTAAATGTCTTGTGGGGTGTGAAGAGGTTAAGTCAAGGAGAGTCGTCTGAGAAAGTCATCCTGGTGTAAAACATAAATCTGGTTTATATTTAAACTACATGTCATCCACCAGCCAAAAATAGTAATGATCATTAAAACCCAATTTGCAGCTAAACATTAATAGACATTTATTACATCATAACAGATCTGAAAGACAATTAAACTTTTTCCCAGATAACTTTCTTGTAAAAACACGTTATTCACCTGGGTTTTGCCATTAATCTCATTTGCCAGCAATTTTTGTTTCATTTGATGGTGTGCACGTGTGCATAGAGTTGTGTGTATAGGTGATCTCTTGTTGTTACTCTAATTCTTTCAAGAACAGTACATTTTAAATGAAAAAAGCAATTAACCTCGCTTATACTGCCTGTTAATTTCCTAATCAGCACAAAAAGTGAAGGAAATTACATTTTTTTAGTGCAAAACAAGTAATATCTGTTACCATCCATCTGAGAAAGGAATAGTAAGCAAGAGCAGAATAAAAAGGCACTGGAGACACATTTTACAGATAGGAAATAGATCACAGCATTGCTGCTGTTTTGACTGCAATTGCTCAGTCAAGCGGTACTCTTTCCCTTTAAATTACTGCATATACTTATATGTGCGAGTAGCGACTGGAGATGGAGTAAGTCAAAGGCTGAGGAAATCCACCGTTGTCAAAAGTACTGCTTCCTATGACAAAAGCAGTTGTGACTCCGGTATTTCAGTTCACGCATTGCTCTGTCAGGTCCCTGCTGCTGCGTGCCCTGTGAAACAAGCCATCGTAGAGGCCAGGCTTTCTGCTTCAGCTCAGCAGTGCTCAATTCCCTGTAGCTGTTGATGTCTTTAACTCTGCTGTTTAACCTTCATATCCAAAGAGCTGTGGGGCCAATGTGGATGTGAAGGAGTATGCCAAGAGGTGGACATAAGGCAGTCCCTTCCCCCTTTCCTGAATTGCACGGCCCACAAAAAAGAGTTCACCATCATCTTTGCAAGTAAGATTCTTCTCTGGCATATGCCAGTTTTGGGGAGCAAACAGCTCTGAAAGCCTGTGCACCATCCTCCTGTTCCTGGCTGATGTACGGGGAGATGGAGCCCACCCATACGGACCTTGGGCTGCCTCCTGATGAGCTGCAGGCAAATGAGGAATGCTTCCCCCTGCATTCCCCTATGCACCTCATGAAGAAAACCCACCCCAAAAACCTGATCTTGCTGTGATGGCAAATGGCACTAAACTCTTCTGTCCCTCTGTATCTGTAGCTGCGGGACAATTTTGGGCAATGTAAGTTAAAGAGGTCCTTTCCTGTCAGGAAGAGGAAAGGAAGAAAATTAGAGGTGTTATGAAGGAGACAGAGAGAGTGGGAAGGGAGGGATAGGGTGGATAAATGAATGTTGAAAAGTATTTTAAAGGCTGCATCCAGAGACATTTAGGAGTATTCCTCCTCTGGTCCCAGTATCACACTTCACTTAAAGATGTGCTGTTTGAAGTCCCCTGGAATTTTCTGTCATTTCCTTTGGCTAATTTTCTACTTGGAGGCTGTCACTTCCTCAGGTTAAAGCAAGACTCAATGCAGAATCTCTGCTGTCACAATTACAACCATGGTAAGACACTTGAACAAATGGGTCTGGTATGTATGGGAAAGGTGATGCCTCAAAAGACAAGCTCTTCTAAGGGTAGCAAAGGGAAGTTAAAATTATGCTGACCCTGGTGATAAGCCCGTCTCCATTTTCAATGCATGCACCACACGTTTTATTTGTCACAGAAGAATTGCCAAAGGCTCTGTGGAATGCAAATAAGCATTACAAGAGTATTGTCAAACCCAGGCATCATGAAATCATTCACAGAAAAAATTATGAGACTTGATTAAAAGTCATGTGAATTTCAAATCAAATAAATATGTTGAATTATGTTTATTTACCACCAGTTTACTAAGCCTCTGAGCTGCATTTGGGTCCTATTTTTCAGCTTTTCTCTGTAAGGAGAAATTTACTTGAAAAGAAAGCTGATACATTCATTATTGCAAGGAGCTGCCACATACTGAGAGTTTTGCAAAGAAATCATAACTGTTGGCAATACTGTGAGGAGTGCTTGCCTATGTATTATTTTCCCTTTATAAAGATGTGCTACAAACTAAACCATTTGCGAAAGATAGTGTATTACATAGGTACAATAAATTTTCAAGAAGGATCTTAACATCTCCCAAAAAGTTTGCAGTACATTGTTGTAATAATTGCTATATACGATGATGATTGTTTCAGGTGGTCAGAAGTTTATGGTGCTGTGCAGCTTGTGCAAAGAGCTGCATCGCTGCTACATAGCTTTTCCCAAGACTTGTAGGGTTTTTTCCCCTGATGGGGTTTGGAGTGGTGGAGGGGCTGACTTGCTTCTTGCCAGCTGCGAGCTGCTTTAGCAGGTGGTGCTTAACCAGTGAGAGTACTAAGTTTTTCCTAATCAGTTTTCAGAAAGCCTGCTGATCTAGAGGTGGTGATACAATACAAACTTTTGCATATTTTATCACATCCTCAGATGATGCCCTGCACATTTTGAAATTTTGCATGTGTTCCCATATATTTGCATACATGCAGGGACCTTGTGAATGATACACCTTCCTCTTTTAAATCTGTAATGAAGTATATTGCCAAGGATAACCAGCAGGTGCTTAAAGAAAGGCTGGAGCATTCAGTAGCTGTGATGTTCATGCATACAATTCAGTACAATCTTTCTGAGCTTCTGGACCACGTTTTCAAGACTCTTTCTTTACTCTCTGTTCTTTCACCCCATCCTCCCATGTGAAGTAAAAAGATGCATGAGTAGCTTCACTTTTAGTTTGGTTATCATTTTCTGCTGAAATTGCTTTGATCCTGGATTGAATGGGAAAACCAAAAAGCAGCTGATAGCTTAAGTTCCCCTTTTGACCTTTGGAAAAGGGCAAAAGCCTCCATTTCACCTACACAGGAGAAAAAAAAAAAAGCTACTATATTCAGCCAATCTGTATTCGGGTGTGCTCTTATCAAAGGCTTGATTAATCTGAAATGAATTAACTCAGTTAACACTTGAGAGTTATTTTGCAGCAAATCCCGTACTACATCTAAAGAGTTCTTTGTCACTTTGCATTGTAGCCTAAACAGGTGGTTGATGAGGCTTGGTTTGAGCTGACAGCGGTTCTTTGCTGCCTTGGCTGCTTGCTCCTCTTGGGGGAGTGTAAGTAGCACTGCAGTGATACCTGAGAATGTAGGGTGAGCGCAAACTTATTAGACATTGTTGCTTGCTTTTAAGTTTTTTTTTTAAATTACTTCTCAGAGTGCTATGTAAGATATAAAGGAGGAGTAAAGGGCAGAATGGTCTTGGATTTTCAAACAGTATGGACTAAATGAATGTTAATATATAGGAGTGTGCAGTTAGGGGCAGATGTGCAAGTGCTCATTTTAAACCTTGCTTGGAAACAGGGACTTGGAAATACCTTGTAGTTTTGTGTATATGGGGTGAGAGGCTTGAGGAGTTTCCTTCTGAGTTCACAGCCCCAGCAGAGATGTGAGAGAATGGGAGCAGAGTCTGCGGTACAGAAAGACAACACAGATGTGAGCATGTTGAACCACAAGTTGGTGGGTCCACTCACCCTAAGAAGCCTCACCAGTTCTCTCACAGTGCATCACATCTAGCAAACTTAAAACCCAAAATGAAGAGCCAAAAGCCATGGCTTGATATTTTGTGAGACAAAAGCCCATTTTCCTGAACTCAGTGAGAGCTCTGGCTTTATAAGCGTTTGCAGTATGGGATGAACCTTTTCCTGGGCTAAATGCAGACACAGATAAAAGTTTACAGACAATCTAGTTTATGTGTCTCAGAAACATGTTCATGACTTCTTAAATAGCTCATGGAAAAAACTGCTCATAAATAACCACGTCCCTGTAGTAATAACTTCAGTGAGTGGCTAGGAGTGAAAGTGCATGTGGTTCTATTGAAATACCAGGACTACAGCCTGCTCCTGCCCTGCTCCTACAGTGTTGTACTGTCAGTAATGTCTGCGTGACCTTTTACGTGGCAGGTTCTGTTGCTGCCACTGCAAAGTGACCATGGAGCCCCATACTGAGTACCTGGCAGGGAAAAGGATTTGAAATAGCGTAAAGGTGGAAGGAGGTGGGAGGGGCAAAACTTCTCTTTTTTAGTAATGTTGCAAAAGAATAAACAAAAAAAATCTGTTTTGCAGACAACTCATGACCGAATGTATTGCAGCAATTCTTTTGTTTAGCCATTCATAATGGGAGTTACAATACAGGTAATTCTTGTACTTAAAAGCAATTTTCTAACATTAAATTGCAGTTAATTTACTTTTGCAGAGATCGCATGTTATCTTTTTCCTTGCTGGGGTTATTTCTCTTCCCTCTCTTCTTAGTGAAATTCTGAAAATCTCTGGAATAAATTGTCTCAAGTAGCAAGTGCTGAGAATGGGGAATTGCATCCATGGTTCCAGCGTGGCCCATCAGCTTTGAAGAGTTTAATTACTTCCAAACTTTTTCCCTTGTAAATAGTGGATTTAATCATTATTTGTTTGAAACATCATGTTTATTTTCTACTTAGTAAGCAACTTCTGCCAAAGGAGGAAATAAGCACAGGAATCTTTTCTATTAAGAAATATAAAGTAATCCTTGTATCTCTGAGTTGCTTAAGCTAGTTTTACTATGCACGTTTTCAGGGGTGGGGAGAAAATTGCTGCAAGGAAAACTGGATAAGAAAACCAGGGCATTTCTATCTGGCTTTTGCTAATGAGCCCCCTTTGTAAAGCACTCTTGCCCCTCCTGTGGCTGTAACCCAGCTGTCTAGAAAATGCTAGATACCTGAGGAAGGTAAGCAGCTTTTGCCATGTGAGAAGGGTAGTGTCCAGCTTTGTGCAGGTGCAAATGTTTATGATTGGAGGAAGGCTGTAATTAAGTGGATTTCTGACAGGTTTGGCATTTGTTGCTCTGAATTCTGCTTTGAATTCAGCCTATCTGTTCACTCACCAGATGAACTGGTTTCCTTTTCTTTTTCGCGCTCCCTGTAGACCATCGACAGATGAGCTCAGAAGATGCTCCATGTGCTGCTTGACATCAGCTGCTGAAGAACAGACTTGGGTAGATGTTGAGTTTGTCAGTGTATCTATAATGCTCTTTTGTGAACGATGCCTTGACGCATACTTCACTGCTCATCTCTACATCACAAGGCCTTTGTTTCCTTTGGCTTTCTCCTGTTCTGTTAGTACCACTTTGAGCTGGATTTTGGGAACTGTCAGCATGTAGCTCAGGTTTGGGTAATGCTTGGTCACAGATCAGACCGTGAGGCTGTGTCATGACTAGGTCGAGGACATTAATTTAAAGTTTCAATCACCTAGTTGGAATTAAGGCAAAGCAAGGCTAAAAAAACCCTCACTAACACAATTTATTTAACAACAACTTGAGTGCTCAAGGATAGAGGAAAAGAAAGGAAGGAAGAGAAGAGAAAGAGCACAAGCAGATAGTCACCACCCGTGGACCCAGCGACGTCTCGTTTGTCCTTTTTACCCAGGGTATCGTTGCTGGCGGGAGTTGCCCCCTTAGTCTATCTGGCCGCCCTTATGCTTTCGGAGCGTGGTGGGGTGGCTCTAGGGTGTGGTTAAGCCGGCATGTGCGTGGTAAGTGCTAGGGGGTCACACAGGGGTCTTTCGCCTCCTAGCTGACAGTGCTTGCTACTTGACCTTTCGGCCCGCGCAGGCGCACTCCATAGTCGCCAAATAAAACCTCCCAGCAACAGCAACCAGGGGGTCAGCACGGTCTCGGCTGCGCGGCAGTGAAAAGGAATTCACCATTTCGCAAACCTCCAACCGACAGTTCCCTGTGCAAGTGGCACATAAAGCAGGGTTTGAGGCAGTCTCAGTTCAGAGTCCAACAGGGTGTCAGAGGTCAGTGAGCAGAAGAACTTTCTTTAATCAGTGCAGGCTGTGTAAGTCCAAACCCCTTAGGTCAAGTGTAGCCCTTAAATTTTTCACTGTGCTGGTATATCCCGTTCTTACATCAATAAATGTACCAGTCTGCGCTGAACAGTTCACAGATACATGCTCTAGTTTCTCTCTTTGTGTGTACTTTGTCTGGAGGTAATCCAAAAATGAGGTGAATTTTGTTTTGCAGGCCTCTTTCTGCATTTCATAATGCTGCTTGAGAGGGGTTGTGTGACCATTAAGAAAAAGGGTTGCTCTACTCGTTCCCTATCTAGCTGTTCCCCAGCAGATACCCAGTTCACAAACGTACTATGATTATTTGATTACATGAAATACAAAACCACCCAGAATTTTGTAGCATTACAATATCTTTGGTTAGTATAGTGGTGCCCCGTGTTGTTAAACAACTTTGGCATTTCTCCAGACACATTGTGGATTTGTTAATATTTGTGCGTGAGCTTAAGCCTAAAGTGTTGAAGTCTTTGTAGGAGCAGGCTTAAGGGCAAGGTTGTGCCAGCCTGGGTGTGCAGACATATCCTGACAGGCCATGTCTGGCTTGTTCTACTTTGGCAGGAAGGAAAGTAGAGCTGGGAATATTGTGCCAGATTTACAACTGGAGTAAATGGTGCATAATGCTGAGGTACTCTGAGCTACTCCTATCGTCTGTGTTTTGCACAGGAGCTTTGTGACTGAATGATGCTCTTTCCAGTAAGATAAAATGTTTATTTGTGGTTCTGGTGGTTGCAAGTTCCCAAAATTAGTGTTTGGACTGCAGAAAGCAGGTGAATTGCTCATTCAGCCACAGCCCACGAGAAATCCTTGAATCCTATCATGCAGGAATATATAGACAGACAAAGCCAATTTTAAAGGCCACTCTGTAAATATTTTGTTAACAATTATCCCTTCTCTGGGATAGGTAGCATAACTAATTTGTGACTTCTTCAGTTTACACCCAAAAAGCTTTTACTGCACCATAATGTTATCTAACAGATTTAGATTATCCAGAACTTGATTCAGCTTAAATAAAAATCAGACAAAAAACCAAACCTCCTGAGCTCTTCCTTCAGGGAAGTGTACCTGAGTTTGGATAGCTTTCTTCCATCTCTGTATGCCTTTTCAAATTGTGTAGCTCAAAAAGCTTCTCACTTTTAAAACTTTACAGAAGATGCTGTAGAAAAAGCATGCATAAATAATAGCCAGTGGTGTAGTTTGATGTGTCCTGGTAGCCTCCTAAAATATAAATGGAAAACTTGATCGCTGTTTATAATGTATGATTTAAAATATTCATGAGTCTTGTCCCCCACTGGAAAACAGGCTTTAAATATTATCAGTGACCATTCTGATTAGTCCCAGCTCGAGCGAAGTTTTAATTTTGAAGATGTCTATAAAGAAGCCACTTGACTGCATATTGACCCTGGACTTCTTAGTCACCCCAGTTACAGAGCTGAGAAAAAGCTTTGGAAACTAAATGCTACATTTGAGTGAACAAATTGCAGGGATAGACTGGGGAGGAGACTAGAGTGGGGGAATAAAATCTTGGCAGTGCAAGCAGATACATTTATCGGAAAAAAATGCAGCTTCCTTATGGACTTTGGTTCTGAACAATGTGGGGTTTGATTTAGTTGATCAGCAAAGATAGGAGGCAAAACAAAGGCCACTTTGTCATGCTGGAGTTTCAGAAATATAGCCACATCACAATGGCATGCAGCACAGTTTTTCATATATCTTCTTGGCTCAAACTGGGTTTTGGGTAAGAACAAAAGTTGGCAAGAACAGCTTCTTTGCTCAGAGAAGAATAACTTCTGTTGATCAGAGATTTTTGGAGAGATTTTTAATTAGACCAGTGCTGTGAAGGCTACAGAGTCTAGGGAGTTCAAAACAGATATGCAAAGTACTTTTCAATTCCTCAATATTTTATCATCATTTCAAAGTCAGTGGGGAGCTAAGTCTCAAACTGATACCGTGGTTTAGCTCTGTATAGTTGTTTTTTTCCTGCCAAGTTTGAGTCACTGTGGCCATCTAGCCCCTTCTTGAGAGATTAAAATGATGGGAAGCTGCAATACTTTCTCCAATTAACTGAGTGAATGTTTCTATTCAGCATGGATTCAGATTTCCCTGTGCTTTCCTGTAAGCGCATGGGATGAACAAGACCATTATTTTTAATCCCATGATGAATAACCGCGAAGCTCGACTAGGAGTGAGTGACTGAGTCACTGGCAGTCACCATAAAGGGTAGCTGTAGGGTAAGGTTGACTTTTAGGCTCTACTTGGGTTCAAAGCCTGTTCCAAATTCAGTGATTAAGAGCTCTACAGGACATGGGGGGATAAAGAGGCTTTTAGGCAAATTGTTGGCAGACATACTCCCAAACCATATTACTGATTCCCCCACTGCCTAGTATCTTGGCGTCAGACTCAACAGCAGAACCATGGGAGAAATGCAAATGGAGTGAAGGGTCTTAGCAGAAAAAAAAGAGTGCAATGCCTGGCTACTTGGGGAAGCACTGAGCTCAGTTTCTACCCAGGTCATTCAGGACATGTAGCAGATATTTGCAGAGATAATTTTTGGTCAGCGTGTCCACCTGCATTACATACTGTGCAGGAGGTTAAAGAGAAAGTGAGATTGTTGTCTGGGTGTCTTATCCCCTACACTGGGACCAGCTGAGCTGGTGTGCATGTGTTTACATTTATTGAAAAAAGGTTTCTGTTTAAACGGAAGGGGGAGGCAAGCCAGTGAGTGCAACTCACAACTCTGAGTTGCATTTTCTTCTAAAGCATTGTGCTTTCCATGCATGCTCGCAGGTATGGCCTAGATGAAGTGGTGAAGTGACCTCTCTTGTTGGCAGTTTGTTGACTTGCCAGCATGCTGGCAAGTGTGCTCTTTCAGGAGCTTGCATTTACTCTTTGCCCGCCCTGTATTTGAGGGTTTTGGGTGGAAAAAAAGTGGCTGGGGTGGAAACTTACTTCTGTAGTAAGAGATTAGCATGGAGCCTAGGCACCAGTTAAACCCATTTCAGCTCTGAAATTTCTGTTGCCTATTGATTTCTAGACACCCAAAGATTTTCAGGAGAGTTGCAGCCTGTTTTAGAAGTCCCATGTAGGTAAGATACGATGCAATACATATGGACTTGTTTTTTCTAGTCAACTTTGAAGTCTGGACTCTCTGGACCCGTGGGCATCATTGTTCAAAACTGCTGTCTTAAGCCATGTTTTGAGAGAGGAAGCAGAGCATTAGTGATGCACAAACTGGCTCTCTGCACAGGGACAAGTCTTAATTCCTATTATACCTAGGAATGTGCATACATTTGAAGGACGGGGGAGGGAGGCTGGAGGACGCTTGCCTTTACAGCTGTTGGCAGCAAAGAAACACAGCAGAACTTGATTGAAAACACCTATCTTATTGTTTTACTAACTGCATCTTTTTTCCTTTCTCATTTGTAGGTCTCAGACTCTGGATACTGGCTGTGGGATTATTTTTTTTAATTATTATTATTATTATTTTTGATTGGGTTTTTTCCCTTTTTCGGACGTGAATTGAAGGCCAACAGTTGAAGTGTTGGAAGCAAGTGCAGGAGGACACTCACCTTGTTTTGTTTGAACCCTCGTTTGCTGTGATACTTTCAAGCCCTCCTTCACAGTCATGTGGTCATCACAGCTGCTGTTCTTCACAATGCTCTTAACACCGTTTGCCCATGGTGAGTGAGAGATGGTGTAAATTTGCCTGTGGGAAGAGAAGACAGAATAGAAAATAGCAAGGATTTTGCCTATGTCTTTTACCTAATGGTCTGGTTTTTTTCAGGATGTTAATTCCCCGACTTCCACCCCAGGTCTTTGAATTCCCAGGCTACATTATGACTAGTTAACTCCTGAAACAAAGAACTCTGGTCACATGTAAAGATTTCTGTTATTGAGTTTAGCTGCTACGTTAAGGCAGACTTTCTTCTTCATGCCCAAACCTATTCTGTTGGCTGTGTGTCACTGGGTTGTCTCTCCTGGCCTCGGCGTGGAAATGCATTTCCCTTCTGTGAATACTGCTCAGCAAGGGGCTGTATGTCCCCCTTTAGCCACAGCTCCCGGGTGGGATCTTACTCGCCATCATGTTAGACTGTGATTTCAGCCATTGCAGTGGATGTTTCTGTTCTCTGCCAAAAGATGGAGGCTCCCATAGCCTCAGTGACCCTGAGCCGAGAAGAACCAAAGCCAGTATAGTTGCCTTATCCTGGCATGCTGTTTAACCCACTCAGCAATGTGGAGTCATTAGGCGTAGCACCGTGCTGTACAGCAAGGCTGCATCTGAGAACAGAGCTAATAGCATCAGGCACAGCTGCTGTGCTGTGTGGATGTATGAGTTCTAGCAGAAAAATTCTGTCTTTTTATTAGCCAGGAAAATGTTAAGTGAAATCTGACACGTTTAATTCTTTGGAGTAGGATTTTGAGGCCTGGGGTTGGTTTTCTTGATATGAGAAACCCACATGTAGGCCCCAGAAGTAAGCTGCCAGATTTCATAAGTGCTGAAGGGTTCAGGAGCTCTTGTGTGCAGTGATGGTTGCTAAATGCTCAGAGCAGAGCTTTGAAAAATCTGGCTGCCCGATTTTTCTGATGCCTAATTGAAAGGTGAGCTCCACCAAGGATCTCCTTTTAATTACAGGTCAGTGGGAGCATGTTTGTAAATAACACGACTCCCTGTATGTAGGTTGTGGGCCCCTGCTTTTGAAATATTCATCAGACTTTTTGTGCTTTACATGCACTGTCTATGTGCTAAGACACTAGAGCAAAACTTCGACAGCAAAGAAGGTGAAAAAAAAGAAATACATGTGATTGGCTGAACATATCTATTTATAGAGCACAACCTGTGTGCTTATATCACAACACCTTTGAGCACAAAGGTTATCCGTACTGTCATTCTTCAAGCAAAACGCCTCACTGACTTGAAAATTAGAATGAATATTTAAATTGAGCCAACCAGTTGGGGTGGAATGAAAGAGCTATTAGGAAAGGTGCTCTCCATTCTTGTCCAGGAAAGTTAAATGGTAAATGTTTTGTAAATCTTTATAATTAAACAATATTTACAGTTAAAGCAAGTAACAATTTAAAAATGCCCTTGGCAGTTCTGTTTTAAATTTGCATTGCCACTGTAGCTGGAAAATCCTGCCTGATAGTCACAGTAAATGAAAATGTCACAAGTATCCTAGGAGTTGTATTATGCTACAGATGAGCAAACACCAGAGATGCAGAAATGAGGTGCTTGGAAATATATCTACCCTATACGTTCTTCTACAAAATAAATGTACCGAGTGGCTGCTGTGGTTTTTGTAGCAGTTGGTGGTAAATCTGATCACTACACATGTAACCAACACACACATGTTATCTCATCCCTATAAATCACTAGTGAAAGTGTGGTAGAGGCTCACAGTCACCTTTGAACAGTGCAGAGTGAAGACCACCTGTCTGAGCCAAAGGACTTTGTTTCTGACCTGTTTTGATCTCTTAAGATTGGCCAGTATGCAGCTGCCATCTCAAAACTTTGGCCTGTTACCTTTCTTGGGGGAAGCAGCTACTGAGTGTGTGTCTTGTTGTTCAAGGGTGGTATGTTCCTGACACTAAACGAAGGAAGAAGACTGCAGTTTAGCTGTGTGATGTGATGTTTGATGAGTATGTTTGGTATCAGCTAGCACTGGGCAGTCAAACCTATCCAGTCTCCAGTGGGACTGAAGGACACGTGCATATAAATCAGAGTTGTATCAAAGGTCGGAATAAATAGTCTAACGGGGCTTCCAAGGTTTTGAAATCAGAGACTGAATATCTGATGGTTTTCAGGTGCTCTCACTTGCTGCCCCTCTCCCTGCAAGTGCCTGCAGAAGGTTGGCTAAAGTGAATGGCAAGTCGATATCAATGCACAGGTTCCTGCTAGCCTGAAGACAGTATATGTGTGTTTAAACACGTCACGGCCTCACCTTACATATAAAAACAGTCCAGTTAAGCCCTGCTTCCCCCTCCCTTTAATAATCCCCTTTCACTGCATACAGAAAGCTTTCATGTTTTATGTTAAACAGGACTCAAGCATTTGAGTTCCTGTTACATGGGCTGGAATGACTTCTGTCCTGTAGTCGTTGCCAGAGTTGATGCGAACTACTTTTATAGGCTGACATTGCTGCATCTCATTCCCTTTTTGAGTTTCCTGACACAGTCCCTTAATCTGTAGTGATAGCTACATTATAGACAGATTTCTTAGCCCCGTGATCTCATCCATTTGTTGGGGCTTTTTTTGTTTTGATTGTTTGGGGGTTTTTTGAGGGGGCTTTTTTTTTAGCTGTCTCATGTCAAACCAGGACAATATTGTGTGTCTTGGGTTGTGATGACAGGTGTGGAGTCAAAGAGTGTATCACTTCAGTGATCTGCAAGATGAAAAGTAATCTTCCAGGGTACTGCCCTGGTACAATGTCGTCTTGTTGATAAGCTGTAGAAATAATGAAAGGGGAAAAAGTCATGAATCCTTGCAGTTTCTCAGTGATTATGCTAATCTGCTGTATCCTAAATGCATAGGCACTGTACTATCTAGTTTTGCTTGGACTGCTCTGAATCATAGCTCACAAAAACCTGAAACCATGTGAAATACTTGAGATAATAGCAGATTTGAGTAGTGGATGCTTTCTTTACTGTTGCCCTTCACTTGAATGGAAAATAGCTTGCAGCTTGCATAGACAACACAGCTCGGACCAGTGTGGAAGCCCCCAGAAAGCTATCCCTTTTCTAAGCTCTGGCAAAGCTTGTAAATCCATCTATTGGATCTAAACCTGTTACACAAAATTACTGAATTAGTCAAGTTAGAAAGCAACAATAGCAGAGAATAAAAAAAAAAAAAAAATCAGCAACCACAACAAAAACAAAGGCTTTGTCATCCTTTGCAAGGGCTCTGCTATGGACAGGGCTTTTGCACCTCTGCCTCCTTTCTGTCCCTATTTGGAAGCTTTTCCCAAAGCATCTGAATACCTGGACCCCCAGGAAAGTGCTCCTTGGCTTGCATACCTCCATGTACACCTGAGCACACTTATCCTCTTTGCCTGTAATGGGTGGGTTTCCCAGAAGCGTTTTCTGGAATGAGCAGCTGTTCTCATCTTCCTCAGCCTTCCTCCTCTTGGCCTCAAACAAAGCAGATGCCTCTTTATCCACAAATGAACGCAGTCAAAGTTCACCAGAAATGAGACGGATGTGACAGGCAGCAGCTCAGTTTGCGAGCCTGGAGAGATGTACACCTGCTCTGTCACATTGCTGTCATGCTCCTGTGTGGCTGAGAGGTGAGGTTTAAAACTTGCAGACTGCTGAACAAAAATAATAGTAGAAATGAAAGGATTCAGAACTGCATGCTGTTCAGAGCACAACAGGAAGGATACCACAGTGATTGGTGTGGGGTGAAATTTTGCATGTCCCCAAACAATTAACTTTTTTTAGCCTTTGGAAAAGAGCTGAAGGATTGAATCCAAAGATCTTTATCATCCCATCAGAATGTTTTATTATTATTTATTTGAAAGTTACTTTTTTTAAGGATTCTACTGTGTGCATAATTTCATGATGGACCGTGAAGAATGATTATTTTGTTGTTGTTGTTGTTACTCTAATGCTTTAACAGCCTAATCCAGAATAAAACAACCACTTATTATTACTCTGATTAAAGCAATAATCCAAATTGCCCAGTTTCTGTTGGAGATAGTTACAAATGCAATAAAATCAACAGGCATAGCGATCTGCCTTTTTCCTCTGATGATAAGCTCTCGCCCTACAGCTGTGTCATGAGGGTGAGCTGTCGGCATCCTGGCTCCTGCTTGAGGAAAGTGTGGTGTCAGTTGTGGGGGTTGGTTCCTCCTTGGTCTTGCAGCTGCTTGGGGTTATTTTTTATATGTTTTAACCCTGTATTTGTTAATGGCTTGCAGACTGTTCCCTCTAATGATCCATGGAGTGAGGTAGTCATTGCTGTGATGACTTAGGTTTCTTAGTCTTTTTCTCTATATACAGTGTGATTTTTGGACTAGAACCACACACTTACTAAGCAAGATTGAAGCTGGAACAAGTTAGGCAATAGTATAACCAAGACCTGGATGAAATCACAGGACAAACAATAGGTATCCGACATTAGAGTAGTTTTGCCATTACAGCTAAGACAGGCTAGATGAGTCATCTGATCATAGAGCAGGCTGCAAGTGCAGCAAAGGTTTCTTAAATAACTTTGGAGATAGAGCTAAGTTTAAGCTAAAATAGGTTCTAGTTCAAACAAAGCCTGACAAGACCTTGGAGCATGGTATTCTTATGAAGCCTAAGGTCTACTACTGACAGTTGACAGCACCAAACTGGCAGGGCTACAGTTGCTGCTGGCCCAACTCTGAACTTCCAAAAAAACCAAGTTGCCTCCAAGAATTTATTTATGCAGAGTTGTGCCATAGCTGTAAAGTGGCCTTCCTGCATTTAGGGACAGATGCCATCTTGTCTCTCTGTATGAGAATAGGTCAAGATGGGGGCTGAACTACTTTATCATCTGCAGAGTAGAAAACGAAATTTGAAGTCCTTTCAAGTCATTGCAGCTGCAAGGAAGAGAGCCTTGTCTGCTGTCTTGTTCTGACTCTGCGTGCTTCTGCGCCATCTTCCCAGTGTTTCTGGGAAACAACCATGTTGAGGGAAGGCTGTGTCTTTGTGAGAAGATGGCGCTCGAAGGTCAAGCTGATCTCTCCAGGCATTAGCAGGTCCAGATGCCGAGCCAGTTTCTGTGGGAACAGTGGAAATATTTGTTACTGAACAGCACTGGTAGTTGCCTGGTGACAATGATTCTGTTAAAGCAAGCAGCATTATCTTTCTTGGGGGAATATATGATGCTAGCAAGCTGGTCCTTGGTTACAGAGTGCTGTTTAATGTGAGCTGAACATTTGCCTCACTACTATTTTAATACAGTGGAAATACTGTCACTGCTTAAAATACATATTGTGTTTCTTTTATACTTGTACAAGTGTTATGTTAGCTAGTGAATGGTGGGTAATTGCCTTTTACTACAATACGTTTCATATAGTCAAAATGAAATACAAGAGACATGTTTTATTAGTTGTGAAATAGCCAAGTTGACTTCCAGACTTCTGCCTAACTTCATTGTTTTAAAAGATTAATCATCCTTGAAATATTTATAATATTTGCTATTCCTGGTAGTTTGTATTACCTGCAGCCATGCCACCTTTTATGTAGTGGCACAAGTGATCGAGGAAGGCTTTTCCTTATAAAAGGGGGTGGCTGTTCTATGAATATACTACAGTGCTTTCATTAGCAACAATGTACTAAAATCAGGAGTATTAAGTTCCCCATCTGATGACTGACCAATCTATAAGCTGATAGAGGGTGAAATTCAACCTTGCAGAGACTCTATACACCATTTAATTCTTGCTTAAGCCATTAAGCAGTGCAGACGTCTGTGTGCAGTCCCACTCCTTTCATGTCTAAATTTCACACTAAATAAGGAAGGAATTTTAAGGGGATTTTCTGATAATTTTCTTCAGTGTTTGGCAAGTGTGTCTTCTCATAGCATTTTCCTGCATTATGGAGGGAAACAAGATCTTTTATTATTTTCACCTCCCATTTGTACCAAAGCATGCTTTCCATGGGACATACAACCCTTAGCTATTGGCACAGCTCTAGTTGCAATGAAGCTGGAGCTATAGGATTTGAATTATAGAAGGTGGCTGATGACTAGGGTCCAAATTAATGCATGAAAGTTATCCTTTCCTATAGGCTTCTTAACAAGTATGACATACAGCGGCAGGGCATGTGTGTTTCTTCCTGAGCTACAGCAATAGAAAATGTGCTTGCTCTCACAGCAATTGGAAGGGGGTAGTTGTGTTACCCTGCAGGCCTATAACCTCCGATACTTGTTTCAGTTGTAACAGTTTCCTCACAAGACTGGTTTCTGATCTCTAGTGACCAACTCTGCATGCTCTGATATTTTTTTTTTTTTGTAGCATTAATTAAGCCATAAGATGTGACAGAATGTGAATTGCAGTGCAGTAATTCACTTCTAGCACGTTCAGGCACAAAGATGAAGGACAAATGGCCTCCGTGCAGCTAAGTGTGAATTATTGTACCATAATTTAATTCCCATTATGTTATACTGTGATTATAAAAATATTTTTGTTAGTGAACTTCTTTAAGAAAACTTACTTTTAAAAAAAAACAGAATTGAAAAGTACAACACAGATCTTGTCACAAAGAGGGGTAAGTAGCTTTGGGAGATGAGGAGTTTTGTTAAATCCTGAAAATTTGTATTTTTTGCAGTTATTAACCCTAGGTAATGAAGGGGTGTTGTGGTGCAGACATCTCTGTCTAAAAAACCAACCTAACTCTTAACTATTCATTTCATATCAGCTGCCAAGCAGTTGCTAAGTGGGATGACAAAGTTTATTTGATCCTGACCTGGTCTTGATTTGATCTGGAAACCTTAGCTCAAAACCAATCTCTTGAGCCATCTAATCTTTTAGGCTATGCAAATATGTGTGTCAGACACAAATCTGGCACTTTTTTTTTTAGGTCCTAGCAAACACTGAGTGAATAGAGAGGATGGGTTGTCTGGTGGCAGTGTGGAAGAGCACCGGAGGGACCAGGCTCTGCTGCGTATTGGGAAAATATACCAACCTGGAAAAGTGGCTTGGGTGGTAGTGGAGAGGAAAAACAAAAGGGACATGAATACCTTAAAAATCTTTCTTGATATTTCTTTGACTTTCTACAAACCTCTAATACTCCTCTTTTTGTTGAAGACAAAAAGCAAACCTCATGCAGTTAAGGTTGCTTAAGGGTTACTAGGATAAAACCCTCTTCCCAATGAATTGTTTTTCAAGATATGAATGAAGAGTAGCCATGTACTTGGCACATTGTTCATTGGGATAATAGGATCTCTGGGGCAGTGCTCGGCTGTCTCTTTCTCTTGGGATTCAGGAGGATGTTGACTTTATTCATCCACACTGATCCTGGTGTGTCTCTTCTGCAGTAGTCCCTGGCTAGCAAGCCCTGTTAGCTAGCCCTGTCCCCAACTAGTCCTTGTCATAGCTAAGTGCAGTGTAAATAAGCAAGAGCCATTAAAAGTGGACTCTTCCAAGGGACTTACTTTCTGAATAAGTTTTACTCATGCTTTTAGCAACTTCTAGCTGATCAAGATATTGATGGGGCCAGGGCTGTTTCACTTTTGGTGGCTATATGAGGTTTAGGAATATTATAGTGGCCCAATGAAAAACCACAATAATTTTCCATGTAAGCAGTAAGCATCTGTGATATGATTACTATGATTTGGCTTTAGATGTAACTACTTTTGAAGAAAACAACCAAACAAACAAATGAAAAAAACCTGCCTGACTTTTCCAAATAAACACATCACAATAATCTTTTTATACATCCTTTTGGAGTTAATAATCCCAAGCAACCAGGACTGAAAAATATAACTAATATGGGTACAGGCATCCCTTAGACAATACCCAGAGGTATCATGGAGTACCAGGAATATTTTCACATCTGCAGCTATCTCTGCGTGTGAGAAGACAGCTTGTCCCCTGTCTTCCTGGACATGTAGAATACTCCAGAGGGACTGGTGTGAGGCTGGTACAGTTGAGAGAGGAGCAGAAGTGGGCAGCTTCCGTTTCCTCACCCCAGTGAATAGGGGAGGTGATTGCCTACCCCTTCCTTGTTTGCTTTCATCTATTGCGTTATTACCTGAATGGGAAAATGGAGATCTCTTTGGCTAATTGCTAATAATACCTAATATTTTGTTACTGCTAAGCTTCCAGATATACGTGACAGGAAGCTACCAGGGGTTAGAGAAAGCCTGGTGTTCTGGGCTGCGTAAAGGGGTCTGACGGATGAGGCTGTGCGGCTTTTCCCCAATACTTGGAGAAGTGCAGGACCTGAAGACAGCTTCACAGCCAAAGTAGCTGCTTAGTTCTAGGGCAGTGCCACCCTTCCCAGCAATGCAGGTGGGGAGCCATGGCCAGGTTTTGAAAGCACAAAAGCTTGATGTGCCCATCCTTCCCATGCAGCTGTGACACCTTTTTTCTGGATGTGAATATGCCCACAGATGGGATGTCACTCCTGTTTCTTTTCCTAATAACTTCAACTAAGCTTAAACCACTGGTGTTGGAGAGGAAAAAAAAAAAACAAACAAAACTTCTGAGGGTTGTCTGGCCCTAGTTCTTTCATCCATATAAGCTGGGCGTGTTGCAGTACTTCAAGCTAAAATGAGAGAAGAGTGAGAGTGAGGGAGTGTATTACGGCCATCTTAATTCTCACACCGCCTCCTCAGTTGCTGCTAACCTGTTCCCACAAGATCTGCGCAAATCTGCTGTTTTCCTCTGTTAGGAAGAGCACCCTTGGCCCAGCAAGAGCAGCAAGCAGAAGCTCTTTATTGCAAATGAAACTACTGATTCCCTAGAATAAACCTCTAACATCCATTTTATCAACTCCACAGTCACGTTAAATGAATCCTAGAGCCATCTGATGTTTATTACCCCATGGCACATTCACTGTTGTTCAGTTGGTTCCTTTAGTGATCATAATTTCTTGAATTGGTTATTTTGTTTGGTAATATGGTTTTATTTGAATTTGGAAGAGATCTGCTGCTCAATGAGCAACTCATCTGGGAAAGACACTCTGGGAAGGGAAGAAATTAAAAGCATGTTGGAGATTTCAGAAGCTTTTCCCCCCTTTGAATTTCCCTGATTCCAGGAAATTGTTTGGTGCTGGGCAGCCCCCCTGAACATTCCTCACAGTGCCTGGCAGGACCATCTCTGTTCTCTCATGAATCTGCTCCGAGCTGTGAGATGCTCAATGGGTTTTTAGGCAACACCACACAGATGCTGCAATTTGCCCATCGCAGAGAGTGTAGGACTGGGATGGTGGGTTTTTAGTTACGGTGCAGTATTGAGCTCATACCATAAACTCACGGAATTGTAATCAGAGCAACATCTACTTTTAGATATTACCCGGTGCTTTGCCGTGTTGGGCTGCTTTCTGCAGTGCCTGAGTGTTGGATGCCTTGCTACACATCCTGAGGTGTGAGTTTGTTTCACATAAGATTCATGGATGCTAAAGATCCTTTCCAGTCAGTCTGTGCATTAGAGTGGGCAGAGGAAGAAGAAAGGGCATCCTAATTCTCTCCTGAGCCATAATCTGTAGAAACCAAAATGCCTGATGGATTTTTAGACGCTCAGTCAAATTGTCAGTTGTTCTTAAATCTCAAAAAAGTGGAGCCATAAATAAATGGCATTTTAATACTGAATTTTTAGGGTCTGATCCAGATCCTGTGGCAAGTCGGTGATTCCATGTAAATGCACTTTGAATCTGGTCTGCTCAGCCCAGAGGGGTTATTTTGGGGAAAGCTGGAGTGTAACATGGAAGAGATTGTACCCTGGGCTTGTCTTTGCATAATGTTCTCTCAAATCTTAGTGCTTGCAGTGAGTTGACCAGGTTGTGGGCTGCTCCCCTGCCCCAAGAGCTGCAGTGTTGTGCTTGGTCCTTATTCTCTTCGGGGACTATTCCCCTTCAAGCTCTTCTAGGAATAACTAGCAGTCATCAGTGCTGCCGAGTTAAGTGAGAAATTTTTTTTTTTTTCCCCTCTGCGGCTTGTTGCTCAAGATCTGTCTCCAATTTTTAATTCACGGTGTTTTGTTTCTATTACTGAAATTCTGGAGACTGCATTAAGGGTTGATTTAGTATCAAGAGAGCAGATGACAAAAAGAACTAGCTTTGGTGTGTCAGTCTTGTGTACTGCTCCTCTCTCTAGCTGGGTGGAGGGGGAAGTGTGCATGTTGGTTTATAAGCAAGGCAGTTACACTGGCTGTGCTAGTTGCGTTGAGCTGGAGTGGGGCTGGGAGTTTAGTTCCTTTGCAGTTCAACGGGCAGATGAACAAACCCACATGGCAGTGCCTTTGCAAGTAGGGAAAACCAGGGTGGTGCTCCACAAAGCCAGGGGCTGGTAGTAACCATGCCAGCTGCTGCTTGGCATGCATGTCTCAAAATGCATCATCTCCCTTCCCCTAACATGTCTCTCTTCACCTAACTTTTCTGCTGAAGGGGAGCATTCAGCACTGGTGCTGACAGGCATTCCTGTGAGCAGGAATCCCCGCTATTCCTTCAGTGGAGGCACGGTTCCACTTTGCAAGACAGACTCACAGCCAAGTCCTATTTGTCACTTAAAACAGTATTTTCCCAGCATCACTGCTCACTTCTATGTGTATGTAATTCATAGCATGTTTTAAGGAAGAATGCCTACTTGTAATAGTTGTAGGAAAATCCAGGTCACTGAGGTTATTTTTGTGTGTGTGTTTATATATATGCGTGTGTGTGTGCTTTATATGTAATTTTCACACTGTATATATAAATAAACCTATAGAGAGCTGGTCTGTCTAAACTTGGAATAATACAAGGAACTTTTAACATGCCTTCATTTCATTGATGTGACTTGAAACCTGGCTTGTCATCGCAATTCGTAACCTTACAGGCATATACAATTAAAAATCTTGCTATTAGATATTACTCTGGGGGAATTCTGAGGACTACGAAATCTAATAATGTTTAGTTGTTTTCCTTAATTTGATTGGGAAAAAAAAAAAAAATTTGGCCTCTTGGTCAGATGCCAAATGCGTAATGAATTTGTATCATCAGCAGACACCTTAGAGTCTCTGAGCCCTGCTGACAAAAGTACTTGGAAGTCATGTGTTACAGTATCAACCAGCCATAAAATAAACACAACAAACAAACCAAAAAACCATTTGCTTACCTTTATGCTTGTTTCTGACAAAACAGGTCTGGACATAAACTTCGGGAGATGATGAGCTCTTATTTGTGAGAAGCTAATTTGGCATGCCCTTAGCGTTTCTACCTCTTCTGACACAGAGCAGTTGCCACGAGGCACCGCAAGCACATCCTTACATCCTGACAGATCATTGTTTCAGATCATGTACCTGAATTCACAGGAGCCTTAAATTAAAGGGCTGGAAGACAATACAGTGGAGGAGATGAGGCACAAATTGGATGAACCTGTATGTTCTGTTTAGTGTCCCTGGGGAACTAAATTAAAAATGGGGGTGGGAATCCTGTTTATTAGAAACCCAAATGGTTTAGATATATGCTGTGATTTGTAGCACTGGTGCCAAAAACTTCCTAGCAGGCCGGCCCCAGAAGGTGGGACTGCTCTATTTTGATGCCTGGCTTGATGTGGATTCACGTTTTGTCCTGGGCACTCTGCCCCCTTAATGTTGCCAGTCCCCTGTTCACCTATATAATATCTGAGCTCTTCCTGCCTTTCTCTCACTAGACTGTTGAATTGTGGTCTTTCTCCTCTAACCAGCCAGCAGTTCTTGCAAAGCATAGTAACTTAATTATTTAGGGTCTGCACTGATTACCCTCACACCTTGAGGCTATGCAGACTCTCAGCCATGGAACATCTGGTGACAAACCTGTTTCTTGGGGCCCTAGCCTTTGCACAAATACAGCCTCTTTCATTTTGGGTCGTAAATGTATGACAGATGTGAAATTCTCCAGCTCTTGGGGGAGTGCTGACATGTTGAACTTCATTATCCCTCATTGGCCAGTTGGCAAAATGCAATCAAGAATAACTTTTGAGGAGGGCTGACGTATCCAATATCACTCTGAAATGCTATTATGTTGAGAAGCTTAAAGCAGGACACGCTTAGGGCACAGAAAAGTTGATATGAGGAGATGAGATCCGTCTGTCTAGCACTCATGAAAAGTGCATTAAAAAGGGTAGACTTTGAAGTCAATGGGAGCTGTGAGGTGCAAACTTCTGTGAGAGACTCACAACCAGTTTAAGTGCCAAGACCATTTTAGTACCCTTCATAGAATCATAGAATGGTTACAATTGGAAGGGACCTTAAAGATCAACCCCCCTGCCATGGGCAGGGACACCTTCCAACTACAGTAGGTTGCACAAAGCCCCATCCAACCTGGCCTTGAACACTTCCAGGGCTGGGGCATCCACAACTTCTCTGGGCAACCTTCACTGCGGTGTGTGATTTTTTTAGTTTTATTTTTATTTTTTTGATGATTTACATGGGGATGTGGCAATCTCAGTATCTTATGGAGGTGGTAATTGCAGACCTGCCAAACGGTCCTTAATTTTTATAAATATATTAATTGGTGATTATACAGTAATAGTGCTTAAACCACTACAGCATTATGTATGAATCCAAATACACATATAAGATGTATAGTAGCCAGATATACTGTCTATTCTACTAGTAGTAGAAATGCTAGTTAAAGCTGTGGGGAAAAACCTAGTTAGAGCTGGAAAGTAATAGTAATGCTAGTTAGAGCTGTGGGAAGAATTATAGCAAAGATATTTTTTCTGGGGAAGCCTGGGGGAATGTTTGTTTATAGAGCTGAATATGTGGCTTTGACAACATTAAAAAACCAAACAAACTATTTTGACTTGGAGTTTGCTGTGATGTCTCAGGTGAGTTGCAAATCCCACAGCTTTGTGTGAGTGTTCTTCTGGTCAGCTCCTTGTCTGAAATGCATTTCCTGGGGTGACCCACCTTCCCTCAGCAGGCTAAGAGAGGAGGTGCCAGACTTGACAGTTTAAGTTAAGCTGTGCAAAATGGAGATCATATATGCAGACATTACAAGTTCCTCAGTTCTTGAGCGGAGAGGTTGATCAAGTTCTGCTTTTATTAGATTATAGAGTTCAAAGCAAAGTTTAGGAGAAAATCATGCAAAGAAAATGAATGGTGAAAGCTATGTACTTCATACTAGTAGAGTGATGCTATTGTATAGTACAGGGAGTGAAGGACTTTTCTCATTGTAAAGATCCTTAAATAACTTATAAACATTATAATCAACTTCCTTTTTCCCTCCCTCACCTTCATTCATTGCCACTTCCCAAACAAGGAGCGGAGCACCCAACACCCATTCCCCCACCCCTAAAATACCAAACCCAGCAGATCATCTTGTCTGAGGAGAATTGTCACTGTTCCTCAGAGACTGTCTCCAGGGTAACTTCATTTGTGAGGTCCTCAAGGAGTTGCTGCTCTTCAGACTTTGTTCTGGGAAACAAAGCTTTTGCCTTATGCCCTCAAGTACATTGCATTATAATGCTTTGAATATATCTGAGCACTCACTTGAACCTGGTAGAACGCACAAGACTGTCATGCCAAAGTGGGACAGGATTGAATAGGTGTCAACAGGATGTCTTGCTAGCAAATGTAACTGCTTATGTTTTAAAATAGACATTCAGTGAAGCAAGATACTGGCTTGAATACAGAGGTATCTGGTTTAAAAGCACACTGTCTGTTTCAAGAGCTATGCTGTTCAGACGGTTCCTCTCTTCTTACTGTTCCTCTCTTCTTACTGTTCCTTGCTGAGTATTAATTGATGGTCAGTTAACTAATTGACTCCCTTTCAAATAGAGAGCTGTAGTAAATAATTTATTACTTGACTAGGAGGTTATGTGACAGCTGAGATTGTTGGCATGGCACATGCAATCTGTCCCTCTAGCAGGAAGAAAGCAACATAAGAAAGCATCTTACTTAACTCTTCTCCTGCAACTTCAGTGCAGATCATACATTGGCATCAGGAAACTCTTTTCCTGACGTGCCTGTGGCCAATACAAAAAGACATGGAAAGTCAGAAAACTTGTCTGTCCCTTCTAGGAAATAGTCTGAAGAGATTTCTGTGGTGGTTCTTGGAGGAGCTACTAGTTAAACAAACTTTATCATTCTGAATAGATAGCTTGTTTCATGGGCAAAGAAAATAATGGAAACTGATTTCTTATTTTGGATTCTTTCCTTCACTGAAGAAGCTAGCAGTGTCTGTCTCCACTGCCAAGCTGCTCACTTCTGTGAAACTTGCCGAAATTGAATTATTTATGCTTTCTGTCCTTTTTGCCAGGCAGTGTTCCAAATGGACAACAGGGTAAAAGTGGTTAGGGGGATACTGTACAGCAGATGTGGTCTGCAAGCTCACATTAGCTTCAATACCCTTCGAGAATGAGCCAAAACCAGCAAAAAATTCATCCCTTCTGATATGCAGTTGGCTCATCACTGCCTGCTGCTTCCTTGTGTGGATGGCATGTGACACCCCAACTTCTTTCCCTTCTCTGCACTAGCAAGGTTGAGGAGAACTGTAGGGGTTATAGTCCTCTCTGGCCCTGAATGTGAAGTCAGCATTAAGGGAAATGTGGGCTGCGGGTGTAACCATGTAGGTTCAGTCTAGCACTGCAGAGACCTCATACAGCCACATGCTTCACATGACCATTACAGTATGCGTTGTTTTATAGTATTAGCTGCGGATTGCATATAATCTGTCAACAGCACTCATAGCTGAGCAGAACAAGGATGCTGTGGAAGTCTTTTCTAGAGGTCTATGAGGCAAATGCTACCGCACCATTAAAATTATGTAACAATGCTGTTGAAATGAAACCCTATAGGGTGCTATTACAGATAGGGCTTCATTTTCACAAAGTCTCTGGACTTGACACTGGTTTCCTTAATTTGACACCTCTTTGTTCAAACAGAATATCAAAATGGCACTTAAATTACACTGTGAGTGAAGAGCTTAATAATAACCATGCAGTGTAATGTGTTTAAATTAAAGCACAGTGTTGTTTCAGTCTGGGGTTTCAGATTTAACTTTCAAATGCTTTTCATCTCTGTATGGCAAATTTGACAGATGCCTTTTATTGGTGGAAGATTGTAAAGACTATTTTCATCTACCTGACCTGAAGGACACAGAGTTTATTTGTGTTTGGGCAGGAGTTTGCAGCACAGTGAATTAGCAGTAAACTGATACTTCAGTTCTTGTATTTTTCAAAAAATAATTCCTCCCAGGCTTTGAATTTTATTTTTTTCAAATGCCATAACATATTTATACAAAGTCGTCTCCCCCCCCC
>VYXH01000571.1:96903-173029 GCA_013397275.1 Burhinus bistriatus
CAACAAAATTTTAAAAAAACCCCCCCCCCCCCCCCCCCTTTTTTTTCACCTCAAAGAAATCCCATTTTCTGTTCAGGAGATCATATGGAAATTTTCACAAACAAATTGGCAACACTCAAAAAAATTAATCATAAAATAGAAGCAGAATGATGTTCTTTGAGACTGCTTTTGTATTCCTTTTGGATCATAACTTTGAATGCCTTAAACTTCATGTGTGTAGAATGTATTAACGTTGATTTGCAATGCAGACACCCGGTATGCTGTGTACCTTATGGATATGCTTGGTACTACTAGTATTTGTATCCTGTGCTACTTTTATTTTATTCCACCTTTAATTCTGCTGTTAATACAGCTTAAATCTGCAAAGGCAATAATGAAAAATTGGGAAGTGTTAAAATCCAACTGTCCTTGGCGTGGTGCATCTGACTAAACGGCCCCCACTGCTGAGGTGTTATAACATTATCATGCTTGTACTCTGAAGTCTTAAGAGCCAAAGACTGCTTGCTGGATAATTGTAGAGTATATAGCACAACATCTTTGCACGCTAAGTACCGTCTAAGTACGTTTCATTTTTCATTTCATTTAATCTTCCTTGTGCCAATGTCTATTCCTCTCTGTCATTTGTTGCTATTTCCATCTGCTTTGTGGTGGTGGTGAGATCAACTATTTTATCTTCCCTGGAAACATTTCTCCATTAGATTTTTATGGATGCTGTGGTTTCCATTTGACGGCTTCACATGGGAGATCTGCGTGAATGTGTCTGAAATGTGGGCAGCTCTCCTTTTTTGGTAATAATGTAGTTTTCTTACATGATATGTACTGAAATCTCAGAGCTGGCACTTGCAGATGTGAGCGATATTTTAATAAGTGAAAAGCAGAAGTTAGAGCAAAGAATTTGAGGAGGGAATAGGCATCTGTGTGTCTTAACGCTCCTAACACAGAGTAATTTTTCGCAACAGTGGTTTCAGCTACAATCTCTCCCAAAGGTCACTTAGCTGTGAGAGGGAAGCAAGGAATTGTCACAATAATGTTGTAAATCTGCCTTTGGCGATGCTGCACAGCAGCAGCACAACTGGGTACTACAATGTGCATTGGATGGGGATCAATTTCTAACATGTCATGGTGTGCTTGATGTGGGACCCTTCTTGGTCACTGGGTGCTTTCTCCTTGGGTGATCTCCAGATAGGGGAGAAGGCAAGGAACAACAACTGTAAAACTCTTGTGGTCTGTCAATCTCTCCCCCTTTTTGGCTGGGCTCAGAGGGTTTATTCGTTCGTTGATTAATCCATTTATTTTCAAAATGAGCTGCCTACTTTCACTGACTGGTCTTGGATGATGATAAATTGAGGAGGCAGACCTTCTCAGAATAACACTCTTTTTGGCATCGTTCCTTGCCCTAGGTGATACTTTTCTGCTTGGTGAATGGAGTGGTGTTACAAAGTGGTATCTAAAGAGGAGCAACAGCTGGTCTTTGTGTGTATCACTAAAGATAGGAGAGATGGGAGAAGCATATAATATTGGGGATACTCTTGCCAAAGGAACTGAGATAAAAACGGCTAAACCCAAACTTGTTGTCCATTGCATCCTAGTCCTTGCTGAAGTCTAAGCTATCCCCTGCGCCCTTCCCACCTCGGTGGGAATGATCTTTGGGTATGTCCAAGAAAATATTTGGTTTGGAAAAATACTTGTCCAGGAAAAATACTTGGTTTAAGTAAATTCTGCCCTTAATGGCTCTTATTAAGTATTTGCCTGATTTTGGATCAGCTAATTTAATAGCAAGCAGGGTCATCATCAGAAACAGTGTACACACATAGATCCCTGCTAAGATGCAAATAGCTTCTGAAACTCTTGATGTTAAAGAAACTCTATAAAAATGCTGAAAACTTTCACAGAGGGAATAATTCACTTGACTCATGATTTAAAAAAAAAAATTCCTATTTTGAGGTTTGACATTTTTCCTACTGCAGCATGATTTTTCCCATCAGAGCCAGCTGTTGGCTGAGTTTTGGTGGAGACATACTCAATATGTGTTTGTTTAGAAAACTCTGTATCATTGTGAGGGCTCCTGGAAACCTCTTAAGTTTCATTTGCCCTCAGTGAATGGAGAAAAACAGACCGACGTGAAAAATGTGATTTTTATGTTTGATGGCCAGGCCAGAAATTTGAGCAATATAAGAAGAAAAATAGTTATTTCTTTTAAATCATTTGGGGATGAGAGTGTCAATTTTCTAACTAAGGGGAAACTTCTAACTAGGAGGAAAACTCTTGACTAAAACCAGCTCAGATTAAACTGTATTTCGTCATAAGTCCCTTTTAGATTTTTTAAAAAATAATGTTTCAGTCTAACATTCTCCTAGATTATTTTGAAATAAACTTCCAGAAGGTACTTGATGACTTTAGAACTGCTTTTTGGTCACTAGACTATTTAAGTGACAAAAATTTTGCTGTGTGTTGGGCAGAAAAAACCTCATCTCCTGCATCACTGAAGTTGGCATCATTGACTTAACATCTTGTGATATTTTGAAGCATGCCCTTGTGATATTTAGTGTTTTTCTTAAAAGACCTACTGTGTAGAAATAGGTGATTACCTTAGGCTTTCAACTTCTCTTTTTCAGTGCACTCCTCCCTCTCTCGCTAGCCCCTTGTCACTCTTGCTGCTCCTTGAAGGGCTGCTAGTACATGTGGCAGAAACATGAGCTGGTCAGAGGGCTGGAACAGCTAGGAAAAGTGATGAGCTTTGAGAGAGATTACAGGGTTTTAAAAGAAATTGAAATGAAATTGGCTGTCTTAGGAGGGCAAGGCAAATGCTTTCAAATTTAGGCCTGTGCTGATGTGGGCAACACTTGAGGAACACAGTCACTTGATTTGACATCATGGGGTAGTTTAGTAAAAGAATGCTGCCACCTACTAGTATTTGATGCCATTTGTTGATGTCAGTGTATAGCAGGTTTTGGGGAGCTAGAGCAAAGGCACGCAGAATGTATAAATAACAAGTAGTGGATGGAAGGCAACTGTTTCATCAGCTCGGAGCGTGCTACACGCTAGAACACAATAAACAGATTATAACTGGGCATTAGCTAGAACCAGATAGATCTGAGGAGCAAAAGTGAACATTTTTTTTGCTTGCTATGCAGACTATTTTTCAGTCTTGACTGCTAAGGCTGCTGTGTGCAGAAAGACAGATTTTACAAGCGTAAGAACCACTTGTGTGTCGTGTCAGACTTGTATGGCAAAGAGACAGCAAACACTCAGGTGCCTCATCTTGGTGGGGTTTGCATTTTATGCAGTGATTTGCCCTTCACTTTTTAACACTCTTCTAAGCCTACTGTAAGACAAACTTGGTCAGAGTGACTTAGCCAGAAGAATGGATGGAGAGCAGCAGAAGGCCTCAAAGGCTTTCATGACCTGCAGTGTCCAAGCAATGATCTGAGTGGGTACCAAAGGTACACAAATGCATCCTTCCATGATACACGTGATAAATTTGGCTGACTTGGAGTAATGTGTCAACTGATAGCCACTGGCATGTAAGCAACACAATTAAGTTGCAGGCTTTAGAGATAGAGAAATTCAAACCTGAATAATAATATACTTTTTAAAAAATGTATTATTTCCTACAAATTCTATGGTACAACTGGCTGCAAAGTAGCCTTGTTTCAGTGTGTATCTGAATGCAGAACTGTGTTGCTGTTACTGACTTTCCTCAGTCTTGAAATATCAGTACCCTCTAATGTAGACTTCCAAACAGTGGGACAGTGTGGTGCAATCAAAAGTCTAATGGAAAAATGCAAGCTCTTGATGCTACCCAGCTTGTAGGAAAATAGGTATGAAAGCACCTTTACGTGTACATCAGCACTAAGGAGAGATGCCAGAAAGGTAAAGGAGTGCAGCGTCTGTGTATTTGTCAACATAGATGTCTCTAGAAGTCTATTATTAATTAGAAAAGTGTTCCACTACAAATTATGAAAATTAGCAGGAGACTGATTTCAGTTACTCTCGTTTGCTCTCATTAACACTTTAGCATAATATGCACTTCAGTCAAATAAAGAATGGAACCTTTTTTGTGCCTTTTGAGAGTGCCTCAAAAAGGGCCTTGATTTATACTCTGCTTTTTAGCCTAATTAAAACTGATGATTAAAACATGCAAGTCCCTTAAGATGACTGTGCTAAAGTGATTTTTATTTTTTTTTTAATAAACTGAATAATGTTTAATTTTCAGGCTAAAACTGTCTGAAAATGGAATTACAGCATCTCATTATGTTTTGTATTTAAACTTAAGTAATTAACATCAACACCACCACTGATTGTGGATATTATTGTGGAAGATTATACACAGTTACTGAAATCACGTATGAATGACTGTTCAGAAGCACACAGCTGTAGGCCTTGCATCTCCAATATCGAATAACAGAGTGGCAGACCTTGTCTCACCTGTCTCCTGTCTCACCGAGGAACTCATCAGACCTAACTGCGTGCCTGCCATGCATTTTTGTGAGGCAGTCGCTGTGTGCATAGAAGTGCCCAACTGAGCTGTATCTTTGTTGGGTCAGATAGTGATGGGAATGAAGGAGCTGCAACAGCAGACATTTGATGTGACATCTTGTGCTTTTGGTGACTGGATCGTGTGCTATTTCAGGCTAATTGCTGGATTAAAGCTGCAGTTACATGCTGGTTTAGGCCTTGAGATTTCTAAAACAAGAGGTGGAGGAGAAGCGTCATCAAGAACGCATCAAGTCTGCTATTGCTGTTTGAAAACGCAGCCTTGCTTTTTTTTGTCTGCATTTATATTTTTGCTGCTTCCACTCCAAGTACAGAGGTGTTTACCCTTGTCATGGTTTAACCCCAGCCAGCAACTAGAACCACACAGCTGCTTGCTCACCCCCCCTGTCGTGTGTGTCGCCATCGTGGTCCCCTCTGGAAGGGTGGGGGGAAGAGGGGAAAAAAGGAGGGAAAGGGAGGAAAAAAGCCCCTGTGGGTTGAGTTAAAAACAGTTTAATAGAAACAATAACAGAAAAGGAAAAAAAAAAAAAAATTATACAGGTCACTCGCACTGCTTGGTGAATTGGCACTGTCCCAAGCACTGACGGCAGATTCCCAATCCCCAGCTAACCCTATTTATATACTGATCATGACATCTATGGTATGGAATATTTCATTGGCCATTTCATCATTCTGTCTATACTTCTATGGGAAGCTGAAAAAAGGCCTTAGCAACAACTAAAAACAATAGGTATTACTGACATTTCTTTCACAGCAATTGCCAGAAAGAAAATTAACTCTTTCCCAGCTGAAACCAGGACAACCCTGCATAAGCATGGCTCAGTCCCTCTTCTGCACATTCATAAGGGTTGCTCTTTGCAGCCAGACTATTCAGAAGAGCAGAGGCTGGGAAAGAGAAGCTGAAATCTTGGGATGAAGGGGACTTCCTTCTCCTTGGTAGCCTTGTTTCCATCACTTCTTGGGGTTGCACAGGGGCCTCTCCACATATGATGTGGCATCTGTGGAGGTATGTGTGTAGGGTGGCAGGAAGCAGGCAGGCCATCGTACACGCTTTCCTCCTTGTTGGTACCATGGCACGCTGCAGAAGTTTGCAAGAATGAGCTCTTGGTGATGGGTTTCCAACCTGTGGCTGTTGTACAGTGTGAAAATGTATTTCAAAATGCTGCACCAGCACTCCTGATTTTTATGTGATGCTGTCATATTATTTGAGATTAAGGGCTCTGTTTGGCTGTCACACTTGCAGTGTATGATTTGCTCTGATTTGATTTTAGTTAGTGATTTAGACAAGCCACATCACGTGGCTTATAGATACAAGAGACCAGGCAGAGCTCAGTCCTGTGAGGTGCTATAAAGTGTCCTTTGCCAGAAGCAGAGTAATCTCGTTGCTGGATGGCTTATATGGGAGCTCTGGGCAGCTTGAGTCTCACAAGATCAAACTCTGAGGATTACAGCCATTATTCCAAATTTTCAAGGCACTGCTCTGGGTCACATTATCTATGTGTGATGGGGGAAGTGGGTATAGTTTGTGCTTGGGGAAGCAGAGACAAACATTAACTCCACTACCATTTTATAAAAGTTGTTGCAAACCATCTCTTGCAGAAAACATGCACACACAAAGAGAGGCAATGCCAAAATGTGTGTGGTGGACTGTTAGAGAGGCTGGTGTCCGCAGCATCTCCAGTGATATGGCAGGGTTATTTAACCCAATGAACAAGAACAGTGCTCCACCATTGTCAATTCACCAGGGGAATGAAACCTTAACCTTTCTCACTGCATTACATGGAGGTGTTTGAAGGATTTTAAATAATGAAAGCTGCTGAAAACAATTCCCTTGTATAAACAATATAAGTGCTGTAAGTGCATGGCTGATATAATCTTGAGACTGCTTTAGCTTGTCTCCCTGCTTGACTGGGAACTGTGTTCAACCAGACCCTCTACGGCTTATCTCTTAGATCCTTTACTCCCCGAAATTGCTCACTTGTTCATTCTTAGGGAGGAATGATCAGATCACCCCTTTTTTGAGGACAACAAACCTATTCTGTGTGCTGCAGGGTCTTAAGCTGCCTTTGCCAATGGTAGTACCCAAACACTTGGCAATAGTGCAGGGACGGGTATTAGAGTCCGATGTGCTCTGCTCTTTGCCCAGCAAATGAGCTGTGATGACTGGAGGCCTTGCTCCAGTTTGGTTATACTAGTATTTTCTGTAGCTCTGAGATGGATGGTGTAGCCACGCTGTACACACAAAGGTAACCCTCCAAAACAGAGTGGCTGCCTCCGGTTGATTTACAGAATATGATCCTTGGCCCATCCTAAGTCCTTTGTCTTACCTAGATATGGGGAGGAAGTTGTTGCTAGAGCTGAAACCCATGCCAGGAACAGCGCTAACAGTTTGTATGTGGATGTCGTGTGCTAGTGTTTGTGGCAGTGTCCTGGCCTTGTTTAATTTGCTAGTATAACTGTAATCTCAGTGTTGGGATTGATTTTTTTTTTTGGTCAGGATTTGCTCTGTCTTGCATACATTGTATTCTCACATTGCCCTGCACTCATACGTCAGAGGAGCATGCCTTGGCCTGCACCAACTGTGGTGATTTGCTCAGGCAGACAATCCTGTGGCGGTTTGGAGGAGGTCCCACCACTGCACATACAGCTCTTGGTGATAATTGTTTTTTAGTCCAAAGAACCTGTGTGTCCAGTGATAACTGGAGGCGGCTCTGCTTTGCAGCACTCTGCCCGAGTGAGCTGTGCCCTGCAGCTGCTGATTGACAGCTGCTCTGAGGCCTCAGTGTGACAGTTGATTGATTGTCACCAAGCCAAAATCGCCAAAGAAGACCAGGAAGGAGGATCTGGAGAGCAACTGGTTGCCTGGGTCGTATCTCCTACAGAGCTACAAATGCTATGGAAGCAGGGCCCTGTGCTGTGCCTCCACCCACAGCTGGCATCTCTCCAAGGGACTCCTTCTGTTGGGGCCCTGTCACTCTTTGGGTTTGCCAGCAAAACTCTCCCCGTGGCACAGTTCCTGCTGTCTTCCACCTCAGGACACCTGGGTTGAGATGCACAGATGAATTTGCTAATGGGCTCTTAGAAAATTTCGGATCATTGTTTAAATAGCTGGTGCTGTTCTGTGATGTGGACAGGGAGGAGGACGGAGTAGGTGATACAGTATAAAAGGAATGAAAATGCTAATGTGAGAATTTGGGTTTTTTTAGAGATGTAACCTTCATGTTTTCACACTTCACTTCCTTGAAAAACAGAAGGTTTTAGCTTTCTATACTTAATAGGTTGCAATGAAATGTAGATGTGGGTCTCTAATTTTGCTTATTTGAATTATTGTCCTTGAAACAAATTGTGTTTTCGCTCTGTTTTATATCTAAAAGGAAATCATAATCCCTCATACATTTATCTAAAGTGTAGTGGCCTTTTTTTTTCCTGCTGCTTACTCTTTCTTCAGGGGGAAAATAGGTATTAATTCTGCTTAGATTTTTGCACTTACTTACAGTGTAGCACTTCTTTGTACAGCAAGTGTTGGATTAGCTCAAAGCTCTCGGCTTCATTGTTTGGCACTTTGGGACATGGAGACATTCTTTGAACAGGTGTAAATAGCAGTTTATATGCATGGTAAGTGTCAGGAAGCCTGGATTATTGGGAAGCAGCTTCTGAAATGTGCAGTTTATTCGAGCTTTGTGGTTGTGTTGGTGGTGTACCACAAGCATCCACTTTGGCTGCTCCTTCTCTTGACTGCCAGAAGGAGCAAAGGGAGACAACAGAAGGGGAGATAAAATGCATGTCTTTGGCACTCTCTGTCTTAGCTTTCTTCACATGATGTGTGGCTCTTTTGACTTTAATATGTGGGTCAGATCCCCGGAGGCAACTCACCAGTAGTTTACCTCTGACATCCCTACGGAGTAGGGATGGTGGCGATTTGCTGCCCTCAGAGAGCCAGGGAGGTGTTAGCTGTTGGAAGGACTCGGGCAGTGCAGGAAGACCTGGGAAACAGACAAGTTCAATTTTGAAGGTACTAGAAAATACCTCCTATTCTCCTAATTATCTTTCTGTGTGCTTCTGAATATAATTAGTGCAATATTCATAGCTGAAGAAGCAAGTATCTGATGAGAGATTGCTTTCTTTTCCTGTTTTGAAGAAGGCTAATGATTTAATTTTCCTTTCACTGTTCCTATACATGGCAGTTAAATAATTTAGTTGTTTTACTTCCTTATTGGAGGAAGTCTCTGCTTTAGAAAAATGAGATCTGTTTTTACATTTCATTCTCATAGTAAAAGGAATGTGAAACAAATTTCACTGAGCCAATGAAAAATAGCTCTATTACATTAGTTACTAAAGGTGAATCTTAAAATTTATTTTTTAATGAAGTCATGAAAGGCATTGGCCATATTAACAGTGTGCTTAGGTCTCTTTCTCTTTTTTTTTTTTTAATTAAAAATAAATCTTCTGTTTCCATTTATGTTAATGTACTTAGTAAATAATTTGGTAAAGAAAGAGCTGCAGGAATGAGGCTTGGAGGTAACAACCACAAGGGGACTGGGATGGACTTCGGTTGTATTGTTTCCGAAAGACTTCTTTTGTCTTCTAAATGTTAGAAGCTCATGGTCCTTTAAACAGATCTCCACACTCAAGGTCACCGTAAAACCTTTGTGCCAGGAGTTAAGTGTGCCGTGGATGCTTTGAGTGAGACACACGAGGATGTTCTCCACGTTCACGACACTTGCTTCTTCTCACCCATCTCTTCACTATCTTTTCTTCCTGTGTTTTGGTAGAGATTCTTATTTCCTCCTGCTTTATATGTCTTTGAATCATTTCTTTGTTCTTCCTTACCTACTCCCCTCCTCTTTCCAGCTGCCTTTAGTGCAAAAAAACCTGGATAAGTTCTTTTTTCTCTCTACCTTTTTGCTCTGCCGTCTGTCTCTTCCCTCGTCTCCAGAGTGACCCCTTACCCTCTCACGCTTGAACTGTTGCTCTTTGTGTCAATATGTGTCAGAAACTAAGTTCTCTGGGGCACAGAGTGTGTCATCTATGTCATCTTTATTTGCTTGGGAAGGTGCCACGGACGTTTATGGCAATGCAGTTGTAGTGATTGTAACAGGGAAGGAGAACAGCAGAGTGGCTAAACTCTGCCTTTGCTGAAACTTTGTCCTTTTTTATAGTTTTGATGAACCAGTTTGGATTGGGGGGGAATACTGAAGGTCATTTAAAAAAAATTCATGAAACGCTATTTCTTGCATCTCTGCCTAACAAGATCTGATCCTATTGGCATTATATCACTGGCAGGATGCTGGAGTGCCATATTAATGTCAAAAACATTGAGATAAATGACAGCTACATTAATTGGGTAGGCATTGGGGCTCAACTTGAGAGCCTAACATTTTTTATAGGTGTGCTTGGGGCAACAGGGGGGTAACGTGTTGAAAAGTTACTGGGCTCTGATATTAACCACTAGGTATGTTAATGTGAACGCAAGCATTGCTCTATCTGTAAGGCTTGTATTGGCGAAGAGGGAGTTTAGGGGTACTGCACATATAGCCTGAAAGGAGATAGACTCTGCATATATCAGGATTTTTTTCAGCTGCAGTCTCTTAGCACAAGGGGAGCTGTACACAGGCAATATGAGCTGCCTACTGATCAGGCACGCAACTCCTACTCAGGCGGGGATTTTTAGGGGGGTTTAAGGGAGCTACAGCTGGATCCAGAAAAGTAATAAAGCACTTCAGCTGACATTGAAATCTGCGGGAAGTTAGGAAGTAAATAAGATGGCAGAACTTTAGTACTTTTGTCGATATTCAACAGCGTTCAACAGAACAAAAACTTGTTAAAAATACCAGCTCTAAATTATGCATGGGTTTGCATTTTCCTGTAATGTCAGTGTTGTATCAGAGGTCATGATGCAGATGTTTTCTTCAAACTCAGTAGCCTCGGCAGGTTACAGAGATGGTGAGCTCTGCCTCCGGAGGCTATGAGGAAGAAAACACATGCTTTGCATCAACTGCCCAGCTCTTAGAGACTGCAATATTTGGTTGCTCATGAATCTGTTGAACAGAAATGCTTTTTTTTGGTAAAGAGTTCACCTGCTTTGACTAAGTTATGGTGCTGTAATGTCACCTTCCTGGTGACAACAACATTGCTAAAAATTCCTGCTGGCTAAGAAAGGTGGTTATTCTTCCTCTCCTGTGTTGGAGAAAACATGGCTTACTAAACCTTTTCTACATGGATAATTAGTTACACTTGTGCAGCTCCAATAAATGCCATCAAATTGCACAGCAACAATGGTGGTTTAATTTGCCCAAAGAACTTCTATTACTTATGATGATGTACAAAAAAGAAGTATCCTGGGCTGATTTTCACATTCCAGGCTCTTTTTTTTTTTTTTTTTTTACATTTTGTAGGGGNGTTTTTTTCTTTTGTGCTTTTTTTTTTTTTTTTTTTGTGGGGGGGGGGGGGCTGGCAGTGAGGCATTGTTGTTCTCTGTTTTCATTTTTTGAAAGAACCATGAAAACCTGCAGTCTGTGTGTATATGCTGCGCACATTTAATATGGAAATTACAGAGACAATAAAATCAGAGCCCTGCCATGCCTGCTTTATTTATTTATTTATTTTAAACCAAGCTGCTTGTCACACTGGCAGGCTTCTGATGCAGCCGGGGAGTGAAATTGGTAAAGAACTGAAACTGCAGCTGGCTCTTGAGGCATGCAGGTTTTTGGAGATAAATGATGTTAAGGGGACATTTATCGCCTATCTAATTTTCCACAAGTGGCAGCCAGGATATACTCATTTTAACTAACATTTGTGCTTCAGATGATTTTACATGCCAAGTAGGTCTTGAACAAAGCTTGAAACCTGTTTGCTTTTTATTTTATGGTGTTCATTAGTTAACAGGTTGCTATTAATAAAAACAATTTTCAGTTTTTCTGCCCTATACTTAGCTGACAGAAAGCATCTGGGCTTTGCCCTAGGCAAAGTGCAAATCAGTGAGGGCATTGCAAACATGAAGCAAAGCTTGAAGTAATGGGTGATCTGATTTCGCTGAGGAGATTGAAACTTTGTCTTTTCTCCTGACAGAGAGCAGGAGACTAGCTAGTACAGAGGAGTTAGCTCAAACTGAATGCTTTCGCACAGCTGGTATCAGAGATTCACAGTAGTCTCAGAGCTGGAGGGGATGTCGCTAAGCCAAAAGGGAGGTAACCAGCAGGAATATTGAGCCATGCATTTATTACAAACAGCTTTAATGTCGTGCTCATCACATAAATAGCACTGGCTGTATCTTCAGAACTATCATAAAAGCAATAATGGCTGTGGGGAGAAGCATAGGGGAGAGGTTATCAGCAGTAACATTAATAACCCAGGACTCAGGTTTTCAAGTTGCAATTAGGTGCTCAGCAGCTGTGACCTGCTGGAGTTGCCCACTACTGTCAATCTGGGGAGCTGACTCCCATGCCACAGCTCTCTGACGTCAGCCACCCCAAAGGCTGCCTGCAGAAACTGGTCTTCAGATACTCACTGTCAGCTCTGCTTATTGCCATGTTGCATTTCCTTATGTTAAAAAAGGCAGTAAATTGTTAATATGGCTATCATAAATCCAGCTGTTCAGCCAGGCTTTAATGGGTGTGATGATCACTACACTTCCAAGAACTCATGCTCCCCAATTTGGCAAACTTTGAATGGTGGTGTTACAGTGTGCCCTATCTTACAACTTTGCAACTAGGTGAGGTCCCAATGCAGGAAGAAATTATTAAACTGTTTGATGTGAAAAAAACTTTCAGGTAAGGGAATAAAATTCTGATGGAGAATGGCCAGGTAGACACTTGCATTTCAGATTTTCCCAGTTGAGTCAGAGTTTGATGGGAGCTGGAAAGGAAGATTTTTTTTATTTATTTTATTTTATTGTTTCTTCAGATGTCTCAAATGTCAGAAGCACTGGGTGAAAATGGCAGTGGTAATTTTAGCTCAGAGGAAAAAGGTTTTGATGATTTTGCTGCTACAACTGCGTCACCTGAGTCTGGATTTGTGTTGTGTTGCAGTTGTTGTCAAAGAGGTTACATTCACCAGAAACCAAGAATAAACAAATAAATAAAACCCAATGATCTTTCTTCCTATGCCACAGCCAGTTCCTAAAATGTATGATTTACAGGCAGATTTTGCTGTGGGCAATGGGGATTTTTTTCTGGTGTTCTCTAAGAAATTGAAATTTATGATAAAAGTGGTTGTCTTTCTTATACTGTCTTCTGTTTCTCGTATTTAACATTCATTAGAGATGGTTTGTTCCATAAAATCCTAATCCTAAAGGAGCTCAGTAGAGCATGTGTGTGCATGACTATGACAGTGCAGATTCCCATGTGCTGAGAAGAGCCAGAGGAAAAAAGTCTTTTTTGATCATGCCAAAATGGTTTTGTGGGGAAAAGAAAGGAAAATTTTCCCATCCCTACCGGAATGTTAGTCTCTCAAATTTAATCAGTGTATAATTTGGGAGTGGAGAAAAGGGCATGAGAACTCATCAGTGAAAATATTGGATTTACAGTATTTGGAAGCACTGCGTTTTCATTTCAACTTTTTTTAAACTTGATTGAAAAAAGATTAATACGCATTTGGAAATGAAAAGGCATTAAAGATTAGTTTAATCTCTCCATTTAGAATATGTTTAAGTTGGACGTTTTGACAATTTGGAAGTTTTTGGTTTATACACTTTTTTTTTCCCCAAAAAAGATTTCTCAGAATTTCCCCTCTTCCCTTGAACAGATTTAGTTTTGATAGATCACCGTTTTCAGATGAAGGAACAAGTTTTGTCAGAACATTCTCAGCCAGCTCTTCTGGGGGCTATACATACTGAACAACACCAACCTAACAAGCATGCTTTCTTAATCCACGTGTGTGTCAAGTAAACCATAAAAACAGGTGCATGTTATGCTAGAATAAAATTTTAGATGCTGTAGGGTTTTTTCTAACTTTTTGGTATTACTAAGTAACAGTGTAACTTGAAGATGAACAACTGATGGCTTACGGAACTTTGATTTTAAACAAAATGTAAAAATAGGTAGCTTTGTACACTTTTTTTGTAATAAGAAAAATGATGAAATCTGGTAAAGCAGTAGCAAACTTTTTCGTTTGTATATTATGTTGTCTGTCATGGTACACACATGGTATATTGGGTAACTGGCAAATGATTATCTTGTAGGAAAGGCATTTGTACATGTGGCCCACTTTGTAGGATGCATGCTCACATTTCTTTCAGAAAAGCTGCTGTCCTCAAAATTGAAATACTGGTGGTGTAGCCTGAACTTTTTCCTGCTTGTTTTTGAAGTCAGCTCTTGTGGTAGAGTGAAAATGAACTGACTCTTATGTAGAAAGAGTATTTTACAAGCTGGCTTTAAAGCACACCTTTTTTTTACCCCCCATCCAGAAATAGGTCTAATACATTCCTTCTAAGTAATGCAAAAAGGCTTTACAAGGAAGGTGTCTTCAGGTGAGTCTGCAGGTCTTACAGGTAAGGATAGCAGTAACCCGTAGGCCTCTGGTAGGCTGGTGCAACCAAGTCTTGGCCTTAGCCATGTTCTCCCATTTGCAGGTAGAAATATAGGGGAAAGCTGATTTCCTCAAACCCTTGCTCGCTAGGTCATCATCTGGATGTGGGCTCCAGAGCCAGGCAGCAGTTGCTATTCCACAAAGTGCTGTTCCTGCAGCAGATGGTGCTTTCTGCTCATGCTGGGCTGTCCTGCTGTGCAAGGTAGTCTCCGACGGCTGCCTGCAGCTCACTAGACTTGAGGCTACCCCTCCGTGCTAATGGGTGCAGGAGGCAGCAGCGCAGGTATAGATGCTCCAGTTTTCACTTTAGTGGAAATGTGACAGTTTTTAATCATCATTACTACATCTTTTAAACCACATTGTAAAATGATGAGCAGACAGTAATAGAAGGAAGAAACCTTTCTTTTTTCAAACACGTGTTGCTTCTCTTCATCTCAGCATGCAATAACCCTGCCCTGAAAATTTGTGCAGTTTTGTTCCACAAGGTCCTGTGCATACTCCAAGTCTTGTTGGTCTGTTGATCGGCCGTTCACTGGCTTGGAACAACTGTGGGATATCTGGTTTGGTTGACTTCTTGTAGGCTAGGATTCTAGCCCCTAAGTCATTTTGCCCTCACCTTCACACAGTGGAGGCAGCTCCTGGCCGCTTGTCCTGCAGACAGCCGGGAGGTGAGTGTCATTCATCTAACCTTCATGCCTGAAGGGAGGTGTAGGCAGAAGTGGTCTGATAATTTGGGGTGCCTGGACTGGGAAATGCTGGCCTGGACCAAGCTGGAAGGTAGTGGTTCTCTTGCTTTTGCTTTTCCCTTTTAAACTTTTTAAATATTTTTATTGCCACCCCCCACGCTAACTTTCAGAGGTCATCTTTGTTATTTTTTTAGAAGGCATATATTTTTCAACGCCCGAAAACACAATGGTACAGAACCTCAAGCAGCCTGAAAGTTGTAATTCCCATGTTCCTTAGCATACGAGAGAGGGAGAAAGAGTAATGCAGTAACCAGTTATTCAGGCCTAGATAGTATTTTCAGCTGGATGCTGCTGTATGTCACATGATTTCAGCAACTTCTGCTAAGCAAAGTGACTCTTCTGAGGTTTTATTTCCTTCTAGTCCTATAATTTGTTTCAGTGACTTTCTTCCTCTGATAGTTCTTCATTGTCTATGTTATTTGAGAACCTTGGCAGATACTTTCTGAAATAGCCCCATGATTGCATCTGTCCAGGCTCCTACTGTATTTCACTACAGCTCTTTATATTCTATGTATTTTATATGTATTCATATAAATATTTAAAATGCTTATAAAATGGCATTATAAATGCATGCCACTTCGTAAGCTTTTTTCCTCTTTTAGTAGGCAAATCTTAAATGGCAGTGTACTGTGTAAAGTAATACCGTGTTGGTTTTATGCAACTTATAGATTTGATTAAAATGTGGTAGAAAAGTGCCTTTGGTATGTATGAAGGAGTGAGGGCAAGCCTTTCCTGAATCATTGTGTGAATCTCACATGAGGCCTGCTGGAAGAAGCTGTAAAAGCTGAGTGATGTGTATTATTAGAACCATGCTAGAGATCATGGGAAAGGGTTTTATTATATTCCAGAAATATTGTATCTTTTTTTTTATGGTGGTTTAAAATGGCAAGAAGAAAATGAAGTCTTGAAATTAATTTGACTTTTAAAATGTAACTTTGCTGTAAGCTTATGGTAGGACCAGTAGCACAATTAATTCTTCTTATGCACTGACAGAGCTGTTTGACAGCTGCACCATCTGGGTGGTGAGGGATAGACTGGATTTGATCAATAATTATTTTATAATTAACCCCTAGGATGCTGGTCCACAGGCAGGAAGAAAGGATTTAGAGGCTATTGGTTCCTGCAGAGTTGGAAGCAGGGGGTGGACTAGGAAAGATATTTTGGTGACTGGAAAGCAGAGCAAGATGCCACTATCATGTGGACCGGCTCTTCTTCTGTTATTGTGGGATATCCTGGGACTCAACTACAGTCTTTGAATTAACTGGGCATTGCTTATTGCCATGTGCACCCACCTGTGGGAGCTAGGAGATGGTAGCTTAGCAAAATAGCGAGTATACTGGATTCCCGTGGTGTCTAATATGGGCTGAGCTGAAACTACAGCTTCTTGTGTGCTAATAAGGTTTCTGTCTTTTACCTTGTTACTGTTACCAAACAGGTAGGAAGTTAATCATTAGCGAAATCTCTTTTCCTTGACTCAAAAGTCAGTGACTTGGTGCGATGCACAAATACAGACCTGTACATAACAATATTATACAAATTATGTTCCCATATGAAACAAGAATAACACTACACCAAAGCAGAGTATAAGGATATACCAGAGCTGGGGCCTCCAGCCTGCCCCCATTTCCACTGCTTTTGTGTGAATGACGAGCCAGGCCACGCTCCTGTGATCGCAGTTGACTTTGGCATGTTGGTATCAGAGAATTGTTTGTTTTGTTTGAATCCTTAGGTTTTAGTGATAGAGGCAGGTAATGTGTGTTTGGTTCCTGTTGAATGTTTCCCTTAGTGACTTTTAGCTCTAGTTGGAGGATTAGCATGTGAGATGTGTTCTCCCCTGCTGCCATTGCTACCTCCCTTTAGTGCTATCATTGATCTCAATGGGAGTTTTAACAGAGTTCAGGGAAAGCGGTGTGAAGCCAGTGGAAGCTTTGCAAATCTGTTCTTTAAGAAATAACTTTCTACACTGATGTAATGATATCATATTTAATAAAGCAATAGGCTGCAGGGTCCAGGTTTTTCTCTGCACAATAGCTAGATAGAAGTCAACTTACATTAATTAGCTTTAATTTCCCTCCTTTCTCACAATCACACTCATTTTTTTAGGGGGATGCTAGAAGACACCTTACCTTACTCTTTCTTCTATTCCAAGCAGTGAGAACATCCCTAAGGAAAGCATTACTGGGTTAGGCTGAAGACTTGCTGACCCAGTGTCCTGTCTCCAGCAGTAATTAGTAGTAGATGTGGTGAAGAGAAGAGTAGTATGAGAATAATGGCATGTCTGTGATCATTTTCCTGGCATACATTCTCTGTTTCTGACTTTCTAATCTGGAGATAACATTTGGACTGTCAGGTTACAGCCACTGATGGACCTTGTGCTATGTGAATTCGTCTAGTTCTTTTTGAATGTCTCTTTGGCTTCTACCTTATCCTGTGGCAGTGAGTTCCCAAGGTTATGTGCAAAAATACATCACTATTTACCTTCTTCATACCATTACTGATATTAGACATTTCAAACATATCTCTCTCTGTTGTGTCTTTTCCAAGCTGAAGGAGCTGTTTTAGCCTATTTGCGTCGTACTTGTAAGGAGGGTATTTAGCTTTTGCTTGAGTGGAAGCCATCCCACCAAGAGGTGTGCCGTAATAACCAGCCTCCAAGTGAATATTAAGTCAGGATGCTTCTGTGATGGGTCAGTTCTTGCTGAAGAAGACATGTGAGTTGCTGTTGTACCTTCATCTCAGGCTGTAGCTTCATGCCTTGCATCTGTTCTGCAGAGCTGAACTGCCTCACCTCCTCCTACCTGTCAAGTCAATATCTGATCTTTTAGTGACCTTGCTGAAAGCTAGAGGATTTATTAGGAACTTCCTTGGCGTGGGAACGCTTGTGAGGGATAACGCGTAATAAGAGGGATTTGTGCTTTTGGGCATATGCATGCAGGCTGCTTACCCACACGCCTTGCAGCAGAATGCTGCCTTTGTGTACTCTGACCAGTTGGGTTGTCATAGAGCAAGGGGAGAGGGAGAGCAGAGACTTTCCTTCCCCAGATATTTCCAGCTCTCTCAGCTGGCTAGCAAAGACAGCTAAGCTGAGGATCCTGCTTTTGCACAGACTTTCCTTATGACCACCGATGAGATGCTTGGGCTCATTTCCATGTGTCAAGAAGCCCACTGAGATGGCTGATGAGTGGGAACAAGGCGCTTGCATGCTGCTGTGGCAACAGTGAAGCTATCAGAGATGCTAACAGCACCGCCAAACTGAGGCTCGTAGGGACGATGCAGCATGGGGGTGAGCTTATGGCTGAAGTCCCATGTCAGTCCTTGCACCAAGGTTCATGCCCGTTGTTCTGGCCACTCCCTGGGGACCTGGCCCATAATCCCTTCAGACCTTGGTGCATAAAGTGAGGACAGGAGTACTGCATTGCATGGCAGGCAGAAAAATGTGAAATACGCTCAAATGCTGTGGGAACTGAGCATAAATAAGTGTGTAAAATAGCCTTGACTGGGGACTGCATTTGTCTTCAGACTCCAGTTAAGGTCCTTGTGTTTCTCTGTCAACATACATGCTGAGAATAAGTCAAGATAACAAGGTCAATATCCAGAGGAATTGAAAACACCAAACAACCACCAGGTGCTGACATTTGTTTTGAGGAGCTAAAATAAGGGATAATCTGGAAAACTGAAGCAATTGGTGTAGTTACAAGTACCTATTTTCTAATCTCTTTTACACCTTGCTTCTCTCCATCCTGTTAAGAGTGTTGGTGATAGATGACTGCAGGATCATTGAACAGCCCTTAGTACTGCTGTGAATGGAGCTGCTGTAATTTTCCACTGTATTTTCTGAGTTGTTGGTTTTTTCTTTATTATTTCTTCTCTTTCCTTGCTTTGCCCGCCTCCTTCCGTCTTGCCTACCAGTTTCTTTTGGTTTGAGAGCCACATGGGCATCTCGGAGGAAGTGTTGAAAGCCAGTACCAATCACTTCAGGCATTCTCAACAACTCTAAGAGGGGGGAAAAGGTCTTAGGACCTTTTCTGTCTAGTTGCTGTGACCACTTTGTTTCATGGGTTCCCTGTGGCCCTAATCCTGGAGGCAGCACAGGTTTACAGCCACAAGAAAAAGAACACTCACCCAGAGCCATAAACCACTTAGCACATACACATGAAAGATGTATTGCAGACTCTTTTGACAGGATTGCGGGAGATATTTTTATGGCAGCCCCTGTAAGTATGTAGGAGCACTTGCACTGAGACAAGATGATGACACTTTTGCTGACATGTAGGAGAAGCTGTAAGACCAGGGCAGGCATATATGGTGTTTCTTGCTAGAGCTTGCCCAAGTACCAGCTATTTTCAGCTTCCTCAGCCTGATGTGGCCCTATGAAATGTAGCAATCCCCATAACGTGGTGTGGAGCTGTGCCATGTGTCGACATGCTGCCCAGCCACTCCCACGCAGGGCCTAGACCTGGGTTTTCCCTGATTTTGGGCAACTGGCTAGTAGCAAAGGCAGGTCTCACATAAAAGCAGCGTCGGTGGGATGTTCTGGGTGGTGAACTCTCTGCTTGTATGGGGAGAGGCCGCGTGCAGAGTTGCTGTCTCTGTGTGTTTCGGTTGCCACCACCAAGTCATCTGTCAACACTTTTTGCATGTGTACGCACATGTATGTACCAACTGTGCCTCCTTTAGCATCATGTGTTGATGCGGTGAAGTTCGCAGGGGCTCCCAGTACTGCGTAGAGCCCATACAGCATGATGGGGAATGTGCCAGCAGAGCAGGAGCGTTTGAGGGCATGTCTTCATCAGCAGCTTTCTAGGTGAAGATTTGGGGAAAATGGATTTATTAATACAAAAGATACTGTACCATTAGGTTTGTTTTCTCTTCCATGCCCTTCTCGGTGCTTTGTATTTCTTGTATCCCTTTTTGTTTCTGAAGAAATCTCCGTAGCAACCTCCCTAGTACAGGGAGGAAAGAAGCCAGGCTAGGAGAAGCAAGAGAGGCAGCCTGTGAACATGGCCAGGGTGTGTGCTGTAGTTGTAGCACTACCTTTACTAATTCGGTTCCTGAAGTAACTGTTCAGTTTGGGGTATTATCTAGAACATGAAGCATAAAGTATGGTGATGCTAATGAGACCCACAAGGGGCAAGAATTACAGCAGTGCTGGTTCAGAGGGACTTCTGAAGATCTGTAGTCCAACTTCCTGCTCAAAGCAGGACTGTCACCAACCGTACATCAGCACAAGAGTGCAATTAAAAGGAGAAGAAAAAGAAAACTATTGTTACCATCAAACTAAGTTAAAGAGCTGTATGCAAGATCTCAAACACATGAAAAGACTTTCCTTTTGAACAAAATTCCATTGCAGGAGCAGGGTGATAGAGAAAGGAAGACATAAGTCTGTGCACAGACCCACCTGGAGGATAAAGATAGGAGAACAACCACAAAATTTGCTTCCCAGCTCATGGGAGAACAGTGACCCCAAGGTATGACTGAGTAGTTGTTGCTGGGAACACTGCCCAAGGCTGCCTGGGGTTTGCGAATGTCTTGCCCCAGGCAGAGTAATACTGCTTCTGTTGCCCAGAACCAAAATGTAGGAGAAGGCAGAATTAACTCCATTAGATAGCTGACAACTCTTGCTCCAGCACATAATTTCTGGAGACATTAAAGACTCCCCAGCAGTGAATCTCCATGATGCATGCAAGTTAGGAGGGAGGGGTGGAGAGAAAGCTAACTGAAAGACCCAGTGAAGGGCTGAAAACCTGATGCAGAAGCACATGTGGGCTGCAGGAACCCAGAGCGCAGGAGGTACAGACCTAGTCTCTCTGTACGTGCAGTGCTGGAGAAGGTTGCCAAACATTCGACTATCGTATTCGCAGCTATGCTGTGAATCAATAGCCCATTCAGTTTGCTCTGGATTGCCAAGCCAGCTGCTGGGTAATCCCAGCCACGCTGATAAATGGAGAATATAAGCCTAGGGAAATATGACCAAGCCTTGGTGAGATAAAGTGCAATCATTCTGTGGCTAGCAGGCAAATGCAAGCATGTTGTGTTAACAAGCTCATGCAAGAGGAGAGGTTTTTGCCTGGGGGTTCATGCAGCTGACGTACAGCAATACCACTTGTGGCGAGGCAGGGGTGTAATCCTAGGACAGCACTGGAGAATACTCTGGAGTGGGGGGGGCAGAGCAGATGTCTGTGCCCTGTCCAGTGTTTGAACATAATATGAGGATGCGGCTGAAGGAGATGAATGTCTACAGGGCAAGGTGAGGATAAAAATGAAAAGAAGACTCTTCTGTCAGCCTTGTCTCTTTCTTACTCCCTCCATCCATGCAATGCTTGTGTGGCTTCTGAAGCATAAAGTACTGCTAATGCTGGTGGAGAAATCATTGCATTTCTTGAAACTGCCCTGTCCTTGATGGGTGGCTGACGGCATCAAGAGAGCCCTTTAGCAAACTGAGGAGTTGGTCCAGTCTAAGACCATTAAGGAGGATGCAGAAAAGAAGCTGTTACTGTTGTCAAGGAGAAAAGATATGCTGCTGCTTAATTCGCAACAGAAACGACCATTGCTCTGGTTTATGGCAAGCTGACCTGGATTAGTTCCTCAGCTTCCTGACCTCAGGAAGTTATTATGGTGTTTCTGAATGCACTCACCTACAGTGACAAGGCATGAAGATGGTTGTTGACAGCATTGGTATGGCAGGAGCACAAAGATGATGCAGAAAATATTCACTGGGAAACACAATGCCAAGGTCTGTGCGCTCCTAAAGGGGGAGCAGAATACGGGCAAGCTCACCAGCAGAGCCAAGCTCTCCACCACTGATAGCCTCCAGCCTCCTCATCTCCTACCTGCCGTTTCTCTGTCCTGGTTCTGTTGCTGAAACAATTCAGGGAAAGAAGGCAACAAAAACCAAAAGCCCCCCAAACCACTGTGTGAGATCCAACTATGCTTTTTGGTTGGGCTGAAAGGAAATGTTTCCTGTAGGTTGTTTGTTTGTTTATTTTGCATCACCGTTTTAAATTGCATTTAAGGAGATATATCTTTGCAAGGTATTTGTTTTGTTTGGAAGATGTTTCAATGGAGCAGTGTTGGTTCTGTGTTTAAAAAGGAGAGAGGGAGATATAGTTTGAATAATACTTTCCCGTTCTGGTGTGCCTTACGGTTTGCTTTGTTCAGCGTGGATCTGAGCGAATAACACATTTGATTGAAACCACTGCTGCAAACGTCTGCCTATGGCTTTGAAGTTAAGTGAAGTTGTGGCATCTCTTTATTTAATTCTGCTACTAGAGTTTAATTTTAGAAACATGGTATTTTCATAGAATCATATAATGGTTAGAGTTGGAAGGGACCTTGAAGATCATCTAGTTCCAACCCCGCTGCCATGGCCAGGGACAACTTTCCCTAAACCAGCTTGCTCAAAGCCCCATCCAACCTGGCCTTGAATGCTGCCAGGGATGGGGCATCCATATCTTCTCTGGGCAGCCTGTTCCAGTGTCTCACCACTCTCATAGTGAAAAATTTCTTCCTAGTATCTAATTTAAATCTACCCTTTTTCAGTTTAAAACCATTATCCCTTATCCTATTACTACACTTCCTGACAGAGTCCCTCTTCACCTTTCTTGTAGGCCCCCTTAATTACTGGAAGGCTGCTATAAGGTCTCCCCGGAGCCTTCTCTTCTCAAGGCTGAACAACCCCACTCTCTCAGTCTGTCCTCATAGCAGAGGTGCTCCAGCCTTCTGATCATCTTCGTGGCCCTCCTCTGGACCCACTCTAACAGGTCCATGTCCTTCTTATGTTGGAGGCCCTAGAGCTGGATGCAGTACTCGAGGTGGCGTCTCACAAGAGCAGAGTAGAGGGGCAGAATCACCTTCCTTGACCTGCTGGCCACACTTCTTTTGATGCAGCCTAGGATGTGGTTGGCTTTCTGGGCTGCAAGCGCATATTACTGGCTCATGTTCAGCTTCTCATCCACTGACACCCCCAAGTCCTTCTTGGCAGGGCTGCTCTCAATCCATTCTCTTCCTAGCCTGTATTTGTGCTTGGGATTGCCCCGACCCATGTGCAGGACCTTGCAGTTGGCCTTGTTGAACTTCATGAGGTTGGCACAAGCCTACTTCTCAAGCCTGTCCAGGTCCCTCTGGATGGCATCCCTCCCCGCCAGCATGTCAACTGCCCCACACAGCTTGGTGTCGTCGGCAAACTTGCTGAGGGTGCACTCAGTTCCACCATCCACATTGCCAACAAAGATGTTAAATAGTACCGGTCTCAGTACCAACCCCTGAGGAACACCACTCATCACTGGTCACCACTTGGACATCGAGCCATTGACCACAACTCTTGGAGTGCGGCCATCCAGCCAAGTTCTTATCCACTGAGTGGTCCATCTGTCAAATCCATGTCTCTCCAATTTAGAGACAAGGACATGGTGTGGGACAGTGTCAAATGCTTTGCACAAGTCCAGGTAGATGATATCTCTTGCTCTTCCCTTATCCACCAATGCTGTAATGCTATCATAGAAGGCATTTTGTCATATCCTTGCCTGGCACAAGATACATGGAAATAAACTTTTCGTTTTTACCAGGTTCACTGTGCTCTGTGTGCATGTGCTAAACAGGGATGGTGCGATGCAGTAAAATTCGTGAAAATGGGATTTGCCCTGTAACTTAGGGATCCTGGACCCAAGCTGTGCTTGAGAGGGGTTGCCACTATGGAGAAAGGATAATTTCCAGGACTGTCTCCATGTGTGACCGGCCGTTAACAGGCATCAGTTCGAATAATTTTATATTTGGTCTTGCTTTCTTGTTGCCACTGGTGAATGAGGATGGAAACAGAAAAAGCTGCTTACAAAATGCCTCATGGATGTCAGCTGGGCCTTTGGAAGCTTTTTCCTGTACTGCTTAAAAGGTGAGGCTTTCCCCCCCCCCCCCCCAACAAGCCTGGAAGAGCCTCTGCTGGGTCTGTTCTGGATCTGTCAGGCTTTGTGTCTGCTAGGATGGCCTCATGCTCTTGTTATGTTCAGAGGCCTCTCAACATGCTGCTGAAGCTCTCTTGTCTCCTTTGGTGTTGGAGCAAGGACGAGGACTGAGCAGCTTCTAAATTTGGCTTATGTTAGGCATCCCCTGCAACGCACATGCTGGGAGCCATCCCTACATGGGAAAGAAATGGAAGAGGAGGGGGTGAGCACCTTGCCTTTAGGTTAGAAATAGGACAACAGATGAAAAAAATCAGTTTAAAGTTGTTGTGACAGGGTGCATTACAGCCGAGTTTTTAGGAGCTTATCTCCCACTTTTTAGATGGCTTATTTGTTTAATTCTAGTCAGTTCAGTGAATTAAACTTTTTTGCTTCACCTCACTTAACTTCTGTGTGCAGAGAGGCCTAAGCAATTGATATGACTTCTGCTTTTTGTGGCTGTTATTTTCTCAGGCGTGTTTTTGATGACTGTTGTCTCTGTTGCAGTTGTTTGTTCTTCTGCAAAAAGGGCGCAAAGCACTCCTATTCTGTATGTATTTTATTCCTTTGTCCTCACATGCATTAGTTTAAAAAAAAAGAAGAAAAGCAAAGAGGAAACAGAGAGAAGCAGGGGTCCTTGCAGACCTTTCTCTCCAAGGGGCTATGTTCTCATCCATCTCTTAACAGTCATTAAAAGCAGAAAAGCAATATATTACTTTGGATTTACTCTGGAAGGACCTGATTTTGAGATTACAGGAGAGTCATCTCATTGAGCACCTGAAAAACTGATGATGCTAGGAGTACTGCATCTCTGCCATTTCTGTGCTCAGCTTTTGACATAAAGCCCGACTTGCACAAGGCATGATTGCATGCTGGCAAGACACGTGTGCACTGTTGTGCCTGTGTAATGTAAATATATGTTAACAATGTAGCATTGTTTCACCAAAGTAACTGTAACCCTAAACCCTTTTTTCCCCCTCATTTTTGTCTGTAGCAGTAAACAAACATTTTGGATTTGATTTATGTAACATTATTATGATGTACCCATCTTACTGTAGGCTTCTCCTGAAGCCTCACTGAGTAGCCAGTGATGTGTTCTCTGCAGCCTGTTTATGGCAGTAGTGGGGGGACTGATTGGCATACTATTTTCTCCCTGTCTGCTGGTTTTAGTATTCGTATCAAAGAAAGCTGTTTGGTTCCCTTTCTTCTGGGCAACTGCAGGAGTCAATCACCACTCCCTGATGTGAATGGCAACAAAGACACAGAAAGCGTTCCTTGATTCAGAGCAAAAGAGCCCAAGTGGGTGCTTTGATTTCAGAGAAACTCTGCCCTGTGAGGGATCTGCGAGGTTAGTCTGTCAGTGTTCTTCCGAATTGTGACTCCCAAAGCGTTTTGGCAATAAAGGAGTGAAAGATAAGCAGGCAGGCCTAATGGATAATTTTACATTAATAACGATGACTTATAAATGCCACTGTAAGACAAGTGATTCCACTGTGCGAGTCAGACCATCATTAAAATATCTAACTCTGTAGAGGGGCTACACTGGTGGTAAATGGGTTATTGAATTTCGACTCCTATTTTGACTAAAACTACATATGGGATGCAAGGACTCCAGCAAATCCCAGTGCCTAAGGTGGTAATGTATTCTGTAAATCAATAATATATTAGTAATAAAAATGACCAAAGCATGCATCCGTTAAGGATTCATAATAGAAATTTATTTAGGTTATGTACTGTGTGTATTGATTGCTGCTATTTAAAGATGAAGTATGTCTTTCAAGGAGAGTGCTTATATATGTAGCTGCCTACATTTTAAAATCCATTTATTTTTAATATGAAGATGAACTTAAATAACATGGGGAAATACATATGAATAGCAGTCAGTATTTTATATTGCAAAACATTATGGGAATATAAGTATGCTGAGAAGCCACAAGTAGATCTCCAAGGTTGCTGAAATCTAAATACTGGACCTGAGCAAAATAATAAGCAATATATGTGGCAGTCACTGTTTGCAGCTCCAGGCTTCCAAGTAGCTGCGCCTTAACGTTGAATTGCTCACCTTTCCATGTTGTGGTATAGTGTATAATGTAACATGATGTAATATAGTAATACTGTGTCCTGCTTTGCCTGAGTGACAGGGACAGATTTGTGGTACAGAGCTGCTGGCAGGATGGAGGCCCTGCTTCTGTGCAGTGCTGCTGGCTCTCTGCAACTCCCCACATCTGGCACGAGTGGCTGCACAAAGAGGACTTACGGGACCATGCCAGGGTTGGGGATGCTTGCAGCACCAAGACTGGGAAGTAGGATTTGGAAAATAATGCCCCCAACCCATCCCAGTAACATCACAGAAGGACCCTAAATGCCTCTGCAGTTGATTTGATATTGTAGGGTGTACACCACAAAGACTTCACGTGGCTAATAGCACCTAGAGACCAGTTAATAGGCTTTGCAGAATTATAATAATTTATTAGATAACCATATTAGAAGGTTGAATTAAAAAACAAAACAACAAAACAAAACACCCCCACGCCCCCTCAGAAAAAAAAAGTGAAAGCAGACAGACCTACTAAAAATGTAGTGCCATACCTATGCTTTCATCTATCCTCTTAAACTTAATCTGGCTGAGTGGTCCAGGGTCCAGTTCGTCTTCAGCAATGAAGAGGTACCTTCCATAACAATGAATAGTTGAGAAAACAATTCACATGCCATAGCTACAGTCTTTATGTCTCACTGCAGCAAATAAAAACTGTTTTAGATTACACAGATTATGGTTCATTATGAAAACAAAGCAAGCCTCTGACTGAAATCCCATCTGTTGGTTTGCATTAAGCAATTCCCTTCTTCCTCCTTGCCGTCTTTTATTCCTAGGAATTCAAAGAAGCTGTCCTGGAACATTTTTTGTCTATTCATGACCACTAAGTAAAGGCAAGATTCAAACCTTCTTTGCATAGATGAGCGCAGCAGGTATCTGCATAAAAGCTGACTGAGGTTTTTTGGGTTGGTTTTATTTTTTTTTCATTTAAGATAATAAATTCAGAGGGTTCCATGCTGCCAAATGTCCCCCTCTCTTCCTGTTTTCTTTCTCCCAAATCTTCATAGATCTTCTATTTTAATAGATAGGTCTTTGTATTTTAATACAAAGAGACTCCTATGATCAACAAGCCAGACTGTTTGCACAATAGAGATCTCACACAGTAATTTGTGAATCAGGGTCCCATATCTTCTGTTTGAGCTATAACATATCTTCCAGAAAAAGACTCAATCATGATTTAGGGACTTCAACTGATAAAGAATGCATCATACACCTGAGTAAAGTGTTCCACAGTAAATTACTCGCACTGTTAAAAATATGTACTTTATTTCTAGCCTGAATTTATCGGGCTTCAACTTCCAGCTCTTGCATCTCGCTTGCCTTTTTTTGCTAGATTAAAGAGCCCCCTATTGTAAGAAATATCTTCTATCTGTAGATACCTGCAGACTACAATGGTCTGTTGGACTAGTTAAACGGACTAAGAAGTTTTGGTGTCTCACTTGTAAAACTGGCTTTCCAGACTTTTTTTTTTTTTCTGTTCTTAAATTCTTTTGCAAACCCTATCCAAGTTTCCAACAATCTTTTTGAAGTACAGACACCACAATGTACATGTTCTGGTAAGGCGCTCATTAATACCATATACAGGGCAATTTCATCTTCCCACTTCTGCTTGTTATTCACCTAATAGTCACAGAGATTATGTTTGCCCTTTGAGCCACTGTGTAGCGTTCAAATTCTTATCAATCATGAAAACAGTCTTGTTTCAGAGTGAATGCTTGTGAGGCTGTGGTCTCACATTATGAGCACTTTTTGTATTCCTACATGGACTTGTATTTGTGTTAAAGCACGGTCTGCTCAGACAGCGTATAGATCAATCTGCAAAACCAGCAAGGTCCATGTCATTACTTAACATTTCATCAATTTTTGCTCTGACTGCAAATTTGGCAAGCTTTGATTTTATTTTCTTTCAGATCATCAAGAAGTGTGTTGAATGATATTGGTCTGATGAGGTTCTTGCTGAACTTCCAGAAATGGTTGAGCGAGGATGACAATTACACATTTACATTACCTTTTGAGAAGCAACAGCTAATGCATTTTTTCTGTGTGCAATCAGACTTATGTTCTGGTTTTATAGCCTTGATTTATTTATATTTTTTTTAAGGCTTTCTAGGAGCAATGTGCCAGTGTCCCAGATTGAGTTAAAAAAACAGCAAGGGGTTCCTAAGAGGGCTGTGGGTTTTTTTCCAAACTCCCAGATAGAAGATACCTGATTCTGCAGAATGAAAAATAGTGAGCTGTTTGCTATTGTATCTTTCCAAATATCTGATAGAACAAAAAGCACCTCTTTATCACTGTGAATTATGAATACATCTGTTTGCTTCTTTCAAAATACAAATTGGAGTGAGTTACTGAATATTTGTAGGGCGTTGATTTTGTGCTTGATAACTAGTTGTCTTTGACCTATACACCTTAGTATTTCAAAAATACTGCTGCTTCTTTAAAAATTTTGCAAGCGTAATTTTTCTTAGTCTAATGGTCCACAGTTACTTCATTTGTATTTTGAGCTTTTATTACTGTATGTTTGTATTTCCAAACTGTAATTTGTACTTGTTAACTACATTGTTGCCTTGTCTTCCTTTTTTTAAGTGAGGGTAGACTGTTCAGCAAAAGAAGCTTTTTCTCATAATTGTAGAGTTGGCAATTTTGTCATCTGGAAACAGACTTCTCAGTTTACTGTGTGCATTTTTCAGCTTAAATCTTTATTTCTGTTTAATTTTGTGTGAAATATTTTAATCTATGAGGAGCTATACTGGGTAGAACCCTCAAGTACGTATGTTACTGGTCAGGACTGTGAGCTTATTTTACTTTCCAAGTTAAATCGGTTTATTGCTATTTGGTCATAGACATCTGAGGTTTGGTTGGGTTTTTTTGTTGTGTGGTTGTTGTTTGGTTTGTTTTTTTTGTTTTTTTTTTTTTTTTGTTCTGGGATCAACTTATTCGTTAGAACAGGGTCCTATATGAAATTACCCAGAGACAGTCTCACTAAAATTTCCTTACTTTTTTATGGTCAAAAGTAGGCATCAATACTTTATTGGTTTTGCCAGTCACGGTATGAGATTTCCAGCATATATTTCCGTGATAGTAATGCAAGGAAAAAATTGTAGAGAGATATTTAGGAGTTGCTCTTCCTCATTACTTATCTGAGTTAGGGCTCTTAGGGCAACCCTCCACTGGCAAAGCATCCTGTGTGTTAGCACCTCCACCCAAAAGCAATAAGGGCAAATATTGCAGTGCATCAAAAACTACTTTATTTTTCGGAGAGGATAGGCTCAACATCAGACTTGCTCAGTGACCTTTGGTGTTTTGCCCAGGTAGTTCCCCCAGCCCCCGCAAAACAGTTTTTTAACCCTACACAGTTTGAGGTGCTTTATTACACAGTAATAGGGGGCATGGAAGAACTATAAGTAGAAAATTCTGATTTCTTTTATGAAGGTTTTTCCTTGTGCTCCAAAAGTGCCCTTGGAGGCAGTGACAGCAAAATGCTTTCCTTGAATATGAACAGCAAATACAGGATGATGGAAATATGGAACAATTTTATTCTTAGAAAAAGCAGAAAATCCTAGGTGTGAAGTATAAATAACTCTAGAAGAACAATGCTTGAAATAGGTACAGAAGGAAATGGGTATTACAGGTACAGGAAGAAGTGCTTGAAATGGATCCTTTGTTAGATAAAAGTCTGTTTCTGTTTAGAAAGCACACTTAAATGTACTGTAACAGTTACATTAGAAATTTAACTAATGATCTCCCAGAAACAGTTCTCTGGAAACCTTTCTGTGGTGCTTTTTTCAACTGAGAGGTATCCTTCAGAAACCTTCAGGGAGGAACAGTACAGAAGGATTTGGCAAGTGTTGCAGGTTGATGCCAGGTGGGGGTCTTGGTGCCTGCAGGCTGTCTGCCTCACAGGCTCATTGGAGGGTACCTCTGACCCTGGACTGGGGTCCTGGGGACTCCTGCCCTGGATGTGAAGACACCCTAACCTTACCTGTCTGCCACACTCAAACAATCCGAGTGAAGCAGCCTTGACCATTTTCTGTCCTGGGAGGTCAAAGCCAGGACTTTGTAAGCCTAAGGCGAGTGTTATTCGAGGTCTCCTAAATCTCCCGTGTCCAACAGGGACCGCTCGGTTGGGAGTGCTGTATCCTGTGTCTCTTCTCAAGGAAACTGCATTGGATGCAGTTGCATGGCTGAGCTGCAGTGCCTGATGTGCCTGAATTAACTTTGGCCTACCAATTCTGCAAGGGCCTCCTCTGTGTTGTACCCTTCTGTCTGCGCTGGGGCTTGAAAAAGTCATGCTGTTTCTGACCCCTTAATCTATAGGGAAAGGAGGGATGGAGTCTTTCATCAGGTTATTTCATTGAAAACGTTTCTTTGCCTTTAGCCCTGATATCTCTCTCTGGACAATTAGATACTGTGTTTTGTTGCCACAGAGATCAGCAAAAGATTTACTTCTTTCATCTGCCTCTTGAAGGAGGAGAATGTGAAACAAGTTTAGTGATTGTGTTTAAAAAAACTGAAGAGGAAAAAAAAAAAATTCTTCCATCCATCATAGCTGTTTGCAGTGTATTTTTCCTAAAGCAAGTTAGATAATTTTTTTCTCAACCATATTTTCATTGAACTGGTGAGCATTGTGCCCTCCAGCATAGTATCTGCTGCATGGCTATACTTTTCTGTGCCATCATAGTTTCTCTCTAATCTGCACGCATTTCCTCTTCTTTTTAAAGTGTCCTTTGGGGCACAGACCCTCTTTTTGTTCAGTTGTGTGCACAGGTGTCTGTGAAGGAGCCCTACGCTTTCCCACAGGACAAGTAATAAATCATGATATCCAGCGCTGTAGGGACTTTCATAAAACAAGGTTGCCTTTTAACCAGTACTGGCTTGTTTTTTTACTGAGCACAATGTCTCTGTGACTATCCATACTTGTTGTTGCTGCTTTTTAAAATGCTTTTTAGACTATTGTTAATGACTTTTGAAGGCTGGAATGGAAAATGAGTGGAAACCTGTATCCTAGTGTCCCCTGGTTACCTTAAAATGAAAATGTGGGGTGTGGAGGGCAGGATTCAGAGCATATATTGCAGCTAAAAATGGCGTAAGGTGAGTTTGGTGGTACTGCTGTGCCCTGGCTGCCCTGGGTCAGCAATGGCAGTCCTGGCGGTGCTGCAGGATAAGCATCATCTCCCTAGTATGAAGCCCAGGAGCTCTCAGTTCTGTTGCAGACAGACCTGCAACAGAGTTCACCTGACTCTTCTGGGAGCGGTTGATCTGTTCAGAGCATTTCTGGGAGCCTACAGCTGAGCATTATTTCAGATTTTTTTGTATCTTACCTTGAGATGGGCAGTATTTTGTGTGTATGTGCATTATATACATACACATATGTATGTATACAGTGTTTCTGGAGCAATATTTGCACAGGGTGCATTACGTGGAAAAATAAGTAACCACAGTGTTTGCTGTGAGCAGGTGGATGCAGTAGGAAACTTCATCACTTAGAGTTTTAGTTGTGTTTCCTAGTAAGTGAACCATTTTGTGGAGTTAATTTAATTCATTACTTTTAATGTTTTGCTATTTTCCACTGAGGAGAAGGGGTATCTGCAGGCAAAACTATGTGATTTCCCTGAAAATCTGCTTTTACTTGGAATGTATATCCACCTGGAACAAATGTGTGCATTTCAGCTCACTCCCCAAACTTAATTCTCCTTTTGTTCTTTGTTTTTATCATTGGGGAAAACTAAATAAAGTTGGCCACTGTTCAGATGAACGTGTATGCTTCTGCAAAGCTCTTTCTAGCTGCTAGTATATTTGAGGTGAAATCCTTGATCTTTTAATGTCAGAGGGGAGTTATGTCACAGACTTTGAGGAGAGTCATGATTGAGAGGGCTGCAAAGAATGGCTTGCCACAGCCTACTTGTAATTCTTGTTAGCATATCAGCAAAAAGGATCATAGATCTCATGCCTCTTTTTCTGATATGGAGCTCATAGATATGCTATGGAAATCCTCATCTGGCAGCTGGGGACTGGGTTGTCTTTGTAAATTACTCACAGATCTTACTGAGAAGCAACCACTGGTTTCTAAAAATCAGTGAGCTTTAAGGTGTGCGGGGTAGGGGACCTCAAATTTCATCTTGCCATGTAGAAAATTACACTTTCCGTTTTGCCTGTTACATATATATCATGCATTTATAGGAAGTGTGTGTGGATATAAAGAGAGAGAGAGAGAGAAAGAGAGATAATGGACTGCAATTCTGGGAGGAGGCAAGGTCTTAAAGCAGTCTCAGGCTTCTTTATAAAACTTTCACAGAGTTATGGCTAGTGGAAAGAACAAATTCTCTGTTGTTATTTATGGCAGAGACTCAAAGGAGCTGTGATGTCTAAAACACCAAGAAAAATCACAGTTACTTATTTAACGATCTACAGTGTAACCATATTACTTACTGAAGATGGCTGGTCTTCAAGGTCTGGGTAATTTCTTGTAAAATTAACTCTAAAGGAGTAATTCTTGGCCTTCAGTGATGTAAAGCAATTGGTTTCAATGATAAGTATTTGAGGCCCCAGAATTTTATACAGGTATTTGAATGACAGGCTCTAATACTCAGGGAGAAATTCTTCTCCTTTGCCTGCCTGTCTTTTTCTCTGGACAGTTCTTCAGATTTCACACAGTTCTCCTTTCCAGGAAATACAAACTTAAAAACAGATTTACTGCTCTGGTAAACAAGTCCACAAACAGCACAAAGTAGTCCTCACTCTGCTGTTCATCATTTCTTTAATAATGCAGATATTTCTACAAGAGTTTTAATGTTTCCTTTCAGAGGCTATTCAGCGAACTATAAATCAAAATTAAACTTGATAACTTTGAGGAGGTGTTACTCGGTAGGAATCTATTCTTTGCAGTCACTCTGCTTTTCAGCAAAACTCCAAATATATCCAACCTGTCTGATTTGCATCAGCCTTAAAAGGATTTTTGAACCTACTGAGTTCACTGGATCGCTTCCTGACTTTTGCGAGTTTTGGGTTTTTGTTGGGTTTTGGGTTTTTGTTGTGGGTGTCCCCGTCCCCCCCCTTTTTTTTTTTTCTCTTCTCCTATGGTGAGGTAGAAGTTAGATCTGGGCTTTGTTGCATGCAGCCATCGTCCATGGCAGACCACCTGTAACTTTTGAGGATGCATTTGGGTTTTGCTCTCCTCCAGCTTATCTTTGTCCTGCTTCCTGTAGCTTAGGGCTGCCACCTCCCAGTTCATGGAGGTAAAAATGATGGAGAAGAGCATGTCATCAGCACTTGGGCAATATCCATCTGGGGACACCACTAAATCCTATTGAAGGCCATTCTGATGACATACCTAAAAAAGCTCTTCTGGTAACAGGAAAGTTGTTCCAGATGTGCATTATTTTAGCAAGGGTAAGAATTTAAGCTAGTGTTTTGAATGGAAACAATAATAAAGTGTAATATTAAATGAACTTATGATTTAATATGAAATCTGAAAATAATAAACAGATTCTTTTTCCTTAATGTTCTTAGGTGAAACCCTTGATACTCATCTATCTAACTGCCTCTATGATTATACATACTATGGTGGTTTATAAAAGTTTTTATCTGAGATTAAAAAATTAACCTTACTTATGGCTGCAATAAAAAGTTACAGTGAAATAATGTAAAATGGGGTGAATTTTGTATTACTCAAATTCTACTTGCTTCACCACATTAATTTGTGCTGCATTAAATTTCAGACTTCAAGGTTGTTCAGCAATGTCAAAGTCAAAGCATCCCTATTCTGGTGGGTTTTTGGTGGGTTGGTTTTTTGGTTTTTTTTGGAGACAATTAGGTGTCTATTGTAACAGCAGTAACTTTGGGTTGGGTGAGTAATAAATGACACGTTTTTCCTTATTGAAGGCCCCAGTGCAATTTGTGTTATGTGGATTTGTAAAAAGGACTGGTCCCCCTGGCACAAAAGCTAACACTTCCTTTATTGAGAACACGAATGTCTCAGTGTTATGGACCAGGATCTGTAACCCTGATATTTTAAGTAATGTCACTGTTCGGCTGGAGGGCAAGTTTAATACAGCTTATGCACTGCAGTGCCGGGCTTTAACCACAGATGCTTTCCCTATCTGTTCACTGTTTTCCTACACTTGAAAGTTAGTTCACATGAAGGAAGCCTGTGAATTTCAAGAGCAGTTGTATCTGAGTATCTTCTTGTGCATGCCTTTCGTTACAAATGACATGATCCACTGTAAAGGAAAAGATACTTGGGAATAGCTTTTTCCCGTGATGGGGCCTAAATATTAATGGATTTGCATTCAACCTTCCCCTTGGAGACAGTGTTTCATTTGTCTGTTGTTCTCAACTTGTTGCTTCTGCTTTAATTAAATTCATTTAAGTGACATTTAGCTCAGGCTGGGACTGTGATTCTGACCTCTGATTTGAAGGTAGGTTGTCATGTATTTTTGAAAAGCACATTAAATTCAGGCTCCCTTCCTTCCTTCTAAAAATCTTTTGCTTCCTTTCTATGTCCTTAGCTAACCTTTTCTGAGCTGATTCAACTTTACCAGCCCAGCAAAAACTCTTCTCCCCGCCTACCCAGTTTAGTTTCTTGGTGGACTGCTGAGTTGACCTGCCTCATGAAGGGGTCCAGCGACCACCAGAACTGGGTGCAGGTCCAGCAGCTGAACCATGGCTGGAGATAGGAGGGCTTGGGCCTTGGCTGGGGGAGACACAGGACCCACTCTCCTTTCAACAACAATGACCTGGTAGGTTGGCTTACCCTGGACTACTGCCTCTTTAGCAGCATGGCGGGTGACCCTTGATGATGTCTTGCCTTGTAGCATGCTGTGGTGTAAATATTAGCTGTAGGGGTATTCACCTGTCTGTAAGTGGGGGATTTGTGAAGATGAGGGCTTCTCGAAAGAAATGTTTGTTGCAAATCCCAGAGTATTTCCCATTACTCACTCATGAGGCAGCAGCTCATGAGTCCCAGAAAAATGATGGGAATGGAGAAATAGAAAGAAAGCACAGTACTGCTGTTGCACTGCTTTTTCCTGCAGGTCTGGTTCAGTTCAATGCCACGTCTCCCTGAGTCAGTCTGCCTTCTTACCTCCCCCTTTACATGTCGTCAGTTGGTTCTTAATGTCAGACTGCTCCATTCATAGTTACCATCTGGTTTCTGTGGTCTTGCTCTTTTATCACTTCATTTCCTTTCCTCACAGGACCTCGCCATGACCCATTTCCCTCATGAACACCCATCCTTAGGTGCAAATGCATCCACTTCACTGTTCTTTCTTCTTTCTGGTGGTCTTCCACCAGTGCTCTTTGCCCATTAGCTGTGAATTTCTTTTCTCTTCACCACTATAGGGAGAGCAGATCTAATACTTAGAGAGTCTAAGAGAATCTAATACTTTTTACTAATGAAAAAAGCTTCTCCATAGTTTGAGCTAGGGTTTGGGAGAGTAAGGGGAGAGAAGAAGGATATTTACCATCTAAGCATGGCAAGGAGATGAGGAATATCAGTGGTATGAAGCATGAGCAGCAGAAGTGCCCCAGGATGTAGCTGTCAGGTGCTTAATCCTCTGGCTGCTGTCCCTGGGCGTTCTGGGCATCCAATGGCTGGTGGAAAGGGCCAGTTGTTTCTGCATCACCCTTTTGAGATCTGAACTCTAGGCTGTCTAGAAATGTGGAAGAAGATCTGCCATTGAAATAAAGGAGGGTGGAGCTTGGGGGCAGAGGCTTGCTTCAGAGATGTGCCGCTTGGGACTTGGCTAGGCTTTTTGTTGTGCTCCTGTTTGCATCCTTGGCCATGTCACCTTGGAAAATGCACTGTCTGTGTGTGGGTTTGGCAGCCCCTATAGAAATACCCTTCTGTGTTTACTACACCTTTCTCCTGTGTCTCCTCTTCATCGTGGGGGAGGGTGTCTGATAGAAACATGCCGCTGAACATCTATTGTATTTTCAGTCACATTACCTGGGAGCAAATCCCTAGCAAATGTCATTTGAGTGTTATAATGGACGTAGATTAAGCAATTTATGGAACTGTAACATAGTTGACCTCAACCTCTACATAAAATGCACAGAGAAAGGCATGAGGGGTTTTTTTTTAGCTTTTCTTTAGTTGCCATGGCTGGGGTGTTGCACAGCATTGTGTTTCTCTTCTGTCTTTTTTTTTTTTATATTCCATTCCACCATATAAGAGGGTGCCCCTGCAGTTTGTGGAGTCTGTTCATAGCTGGCTGTTTGCTGGGCAAGGAGGATCACAGCTTCCAGTGAAGGTGCCCAAAGGAAAGTCAGCAATTGTTTTTGATATCTACTATAAAATAAGAAAGCCCAAGATAGCCTGGGGGATGTGGGTATTTGATTCACATGGGGAAACTCAGGCTGAAGCCACGTTCTTCACCTTCTGAGGATTATATCTAGTTCTCTTCTTTCTTTCCCTAGCAGATTTTGGAGTGCTTAACGGAGGAGATCAGATAATTTTCCCATTTTTATAGATGAGACAGCAATCAACTGAGGCACAGAGGGGAGAGGCGGGAGTGGAGACCAGCACTGGCCAGCGCCAGCTTTGCACTGCTGATGGCTACAGCTGTTTGGCCACACTGGGTGCCTTCAGTCTTCATTTCCTCCCCAAGGGAGCTGGATATGGATGTTGCAAGCATTTGCTGTGATGTCTTGGCACCAGCCATCATCTGTAGGATGCACCTCTAACTCCTCTGCAAGCGGAGAGTAGAAGAAAGGCTTTTCCACCCTGTCCCCCTAGAAAAGATGCAGAGTTCTTGGCTATTTAATTTGTTGTCAGCATATGTAGAGAAAGTAGGGGAAGAGAGAATGGTATTTCCATATTTGCATACTAATCACACCAATCAGTTTTCAAAGAACTTTGGACCAACCAGGTTTTTTAAGCTTGTCAGAACTAGATTGATACTTGTGAGCAATGAAAATACTGGGGAAAGGGAGTATTGTACATTGGAGAAATGTTTGTTGTCACTATCTTTAACCTGAGTTTTTGTTTGCTACTAATTCTGTTGTTGAAATCAGAGGCCAGGTATAATTTGGATTAAGGAAAAGGGAGACAGAAGAAGCACTGAGCCATGTTTGCACACTGCAAGGGAATGCATTAATGAGATTTTATATGTTAACAGGGAAAAGCAGGGCCCTGATTTAGAAAAGCGCTTAAGCATGTGCTTCTTTTCAGGGAGTGGCAGAGTCATATAAGGCCTATTGACTCACCCTCTGAAAGGCATTTCAGCTCGTACCTGTACCTGAGTAGGCTTCAGAATAAGGGGAGAGGGGGGATTTTTTTATTATTACTTTCCGATTATTTTTTTTCCACACAGAGTCAAGGTGAACTGTGGGAATATTAAGTACTGTGAAATTACAAACACAGAAGCATTCCTCCAAATTAGTAGGAAATCTTTTCCCCCAGCATGTTGTGTTTCCCTTTGGGAACAGTAAATCAGGTATTTAGCTGGGCAGACCAAATCACATGCAGAGCTTGTGAAAATAGTTATCTCTACATTTTCAGCTTTTGTTTCACTGCCCTTAAATATGCAATGAAATTTCACTCTGAAAATTCTGAGCCAGAACATCATTTTGCTGGGAAAATTGCATAGAAAACCTAATTAAAAGCATCATCCCATACATTTCTTTTAAAAGTACATCTACTACCATCATGCCTCTAAATGTAACAGAGCTCAACAAGTCTTTAGCAGCCAAGAAGACATGTAATTTAAAGGCTATTTCAGCATTTGATTAAGCACACAGCGATAACTACAAGCCCATGCCCTGCAGGCATGACAAGAGGCAATTATGTTCTGAGGTCAAAAGTGAGGGGGAGAAAAAGCACAAGATTTTGATGACTTACTTAATTTTCCAGCTCCTGAAATTAGCAGAGACAAAGAAGTTCCAAATCGCCCGGATAAAATCCTGTCATTATCTGTTGCTGTTTCACCCTCTGCTCTCACTTTGCCCTGCAGAACCTCAGAAGAAGGATGATTTTTTTTTTCCACCAAATAGCTGCACTCAGAAAACTCAAGTTGGCACATGTTTAAATGTTAAAAAGAGTGTTTTTCAAAATCTTTACGTCTGCACATAGGATCCTGGAAAAAGACACCTGCTTTCCAAAGTAGTAAGCAGCCATCAGCTCCTCTTGACGTCAAGCCAACAATTAGGTCACTTATTTAGGAGATTAAATAAGGAGCTCAGTGAGAGACTGCAAAGATAGGGAGCTGCTCAAAGGAGAGAGGAGTGTATTAATGAATTAATACAATCGTGCTGTGTATTTCACAGATGGGCTTTGACGTATCTGATTTCATAGCAAAAAGCAAAAAAATCTTTGTTCCTCACAGGAAAACCAGTAAAAATGTTTAAGTAAGATTATCATATAGGGATGCAACATCAAGAAATGTACTTACAAGGAGATAAACAGCCAACCTCTAATCTCCCTTTGGAGTATTTATTGCAGCTATCAGGGTAGAAAAAAAGCTATGCAGCGCAACTGATTTAGTGGAGGGTGACAGGATGGAAAACACGTGCCATTGCTTTCTCCTGTCATGTTGTATTACCGTATTCAGCTATTCCTACAGCTTGTCCAGGGTGTCACGTTTCTTTTATGCTGTATATCCAGGAAATAAATGTTGACTCCATGATAGCACAGTGAGACGTCTGTAAGTGAAAGCTGCCCTTCTAAAGGCAAGCCATTGAGTATGTGAGAAACAAAAAGGTGAATTCCAGTAAACAGAAAGCCACATCTAGAAATGATTGCATCTATCCAAAGGTTCTTTAATGGGAAGTAGAACATGAGCTATTATTTTTGGGGATGGGTGTTTGGTTTTGGTTTGGGTTTTTCAGGGCTACTGGGGACTGACATTCATGCAATTTTAGCAGATCAGTGCCGTAGTCTTATGTACAGGAGAGATGCCCAAGATACAAGAAATCTGCTCTCACACCTGCTACAGAAACATGTTTAACAGCTCTTACTAAACCTCTGTATTTTCATATTAACGGTGAAATCCTCCACTGGAAGCCTGAAGTACTGCATCATCGTTGTTGATAGAGTTGTTGTGATATTAGATGCTATCTTTGCCCTCAGATAAACTTCTAATTTAATAAAACCATGTTGCTGGTAGCAGTTCCTAATGTCTTATTTCCAACAAAACATGAGAGTTAAGATTAAGTACATATGTGCAGGATTGCTGTTTGACAAATGCGTCAGGCTTGTACAAGTGAATACTCAGACAGTTAATTTCTGCAATTTTAAGCAGGGTTTTCCTCAGCCATCACATGTTTAGTGTCGCTTTCTTTGACAATATAGAATAGTTACTGCAGAAATTGCATAGAATTAAGAGCAAAACTGTACTTTTTGAAGCATGTGGGTCAGACGTTTGAGTTTTGTTTTCTATAGTGGGAACTGTAAAAAGTAAAGTAGTATTAGCCTAGTCTTTGCCGTTTCTGTAGCCTACAGTAGCCTCCCAGAGAAAAGGATCCAAATTGCCCAAGAGCTGGGCCAAATCATAGCCCCAAACAGCTAATACTGACTGTAAACCTTATTTTGCCATTTTCTTGGCAGTTAATAGGAGTCCTCTAAGTGCATCGCAGGAGGAGGGAGGGCACTTGGCCTCAGTGTTCTGCCAAAAGCTGCTAGAAGCCTTCTACCTCCTGTGTTGCCAATCTGCTCAGGTTTAGTACAGAGGAGTCTTGAAAAGAGAGCTCACCACAGCTGTCTTCCAAAATCAGCAGCCTGGCATCAGAAGTTTTCTAGTCAGCACTGGGCCTATGAACGCTAAAGGTAATGCAGGCAAATACAAACTCCCCTGCTGTTGCCAGAGTCAGGTGTTTCACAAAGCAGGGGCTGCTGCAGGCTTGTGTGGACAGATCCTTTTAGGCAGACTCAATACCTCTTGATGTTGTTTGTAGGGCAGGCTAAAATTGCTGGGCTTTCCCAACTGCCTTTCTGATGGGCTTATCTCTTCGATCAGATGCTGTCTCTTAACTTTATGTCCCATCCTTCCTCCACTCACCTTGTCATTGATTAGTGATGTGAAGCCAAGGGTGAGAATAACGTATTGTGTCACAGAGGTTTGCGCTTGTCCTCCTTGCTTCCCTCTTGTAACAGGAGAGCTTGGTCACAGTAAGAATTTACTGCATTACACAAATGTATGGTGCAATATGAGCTCAGGGCAAAACTGTTTTTCTGATCTGGGGGAAGGAGGACATCTTAGATGATCCAAACTCTAAAGCTATGCTCATTGTAGAAGCTATTATTCAAGAATAAATGCATGTCTATCTTGGGAGTTCGGCAATTAGTCCACAACTCTGGCACATAAGTAAGGATCTGGTACCAGCATAATCCCCGCAAATTTGCAGAAATGGGAATGTTTATCTGTCCAATAATACAAATCTAAATCAGACAACTGACAATAATAGAAGGTTTCATGGAAATTAGAGTAATGTGTTGCATTGCTGCCTGCCAGACAGACAGAACAGCTCTGTTACAGTTAAGGAGTATACCAGAACATCAGTATGCTCTTATTTCCATAAGCAAACTTGGCATGCATGTACCATGTGGAAGTTTTATGGGACAAGACAACAGCTCATTGGAAGGGATTTTTGGTTTTGGGAAGGGTATTTTGGTGTTTTTATAATGGGATCAGGGGGAAAAGTGCGTTCTTGAAAGATGCTCGGTGTCAGATGGGCCCTGGATCTGCTAAAGGGTTAAACCTTCCCTGATTGTTCTGTGACCATCACATAGATAGAGGCTTAATTTATATGTTGAGTTTTGTTGTTGGAAGTAGTACAAAATGGAGCCAGAAACGCACATCATCCCTGCTGTTGGAAATCTTTTTGGTGTAAGTTTTCATTCTCGTGGAATAAAGGAAGGGAAGGGATTGGCTTTTGTTTCAGCTCGTGGCTGGTGCACTCGGCTGGAAAACAAGTATTCGGTTCCCAGCTTCACCGTGGATTTCCCATGAGATCTTCTGGAAGCCGCATAACCCTTCTGCGGCTGAGACGAGAATGACAACGCATAGCTACTTCATATGGATATTTGGGGGATTAATACATTCACGTTTGTCAAGCTGTTGAAGATCTTCGGATCAAAGAGGCTGTAAAGACGGGAAATATTATTGCTTGTTATCCTATGAGTTTATTTACTAATACTTTAGGGCTTTGTTTTCAAGGCATCTCAAAGCATGTTTCTTTTTTCTTTTGCAAACTGTAGCCTGGATTTCTTTTAAAACAGGTAAGATTTCTGAGAGCTCTTTAAATTAACTTTACAAGTGCCAGTATTGAACATCCAGGCAAATCCGATGCAAAGCTGAGACTGAACTTTAATCACTCAGTATCTCATATATTGGCCTTTCCATGGAAAATATCACTGCAGGGCCCAAACTTCGGGATGGTTGCCAGAACCCACAGGCCATCTCCCAGCATACTGCAGGCTACAGCAAAAGCCATTAGGCTCATGTTTTCTAAGGACCAAGAAAAGGACCAGGAGCAATGTAGATGTTATTACATCTGCAGTAGCTCAGATGCAATCTTGCTGAGCAGGTGGGATCCTGGTGCTTGGGTTGCTCGTTGTCAGAAAATTTCCTCGGGTTGATCAGGTACAACACAGGACTGTAATTTTATATATCAAAGACAACTAGCTTTTCATCTGGTAAGTTGAAGTAATAACAATGCCATAGTTGCTATTTACCTCCTTCAGTAGGGGATTTCTAAAGCCCTGTATAAAAGAGATCATTAGCTTATTTTTGAGATGAGAAAATCAAGTCGCTGAGTGGAGAAGTGATTTCTCTGGGCAGCCAGCAAGGTGGGGATGAGACCCCATTTCTGCAGACCATATCTCAATGGTACTAAAACTATCTCAGTACAGCATATGGATAAAACCTGCTGCTAAACGTTGTTCTGCTTTTAATCCTAGCCTCAGTGTGGAAAGTAAATGTTTGCTGTTTTCCTGTGTTAATCCTTGCAGCTTTCAGCCGTGCTCCGGTCCCCATGGCTGTGGTCCGAAGGGAACTGTCCTGCGAGAGTTACCCCATAGAGCTTCGCTGCCCGGGAACAGATGTTATCATGATCGAAAGTGCCAACTACGGGAGGACTGATGATAAAATCTGTGACTCTGATCCTGCTCAGATGGAGAATATCCGCTGTTATCTGCCAGATGCCTATAAGATTATGACTCAAAGGTATAGTATTTAATATTCGTTGTTTGCTGACTGTTGGTTTTTTAATCCAGTATGCACACACCAGTTTGTGTGTGTGTTTGCATGAGAAAATGCAGGTACTTTGTATGTATGTGGACAGAATTACAGCTATCATTGCTAAACTGTGGTTTTAACACAGCTGGGTTAGCATCACACAATATAGATAACACTTGCTGTAAGTACTACTAATCAGTCATCTTGATACTGACTGCATCTCAATTTTACTTCTGAAATACCTAAATATCAAGGCTCTTAATTAACATGTAAGCAAAGTCTTTCTCAAATGCACGTTCACTGTTTTTTGTGCTGTGTTCAAACAGGTGGCCAATAATCTCCTTTAAAAAATTAATATTTTGTGTTCAGAATAACATTTTTCAAAATACAAAGAAAAGTCTCTATCCTTCGTCATGTTGCCAGGCTTAGTTTTAGGGAGGATCTGAATTCCCAGTCAACTCCGATTGGTTTTGCAGAAGACTTGCTAAATTTCTGTATAACTACTGCTGTTGTGTGGCCACTGTATCTGGAAATGGTAACTGAGATACATGCCGTGTAGACAGACTCCTGTATTGCAGAGGTAGGACCTCACAGTTTATTCCAATGTAGAGGTATCCTGGTTATAGAAAGCCTTTAACCGTTGCTGAATTTTTCAGGGTATTTTCTGGCACAAGAGGTGTTGTGGGAAGGATTCGTAAGTCGCAGCTCTTGACATGTAATTGCATTCAGTGCATTTCTCCTAATAACTACATGTGAATAATTAGTCAGTACTTTTGGCTTTTAATTAAATAGTAATAGAAATTAGTATTTCAGGGTATTAATAATGGTGTTGACATAATCAAAGTGTTGCTAATTGAAGTCATGATAGCAGTATTTGGGTGGTGACCTAATGGCTAAAGCAGTGCAAGGTTTTAATGGAGTGTCTTGCTATTGTTTTCTGTGAGACGCTTTGCGCTAAAAATGGAGTTCTGTGAGCAACAGAAGAGAAAGTGTGAGTTTCATCTATATGTGACATACTAGCACCCATTTTTGAGATCACTTTAGAATTGCTCCACGTCAAGGATTTAGATTTCAAAATGCTGACAGGTCTCATGAAAAATGTCCTCGTCATTGCATATGGCTCCTATAAGTCCATTCTTTAAGCTGAACCTCCTTGTGTAGCTGGTTGAAGTCGTGTTTGTAGGATTGTGCCGGTTACATTTTCAAGACAAGCAGAAAGGGTAACAACGTGCCATCAGCCAGTCCCTTGGATTCGGCATGGTTTTAGTGGAATTACTGTAATTCTCCTGTTCAGGTTGTTAGCGGCTTCAAGCAGAAATCCTTAATCCTCTGCATATTGGCAGAATAAAACCATGTCATCCCTGTTGTGGGACATTACAGAGTACAAAGTATTAGTATTTTTATATATACACATAGTAGTGCCCTCCAGGCGCTAGCTTCCAAGACAAATGCAGAGCTCTGCAATCTTCTGGTCAGTCCCCACGTCTAGCAAGTTTGCAATAAACATTAGTCCTTTGGTCAGGGAGGGCACATAATCATGTGTGCCCACAGCGCTGGGTTGAAAAATCACATTGATTACTCGGCTCCAGATATCATCACTGCAGACTCAAATGACTCAGCAGAGAGTTAGCAGGGAAATGCATCTCTTTGGGCCAAGCATCTCTGTTTTCCCATTTGTGCAGAAAGTGGTGCTGTAGAGGGTGGCCACTGAGGAGGAAATTTCTTGCAAGGGAAAAGTAAATCCCTACTGACTGCATATTAATATCTGTGGGGCCTTGCTTGATGCTATTTATCAGTGAGGAGGCTCAGGAAAGGGTGGTGTCTCTTTCCATTTAAACCATTTGATGGTCAATTTTCATGAAGAAGTATGCAATCATGTTGTTAATTGGGTACTATTGAATTTCTTGAAAATAAATATAACCTGGTTCTAGTTAAAAGACAGGTTAAAAAGGGGAAAAATACTCTACTTTGCATTTTTATGTCAGTCTTGTTTCTTTTTTTTAATCTCCATTAATTCAAAGAATTGAAACAATTTAAAAATAAAGCCATTAAAATGAAGTATTTTCTTAAGATGCAAACCAGTTTTCCAGCTCACAGCTCTGAGTATGCCTTATAGCTGAGCCTCTGAAAAAAGTTTAAAAGGAAAATCATGACAGCTTAGTAGTTGTGGCACTAACTGGCATTTTCTTCTGAAAGCCTCTACCTGCAAAATTAATCAATTTAGCAGTATTTGGGTGGGTTTGCAGATGAATGCAGGCTTTAGTACAATGAGCTTGTCTTTGCTAATGCTGTGGGGTGGGGAAGCAGCTACTGGGAACTAAAGGTCCTTGTGGCTGTGTAACCCGCATGATAATCGAAGCTGTCTGTGTATGGAAAGAAAAACCATATACGCAGTGCATGCTTATTATTTATTGATTAATTATTGCATTCATAAATACACAGTCCCCTTATAGGTTTTATAATAAGTTGTTTAACTGCTGGCAGTTTTTAATCAGCAATGCTGTACAGCCAACTTAGACATATTATGGCATGGCTGTGGGGAGGGGGAGAGGGAAAGGTGGGAAGAAAAGTATGTGTGAGACAGAGATGTTGTTAGTACGTGAGCTGAAGCTGCGAGTGAGCAGATTTATGGTAGATATTAGTGATTCCCCCCCCCCAAATAAAAATTGAGCTAGCATGTTCCTTTCTTCTGTATGTTTATTTAAATTAATTTTGAAGACTAGTACGTGGGTTTATTTTGAAAGGGAAAGGCATAAATCTGAGGGTGTGTTTGTGAAGCCCCCTGAGCAGAGGGAACACAAGGAGTTCTTACTGCAAGCATTGCCCTGAAAATCTGTAAAATCTTTGGAGTATTGCTCTAAGTAAAGAATGCTTAAACAGCTTGTAGGGAGCTATTTTATAGGAAATTAAATCTCTGTGCTCTATTTTGTTTTTTAACTTACCAGCTCTTCCTTCAAGCATTTGAGCAGCAGCTGCCCGTAAAAGCTCAGAAAGAGTGCTTTATGGACTGAAGTTTTTCTGATATGATCAGAGAAAAATGTATTTCATAGCACATTTGCTTTGGGGAAACATCTTCTCGAGGGCTGTAACAATTAAATTCTAACCATGCCCATTGTAAACTGTGTGCACTGTACCATGGGAGACTTTTCTACGTCCTCCCTTGAGCAACTGTGCCACAGAATTAACATATCATAGAATTGTTTAGGTTGGAAAAGACCTTTAAGATCACCCAGTCCAACCATTGACCGTACTCTACCAGGTCTGCCACTAAACCATGTCTCTAAGCACCACGTCTACACGACTTTTAAACACTTCTAGGGATGGTGACTCAACCACCTCCCTGGGCAGGCTGTTCCAATGTTTGATAACTCTTTCAGTGAAAAGAAAATATCATCCGTTCAAACAGGCGGGGTTCTCTGCGAACAATAGGGAAAAGCAGTCCCCTATTCCCGTAAGAGTTGCCATTGTTTTTATAGTGTTAACACTCTCCTTTAGTCTATTAAAAAAACACCCTAAAGAAAAGAAGAACTAGCTTTCATCACGTTCTCTTGAATTTCTTGTGGATGCTTTCCACCAAGGAAATGCCCAGCTCAGAAAGACAAAATCTGTGTATTACTTTTTGCGTGCTAGTGGTTTCACTGCAAGTCAGTGGAGCTCGTCACCTTGTAAACATGCCACGCAAATTTATGACTGCAATGCGGGCAAGAGAATTAAACATTTAGTTGCCTCCTCCTTGGTTCAGACAAATACACCAGCGCATGCTTCTGTTTAAGGCATGTGCTTTAGTGTTCTGTGAAATGAAGACCTGCCCTTGTAATTTCCTGGGTAGAAGCCAATGGAAGGAAGAAGATGGGAGGATCAGGTTTTACATGTATGTTTGCAGAACTGTGTGCTATTGATACCACCTTTGTGTTTAACTTTGTAATTTGAAACAGTCTGTTTTACTGAGGTCCTTATCCTTTCCTGTAGGCTTTAACCTCAAATGTTAAAATGGGGGGGGGAAGTCCGAGTAGCAGAGCTGGCATGTAGGTACACATACACAGAACAATTGCATTTTTTGCCTTAAAGGCAAGATCAAGGCTTTCCTGTTGCTTTCCAGATATCAGAAGTAAGGGGATCCTTGTTTACCCCAAACATTGTCTGTTACTCTTAAGCTGGAGGAAGGAAAGGAGGGATGGAATAATAAGACAAAACCAGCAGGCATAACAGAGGAGCCAGGGAAGAAATATTCACAGGTCCCAGCAGCTGTTCCCAAAATCAAAGTAAAATTCCTTTTACCTTCTCAAAATTTGGAAGGTAGGAAATGTGAAAAGCTCTTGCTCAGAGCTCTCTTTTATCTCTCATCAACTCAGAGCGCTCAGTTTGCAAAGGGGGCAGACTTTGCCTTTTGCCGCAGTAGAGGATTGCAGAGCTCTTGTGTGCCACTGTTACCACTTCTGGCTTGGGGATATGGGCTGAAAGCTGCTCAGCTCTCTCCTCTCTTCTTCCCTGAAGGGAGCACTGGACCCATTTTGTGTCCCACAGGCAAGACACCTCTTGCCTAGAGTTTCCCACTGCTCCCAGGATAGAGAAACTGCGGCTTCTCCAGCAGAGGATGTGTAGCCTGCACAGTGCAATGGGACATGTATCCTCTGCTCCACTGCAGCTGGTCGTGGTGCTGTCTGCCCCCAGCAAAGCGCCCTGGTGCAGTGCAGGTCAGGGCCTGGCAGGTGGGCGCTGCAGCTCTGCTAGTCTCTTCTGCTGGCTAAGCAGATAGAGAAGTTCTAGCAGCTCTGCAGAAGGCACAGCTGGGAGGTACTAGATGCCCTGCTGGGCTCCAGTTGCTTAACTGAGCTAGTTTCCTTTAGGTTCGAGTCTAATCTGTGTGGTTTGTCCCTGTTGTTTCAGTGCTGGCATCATTGATGAAGCCTGCAGGTCAGGACTTAGTTTTGAAAAAAAACCAAGTGCAATTAAGAGCATAAGACCGTTGTCAGCTGCTCGATGCTCTCAGATTTCCAGTTAGTTTCATCAAAGGGCCTGATCCTTTTACGTAATGAGGGGCACTCGCAACTCTCCAGGTAGTTGGAAGGATGGTAGCTGGCACTTTGCACAGGGAGGGTGAGAACAAAGAAATTGTATGAACCAGCTGGCATTATACTGTGAAGATTTTTCATCTCCTGAAGGGCTGTGTTTTGTTGATGATTTTTGGTTGATGACCTGAAAAATGCAGGAGTCTGAAACGAGTGCCACTATTATTGTAATAATATTGCATCTCATGGTGTGCTGTTATTGGTGCTATCAGCACCTGTGATTTTCAAGACACTTCTCAAATGCCAGTGATCTGTTCTTTTGTTGGGCAATAAAGAGACAGGGTTATCTGTATTTTAGAGATAGGATAATTCACGTTAATCATCCATAAAATGGCCACTGGTTTTGGTCATAGCAATTTTGGGATGTTCTCATAGAGTCTTTTATATTAAGTAGTTTGTCCTGGTGTATATGGTAACGATGCACGGGACAAGGACAGCTGCAGACCTGGAGGCTTTGTAATGACAAGTCCATCAGTAGGACTGAATGAGCAGAATTCATCTGAATTGCAGCACAGTTGTATCAGACTCTACAACATTAATGGCATATTTCTCAGAAAACAGCCCCCTGCTTACATGTTGTCATCACCTCTGACTTGGATACTGAATGCCCCATTTAGTAGGAACCCCTCTGCCTTCCCCTGCATCCTGAGTACATTTGGCAGAGAATGCCAAGATACTAATCATTTTTCTAAATTTGTTATCACACAGATGGCATGAGAAGTGCATTTCTGAAGGACTGAGATGTTGCAGTGGGAAACTAGGCTTTTCTCTTTCTGGGAAGCATAAGTCTGGCGCTTTGAGATCACCACAAGAAAAGCATCAATATGGAAAAATACTAATGTTTCAGTTAAACAGTAGTTTCTGTAACCAGTAGAAATGAATGGGGAATACTGAAGCTTACGTTCCCTGGATTCTGATTTTAAAGGCTAGAAAACAAGCCTCAAAACTTGGTTGAACAATCTATTTTCTTACCATGCAGAAAGATATTTTAAAATGAAGGAACGTCTACTAATCTCATCTGCACCTTGACTGTGGGAGGAGGGCAGATACACTATTACTAAGAAGGGGGGGGAAAAAACCCCACCACCTAATACAATAAGTGCTAGTGGAGCAGTATGCACTGAGCTGTTGCATCAGTTTAAAAAAGGTCGCTACTTCCAAGCCTGTACAGTCTTAATTTATCCTACCTCTTCCTTTCCTGAAAATGCTATCAGACCCAAGCAGAGGAGTAAATTCTGAAAGTGACAGCCCCCTGGAATTGCCCTGGTACCCTAGTAAATCAGGGCTTGTCAGTGCAAGCATCTCAGCTGATTGCAGCTGCCATGGTAACAGATGAGGAGGAGGCAGTAGTTTCTGAAGGTAATTAGGTTCCAAACAGTGGAAGGCTCTGTAGATCAAAAATAATGCTTTAGGCTTCCCTGGGTACCAATTGGTAGCTGTGGCCAGCTATAAAGCACCCCACTTTAAATGAATAAATAAATAGACAGTTGTGTTTTGCCGTGGCTGCTGGTTTTTGGTTGCTGTTAGCATGCAACCCCAATGTGCTATTATTTGAGAAAATCCAGGCTTGAGCTGAGAAAGCAATGTGCAACTGGCGGCCTCCATTGCCAAAGGCAAAGGGCTCCTTGAAGTGTGCAGGCTGGAAAAAGCTGGAGGAATTAATCATTGCTGTTTTCTAAGACCGTTTCAGTTTGCCAGCTATTTTGTTTTGTTTTGTTTCATTTTTTTCCCCCCTCACTGGCTTTGACTGACAAAGAGAAGACATGGGATATTCTCTTGGATAAATCATGTCTTGAAGTGGCCTCAGAAGTGCTGAACACATGATGTGCTGAAAACCATGCAGGGAAAATCCAGGTTTATTACTCCATCCATTACTTTACTAGTGTGAAAGTGGCCGGCTCCAGCCTGTTAGAGGGACAGGACTGGCCAGCCCTTGGCAGCCTGCCGCGTGTAGCTTTTGCCAGTGGGAGAAGACCTATGTGAAACATGCTCCTGTCATCTGTTTTTTCTGAGCATTTGAGGCTTGTTGAGAACAGCAGCTACTAATTTGTACCTGCGGAGGAAGTGTTGAGCAATGATGGAGACGTTGCTGATACTGGTGTCCACCGGTTGAAATGTGTACTGCATTTATTACCACATTGCAGGAGGTGGGTGCAAGCGCATAGAAAACCTTCCTGTAGCTGCAAGGAGGGTGATCAGGGAAGGTGCAGCTCTAGGCCCTTGGGTAAAGTTGTCTGCTTCTGCTGACACAGATTTTGTACCATGAAAAGCATTATTTGAGGTGCCCGAAGACCAAAGTTTAAAGCCAGGCATCTGCATGCTGCCCATTGCTTAAATTGCTGAAGCGATAAACATCGAAGATGCTACTGCTCAGTCTTCCTACATCTTCGGTCCACCTGAATGTGACAGCCTTACGAGACCATCACAGGGCTTGGTCTCCAGATGCTTGATCATTTTGTCTAAATTGATTTAGAGGATTGCAAGATAGTGTATAAGGTTTATTCAGGCTAAATGGATTTATACTATCTTAAGATAACAAAGGAGTAATTTGGTTTGAGTAGAAAGATACATGGATGCTCTTCTGGTTAGTCTTTTAGCTAGAAGTAATGGCTAAAGGGCTGTGAGGTAAGATGACTTTGAAGTAATGCATCTATATCAGTTTCTTTTGCTTTTTTCTTTATTGTACAAAACAGCTGTTAGTCTGTGCCTGAGGTCAAAACTGGGTTTATACACCGGGGATTGTCTGTTCTCCAGGATATTTCAAAGCTTTCATTCAGCACATACTTGACTGCATCGTTTGTGGAATCTTTGGAGCCTGAACTCCATATTCCATTCCAAGACATAAAACCAGTGCTGGCTTACACCACGCCCTCTCTGTGTGTACACCGGTGATTTCTGTACTTCTCTGCAGGGCTGGAAATGTTCTCCACAGACCTCACCCACCTTTGCCCACTTGCAGTTGGCATCCACAGCATAGCTTTGCATTTTGTGCGATCACTCTGCTGATACCAAATGCAAACAGGTAAAAGATGGGTATTAGGTGCAAATCATTCACTTGCCAGTGTCAAAAATACAGACTGACATAGGCAATGTTCCTGGATTATCAGTTCAACATGGTCCTTAAATTTAAGTGTGAGTTTTGTTAGTAGGATGAACTGACTTTTATTTCAACTTCTTTGGGGAAAAGAGGGAACAAATGGCTTTTATCGAAAGCAGTGACCCAAGAAAAGGTTTTGCTGCCATTATGATTCAGGAGAAGGATTTTATGTATCAGTAAGTGGAGTGCATAAGAGATGCTGGGCTGCATCTGTGATGTAAAGGAAGGGCAGGATATGGAATTTATGATTAGAGCCATCTTCCATGCATTATGCATAAGATAATACATTGGTGTCAGTTATATACAGTAGAAACCTTAATTCAGCTGGAGGCCTGCTGACATCGTAAACTGAGAGATAGTGAGTAGTTTATGGGCAGTAGTAGAGCCTCTGGACTGAATTACGGCCTCAGCATTTAGTCCGTTACTGAGAGTTGCATTTCGTAGTAGGCAGTATATTATGTGCTTTTACCCAGAGTAGGACCAGTGACAAAGAACGAAAAACTTTATTGCAGAAATACTGTGAGGAATGGGAGATGGAGTAATGGGCAAGAGAACTGTAGAAAGCTATAAATCTAATGCAGGAGAAGAAGGGAGGATTTGGAGCTGGCCAGAAGAAAAGATGCCAGAATGGGAATAGGGTTTCCCCATGCAGTTACTGGTCTGCCCCCATGCCATGTCCTGCCCATCTCAGGGCATCCCTTGGTGAGCAGGGACTCTTTCTGCCACCTCCACACCTTTTTTTCATCCTGATCCCTCGTAGTTAGAGATAAGCTTTCACCCCAGTTCCCACGATTTTTAATGTTCTTTCTAGATTTTCTTTGTTAGCATTAATTGCAATTGCTGTATATTTTTGCTGTCCATATAAATGGTCAAATCCTTTCTGAATCTCATCAAGTCCCTGGTCATGATGACTTCCAGGAGCTCTAAGTCCAGCAGGATAATAGCTTATTGTATGAAAAATGATTGCTTTTTGTCAGGTTTTAATTTCATTGCCATCCCTCCTCAGACTGTGAAGACAGAGGCATCCAAGCTACCTTTTCCATTTCTATTCATTAGCTTGTATGCATTTGTCATATTGCTTCTAACTTATCTGCTCTCCAAGGGAGAAAGTTATGATCTTTCAAATATTTCTTCTTTTGGGAGTTGTTTTGGGCTTTTGTTTTGAGTGTGTGAATGTGCTCATTGTTTTTCCCTGAATACTCTTTAATTCTGCATTGCCACGTTTGAGACAAGATGAGCTGTACAGCATTCCAGTTCAGGCTGCATCATCTACCTATATAAAGGCAAGATGTTATTTTTTTATTATTATTTGCACTGTTTTCTTTTCCCTGTGAAGCCTACTCAAATGCTGAAGATTTTCTTTATTTTAAGCAAAACTAAAAGGACAGAGGAGGAGGAAAAAAAATTGTTTGTGATAAATTTGAGAGTTTGAGGCTATTTCTTTTTGGAAAGCCTGCTTCCTCTCTTCCGTTCCCCAAGTGGCTCTGAATTACTCAGAATGTCCCATTTGATTCAAGAGTATTACAAACTATACATATATAATTACATCCTTCCTCAAAATACCTGTTCTGTTCCTGATAAATTATTAGCTCTCTCGGTCACTTGGAACAGATTGTTCCACTTAAATGATTACAGTGCTGTGCAGCTAGCACTGATGGAAAGTAAAGTTTGGTCCTCAATGCTAATAGTAACAAATATGTGGAGTAAAATATAAAAGCAACCATTAGAGTGGAGGGAGCAAGGTTACTTCTGGAAAAAATATAATGCTTGTTGGAGGTCTCTGGGGACTGAATCATGCATATCAGAGCACTATGCTCTCATCAGGGACGTTGGTGGACTGGAGGTGTGCTCAAGTTGGTACCTCAAGTGATTTTCCCATGGGTAACAGAGAATCGCATGTACAAGGGCAGATGAGTACACTTCACTGTTGATATTTGGGGGAGCCCAAACCCAAACCCCTTAGCTATACATACACACAAAGAATATAGGTCACCTTCAATACAGTAGATTAGGCTGAGCTCTGGAAAATCAATTTCAGTTGATCAGTTGCACTTGTATCTGGATGTAAAGAGTTAAAGCCAGGCACCAAACAACACAGTCTAATGCCTGTTGTGTTGGGCTGCAATCCAGAAAACATTTTGGTGCTTTCGTAATGCTGTGCACATGACAGCATGTGTCTGAAGCTGGCACAGAGGTAGAAGTGTTCCAGGAGATGTCTGCAAACTTTGTTTTTGTGGCCTGGATGGCATCCAGGCAGCAAAAGCACCCAGTAGATCATCTCACCAAGTTGCTGAAAGTCAAGAGGACCTAAGCAGCCACCTACTTTGCTGTAAAGCGCGCGTGAGCAGGTTGGCAAGCCAAGGATGGATTGCATCCTAGTCACCACTTCCCCCATTTCTAGTGACTGCAGTCTTCTATGCCCAGAGCTGTCTGAAGTGAAACTGAAGTTGTAAACACTTGTCAAATATTTAAAAACCAAAAGTACTCTGTAAAGAGTGAAGGGAGACGAAGAGGATGGAGATTTTCTTTTATAGTGCTTAAAAGGCACCTTGTTGCATCCAGTTTACAGATTCAGTGCCAGTTGACACAGTGTCCCCCAAAGGTGGTTTTTGTCAGGAGATTTTGGGTGGGAGTAGAAACCTCCTATAACTAAAGTATCCTTCAGGAGGACCCATGTATTTGTGCTAGTATTGACAACAAGTGAAGTAAATTCCTTTATGTCGTAACAGCCTTTCTCCGTAGCTTAAATTTTAAGGGTTTAAAACACTTAAAAGCACCTATTGCAGCCAGAAGCCTGACCCCCACTGAACTGACATGAGTCCTGGGTTCCCAATATCCAGAAATTTCTTTTGAAAATGGAAGTTCACTCTTAAGTGGCTCTAGTGACTTTTAATATTTTACTCATGATCTAATTTGGATCTTAAGTATACCAATTTGGAAATAGCCTGCTTGACATCAAGCTCTGAGTTTTTAAACTCATATGGTTTAATAAGATTAACTTGCTGCAGTTCTGATACAGTCTTCAGTGAAGGCTTATTCAAATTAAGAATCAGTCAGAGGGAAGTAGCCTCAAGCATAAAGTAGGAGTGAGGTGGTGCCAAAAACAGGGGCTCTAAGAGGCTCTGTTGTCTTACCCTTCAGTGAGAGCAGAAACCTTTAGCTGCCAAATTAATGCACTAAGGGGGAAAAAAGCATAATTAAGAGATGAAAAACAAATATTCCCTTTTTCAGCTGTCTTCTTTGGAGAGGTACACATATATACACACATAGAAACAGATACATAGTTCAAAAACTTTCATTTTTGAGACTCTAGAATATGTATTAAAGTATGTGGGAACAGGGTACTTTCTTACATGTCTGTTTGATTTATCAAGAATAATTCACAAAGTAGACCATGGCCACTAAAATGAATGAATAAATAAGTGAGTTTGAGGAATATTCCTGCCAAATCTGTGTTTTGGGGCTCTTCTGCGTAAAATAATTCATGGGTTTTAATCATGTTAGTTTCTTCCAGTGTTTCCTTGCGTTTCAGCAGCTGAGCATCTCCACCATGAATTTAATTTTCTCAGTGTTGGTATGGGAAATTCTGATTGTGTAACCTCTTTTTACCAAAGGTTATATCTTAATCTCCTTCCTCCCAAGGGACACCCTCAAGTTTGGCGAGTACCATGCGATTTTCAAGTGTGTACCATATTGATAACATGTATACAGAATTAGGGCCCTTCTGGTTCTGATTTGAATTCTGAGCATGTCAAGCACTTTTTCTTCTTCCATGAGGAAAAAATTTCTCAGCAAAGTTTCCATGCATTTCATTCCACTGTTTCAGCAGGAATAAGGCAGCTGTGAAAGAGGAATATGAAATCAAGAGCCCATCACTTCTTGAATATCACAAATTTTGTTAAGGGTGTTATAGGAAGGAGGGAGTCTATAGGACAGACAGGGCTTTGGTCACAGTCCAGTGTTGCTCACCTAGAAGAGAAACAAAGCCGCAGTGGCTGCGGTGCTAATTTAAAGACATGCATTGGCAGCAGGAATGGCTGGAGTGCTTAGTGATGAGTATAAGGCCCTGGGGTAAATGTTCGGTAATTTTGAAATCCCCGTGCTGTGCCAGCAGCCATTGTCAGCTGTTGGTTACCCAGACCTGGTCGAGGGGAGGGTTTAGCTAGAACAAAATGGTACAAAAATGTTTTGACCATACAGGAAAATAAAAGTTTTTGAGAGACTGAGATTTGCAGGGGTACATCCTTTGTAACAGTGATAAACGTGCGCCTGTCCTGTCTTCCGCGGCAGTTAAATATATACTGAAAAGCAAGATGGTCTTCTGCTGAAGTTTGCTGTATGATGTAGCCTGGGTATCTTTGTATGGATAAATCTATTGAAGTAATGGTTAATTTGCTTGCAGAGCAAAGAGTAGCCAGCAAATTTTCTTTCTGTAGGTTGGCAGAAGTGTACAAAATCTAGTTTGGTTGCATTATTTCTTTTATGCTTTTTTCTTCTTCCAGATGGCTATTGCCAAAATAGACTGTATACAGTATGATGTTTTAAATATATGCATTTCTTTAATGTGCAACATTTGGCATGTTTGTATACACATCTAGGTTGACTGCATATATGTAGAGAGGGATGTACATATGAGAAAGTACAGCAACATGTGCACAGAAAAATAGCAAATGACAGCCTTTTTATAAGAGGAAACTTCACAGTTCTTGCCTTTCACATACACAAAGAATAGAACTGATTTAAAATAAAGAAGGAAAGCATAAGCAACTCACTGTCTCTTTAGAGAATTAAAACCAGTATCAACATCCAGAAGACCCCAAAGGTGTTGCAGCATACGAGCAAATGCAGATTGTTTTATGATACATATATTTGTCGGTCATTTGTTTTTCTTCAAAACTGCAAAGCAAGCAAGAAAGTTGCACTGCCCTGGATGTCTGTTGAACCTGTGCTGCTCCACCACACCTAATGCTGAAAAATTGCTGTCTTAATATCCCACACAGGTGTCATGACTTTCAGCTTGGCACCTCCAAACTTTTATGACTCCTAATCAATGAACTCACACTGTGACCATTTATCCCACTTTTGACCATGGTGCATAAGACTATGGTAGGCAAATGGGGTCCAAGGGAGCTGGCTCCGTAATATGCCCAAGAGTATCGCCTTTGACTTCCAACTGCTTATTTTTTTCCATCTTATCCATGCTTTTTGCTATATTATCATCATCTTAGCTCATAATTAGGCAGTGCATAAAGCTGCAACTCTTGCTTTAATACTTTCTATTTTCTCCTGGCTTCACATCTGCTGGATTTTTTCTTTCTTCCTAGGAGCTTCTCGGCATCCTTTTGCTCCCAGGTGATCACTGTGTTTTCTCTGTAACTGAGAAACCTGTGCCGTTGTTGCTTATTTCTAAGTAATCCTTCTATCTTTTTTTATGTAGTTGCAGGGACTTTTATTAGACTTATGTGGAAGTCTAGGTCCTGAACTGCTCTAGGTGGGCTGCACTTTGCTGACTGCAGTGGGAGCACCCTGATCTGCAAGCGCTGGGGATCTGACACGTTCATTACAGCCTTTGTGTGCCTGCATGAGCAAATGCCTTCCACGCGGATAGCACCACCAGGGAGGGCAGTTTCTACTTTCAGTGACTTCCTACAACCAGCATTATAACAGGAAGCAGATGGGTAGGCTATCTTTGCATTCAGTTTTGGCACTGAATAGGCAATCTGTAACTTGGGAGGGTATGTTGCATAACTGGAAAAGAGGGGGATTTCTTTGAGGTTGCACGGTCAGCCAGTATGGAATTAAGTTAATATTTTACAAGGCTATTGTTCTGTGGCTGTAGTCAATCCCTTCAATCTTCCCAGCTCCTAATGAGCTGGGGCCCCTGACTTTTGCTGGGCTGTGCATGCGTGGCTCTGCCAGCGGTAGCAGATAAATCCCTGTTCATATTCCTGGCCTTGGGCTGCACCCTGAGATGGTGAAAACCCAGAGCATGGAGGCTTTTCCTGCCATTTCAGCTCAGCTTTGAGTAAGTAGTCATGCTTCGCTGAGGCTCTGAATAACTTGAGATGGCGTGCAAAGCAGTCCGAGCAGCAGAGCAGGGTGGAAGGTACTGGACTGTATGCACAGGGAGCAAAACCAGATGAGTTTATAGCCTGGGAAGCATTGGCTGTGGTCAGTGATGTTTCTAGAGGTGTTTTGGAGCATCAAGAGCCTGATTCTGGAGGGTCTGGGGTAATTCAAAGCACTGTTGTGCATTAGTGGCTCAGTTCGAGAATATTTCCTGGGTCACAGTGGTCATCCTTGTGAGTAAATGTTTGCAGGATCCAGCCTATCACTTTTGAAGGTCCCTTGCTGCAGATTTCAGGAGGCCACAGAGAGGACAGAGAAGGAAGAGAAACGTGATGGGTGATAAGGAGGATGAGGTACATTTTAGAGTGAAACCTTAATTCAAGGAATTGGCTTTTTTCATCATGTAGTAAATTCATTAGTCATGTACAGCGAGGAAGTTGATTTATGGCCGTTAACTATATTGAATTGACGAACGTACCTTCTTGAAATTTAGTGGCCAAAATTAAGGCCTCTCCAGGCATTAATAGATTAGACCGCTTAAAACAATTTAATTATTTATCCTGTGCAAATGAGATGGGATATTTCTAGAGTGATGCTTGTATTGCTTTAGACATATTTTAGTATACATGTGATTAAAGCTCTGTGTGTAATTCCTACTAATTAACTAATGGCACGGAGTGGTGGAGGATGGGAAGGACCTTGGCTGAGGCTTAAGAATTTTTAATTTTGGAGATGTCAGAGAAGAAAAAAAAATTTAAAAAAAGTATCTAAGCCTGGTTTGAGCTAATTCTCTCTTCCTCTGCTTCCCATAAACTCTTGTCAGCATCTGTTTGTAAAGGAGTTAAAGGAGCAAAAAGGGACGCTATTAATAGCACAGTGTGTCTGCATTAAAACACAGTCTTATGCATATATACTGCTATTTTTATTGCTATAGTATGCGGATCAAGTGATGTCCCATCATAGGCTGTGTATATACATAATTCCCCACCTGGAGACCTTAAAACATCAGTGTATTTTTTTGTGAGTGATCATGTCATGCAGTCATATCATCTCCAAAGGAAATGACTGTGCTGTAAGTGGCTCATCCTCAAGTGCCAGAAAGAGAAGGAAATAATTAAGATGACATAAATTATGTAAAACAGACTTGAATAAAGAGTGACAGAAGGGCTGGCTTTGACAGCTGGATGTTAAATGAAATTTGCTTCTGTTGTTACAGATGCATAGACTGTTTTTAAACGTATAATTTATTTAGATTTATTTAAGGGGTAGAGGAAAGAAACAAGAAATCCCTGATGCAGAGAATTGAAATAATGAGTTGTTATACACACATAAATAGTCATTACAAAATATCTTATTGGTCTATTTTTGCTGTATTTATAAGGGCATTTTAAGACTGCATTTTACATGCATGCAAATACACACTGCATTTTACCCAGCAGTCCTTATTGCGTGCTTAATTGAGTTAATAGCATAAAGACGCGAATACTCCTGACTGCTCCAGCTTGGCTCTGGGGAGAGAATGAATTTTTCATCTTTTCCAAAAGAGAATTTATCCTGAACGGCTGTATCTCAGACTGTGTTTTATTACTCATACCTTTAAGGAGGCCAAAGCTGTAGGTATGGGAAGCCTTTCTACTCTAAGCTACAAGAGCTTTAGTTATGAAGTCGAAACATCTACAAAGTACTTAAGTCACATTATAATGGGGGAGAGGAACAGGGGTGGAGGAAAAGGGCCATTTCCAAAAAAAGCCTTCAAATGGTTGGCTGGTAGAATTGATCCTCTGGTTAATATTGTATAGTGTTTTGTCAATATGTCCAGCAGTACTGCAGACAAAGGATTTATGCAGTGAGGGGACGAATGATTTCTTCTGGGTTTTTTTAGACTGAGTCATGTCAGAACTCATCTACTATTTGTTTGTGACTTTTCCACTTACACTACATGCAAATACATGCTATCACTATAAATTTTAATCTTTATGAATAAATTATTTTCAAAATTTGGAGTATTCAGCAGCCTGTACTGATTTTATGGAGATTAAACTAGAGCAGTGCTTAGGACGTGATTAGTCCTGAAGTAGGCAATTGTGGTGAAATTTGCCTTCAGGGCAAATTCTTGCCTCCTCTCCTCTCTGATCCTTGTTGTCACTGACTTAGTAGGTTTCACCAGATACAATTTCTCAATTCTCTTTTTTTTGGCATCCTAATATTGTGTTAGAGCTCTTGGGCACTCTTGGGGCAAGTGGCAGTGTTCTCCTAACTAGCTGCCTTGCCAGCACTGTGCTTTTGCTTTTCTTGGTGTGAACACCTTCTGGGTTTTTTTAAGGCTTATATATCGTTTTGATGTAGAGAGCTCTCTCTTTTTCTGCCTGTCTGTGGCATTTACTTCCCTGTAAATTGTTTGGAATGAACTGATGTCACTGATCCTGCTTCTGCTTATCCTTTTGGTTGCAGATGTATTTGATGCTTTTGCTGCTGACAGCAGGATTGTCTCATAATCTGTATCTCTGGATGATTTCTTAATTCCTTCTATGACACCTGCAGTAAAATGGTCAGGAATTTGTCACTTTGGTCCTGAAAATCATAAAATGTGTGGTTTGGTCACAGGTATTTTGTGGTACTTACAGAGAACTCAAAACTGAACCTCTTTTTCTTTCCTATTTTTTGTATAGTCCCAAAGTTGCCTCTAAAGTTGCTCCTGCACAGTACAATGGAGCTAGTTTGCAGTTTGTAAGCGCACATGCAGAAATGCTGAGGGATAGTGGTGTGATCAAAAGCTCTGGTCCCTTCTCCAGTGCAGACGCACCACTGGCAAGTTCAAGAGAGGAAAAGAGGGCAGCTTCCCACATCCTCCACTCCTCATCCTGATTCCACCCAGAAACATGCAATGTGTGGATTGTTGGGATAATTCCCATTCTCTGTTGTCGTAAAATGGAAAACATATACCTACTCAGCTGAAGAATTAAGATGCAATAATGGTATTTCATTGTTGTGTACCTCTGTTGCCTGTATTGACAACAAACAAATCAGAATTTCAGCAGGGCAGTGGGAGCCAAGTTGTATGATCAAAGCCTCTGGCATTTCTCGTGTTCCTACAATTTTGCCTCATGTGTGCTTCTCAGAAACAACCTGAAGAAAACAGACTTTCCCTCAGTTGAGGTGTGCAGTATATCCTGTTTTCTGAAAAAAGATGCCATTCAAAAAGTCTTTCCTGTGATGGAAAATTTGATTACCTGTTTTTGTGTCTAGATCTATACCTAGATATAGAGGATCAATTGACTTGCAAATAGAGTGTGAGGATTATTCTTTAATCATTGTTTGCCTGATCATGTTATGCTTCGATGAAGACTCTTCTTTCAGCTTGTCAAGAGAGAAGTGCCACCTTGAGATCGCAGGCCTGTGGGATTTGCCCACGGGGCTCAAGGGAGGACTGTGTTTCTAGTCATGAAATGCAGAGACTGTTGGCTGAGATTTTGTCCACTGGTGCCCTTTCTCCACAAGTAAATGAGTACATTTGGGAGAAGCATGGATCCTTCTCATGCCGGAGATGATGACTTTGTACTAGGTGATCACAAGGTAGGACATCGGTGGCATTGACAGCAGCCACTCACAAGAGGCACAGTGCAAGGAAAACCTCTCCCAGATCCTTGGCTGGGCCCTATGGCTGCATCAAGGCAGCAAGAGAGTTTTGGCATCTTCACAGAAGGGAGGGTTACTGTACCAAACTGGACAGGAAAGCTGGTTGTGACGGGGATCTGCCACGTCTTATATGAAGTTGTAATTTGTCCCTTTTCTCTGTAATTTAAAGGTACCGGGTTTTTTACCTTATTAAATTGCAAGTATTGAAAAAAGTCAGGACAGAGCAATTTCTCCTCTGCAAACCATTTTAATGTGTGCTTTGGATCAATAGCAAGAATTAAACACTTGTCAAGGCAGAAATTCTGGGAAGAATGTGTTGGAGAGACTGACACTGTAGATACTAGAGGAATATATTTGTCTCTTGGCTCTCCAGAAGCCAAAAGATGGTGTGATTCAACTAACATAACAAAAAAATGTACTAGTGGGTCCCATTCAGATTACTGAAGATGCCTTTTGTGTGCTGAATCAATGTTTGGTTGAGTGTTGTGAGCAGGGAGAAGTCCCCTGGATAACTCTTTGCAACTATTACTGACAGTAACCTTCCATTTCTGTTCAATTTTCTACTTACAGGTTGCTTGATAGGGAAATGGGTGCTATATATTAATTTTGGTGTTAATTTGTATGGGACAGGTTACTTTTGAACAGTAAATAAAATTCTATTTCTGAGAAATATTAGAAGTCTCAGTGTTTGTGACATTCTTGTGTATTAAAATAAATGCTGACATCAATAGATGCCGAAAAAACATACTGGATGATCTGTAAAGCTTGCTTGGTATCCTTTCCACCACCATTAAAAAGGTAATGGGGAAGAATGGCAGTGTCTCTATCAGTGGAGTCTTAATTTTAAGTAAAAGATGCATCCTTTATATTGTTTAATGAAGATCTTTCTGTGCATAAAGGTTTGCATCTGTATCAGATAGCTCTTTCGCTTGACAAGGACTTTTGCCTCAGAGAAATTTTGATTGAAAAAAGCCTCCAAGATATTGTAAGCACCTTTGAGGGAGAAGAGATGTGCGTGAAAGCCTGGTGAATGACTGGATCATCTTGTGGATGGTTTGATTTTGTTGCTTTGGGTTTTTTTTGTGGGACTTTGTTGGCGGGGGGAGGGGGTTGCTGGTGTTACCTGCTACATGCTGTGTGCTAGCAAGCTGAATGTAGAGAATGATGAGAGAGCAAGGCATGCAGCAGGCACAACCTGGAGGAGGACACACTTGGTCAGTATTAAGTGGGGTGATAGCAGGGATGGAAATCTATGTGATGACTTAGAGAGATTTCTAGGAAAGTATTTTGGAAAGGAGTCTGAGGATCTGAGGAAGAAGAGGGGGAAATCTGGATGAAGGCTCACTAATATGGATGCAAACCTTGATGTGGATTGTCAGGCACCTTACTCAGTGAATACTCCATGCCCTCTGAGGCATGGAAGAAAACAGAGGCCATCCCTTACTTCCGTCACATCCCAAATTAGATTGTGCCCATGGGGGAGATATAATTTAATTATCTCTGAGAACCTCAGCGTCGCCGAGTCACTGGAGTGGCTTCACAAGCATCCCAATGACCTCACTGTGTATTCGTTATCCCGGCCTACTGTCCTATCACGCCTTCCGCTTTCCAGTTCATAAGAGCTCTGCCTTTCCATTTGGTCGATTAAATGCTGTAAATTCTGTGATAAGGGGCAAAGCATTAAATTTCTCGAGTGTGTCTGTGTGTCTTATCGTGGAGCCGCTTCCACGTTGTTAACAGTATTTGATTCATACTCAAGGAAAATTGATGACCTGAATCCTCCTCACAGAAGAGCTTCATTGTTAACATCTCCTGTTCTCAGTCACACCCACCCCCCCCCTTTATTTTTTATGCCTTCCCATTCAATTTATCAAGCAGGCTTTCAGCAATCAAAGGCTAGAAAATCGCTTTGATTCTTGAGGAAGATATTCTGTGTCATTTTATCAAGATGCGGAGCTCCTAGTTCTCTGAAGAAAAGCTAAAGAAGCAGGGGCTGTAGCTTAGCACTGTCTCCCAAGTCATGTTAACGGAGGACTGCAGCCAAGGTGACAACAGGCCGTTCCCGGTAAAAGAAAGCTCCCTCACATGCTCAAGGAGCCGTGGGTAATATAACCTTTCACATTGCGTCAGTGTTCAATGCCAAAATGCACAGAGTCAGCTCTGGTGCACGGTAAACTGCTTGGGGAGGAGGCTTTGAAATGCCCGACTTCGAAGCTATAGAAGGATTGTATGTGGATTTAAAAGAATAAGGTATATGAAGGGCGTCGGCAGATGAAAGAAAAAAAGCAATTAAAACTGGTCAGACGGCATGAGCTGGAGTTCCAGTAACCTCCTGCTTTACAGAGGGTGGAATTTCAGGTGTATTTTGTAGCCTGTGTTGGCTGCCTCTGCGTGGGCAAAGCTGCTCTCACCGTTAGTACGAACTAGATTTTGTTCATGCTTGTAAGATTAACTCTAACTCTTTGCTGTTGCTTAATACAGCTAGTACTGGTCCCCTGTTTACGTAGACCAGTATTGGGACCAGAAGATTTAGGAAAACACAGGAGCAATTAAGGATGCAGTTAGCTGTGGAATGCACCCACCCTTAATTTTAAGTGTGTGCTCAAGAAGTGTCTGCAAGACAGGCTTGTTTGATGTTATTTTTAAATGAGGCTGAATAGGTGAATTATCCAACTGAAAAAAACTTTTTTTGCTGTGCACTTCTAGCGATGATACATGTGGCTGTCCAGTGTTTTGAGGGGTTTGGCATTTACTGTTTGTACAACCTCCACTCTAGACAAAGAATGCTAGGTAGCATGGTTTTCGGCTCTGTTTTAACAACCGAAAGGGGGAAGGCTTGTCATTTTGGAAAGTGGCTTTTTTGGGAAATAGCAGTGAGACTGATTATTTTTGCTGCCTGCAAAACCCTTCAAAGATGGACTGGTTCACCCAACAGCTTTAAACAGGATCTGAGCACTTTGGAGGGTTTGGTCCAGGAAATGCGACAGTTGTTACATACATACCATCATACAATTATTTAGGTTGGAAAAGACCTTTAAGATCATCTAGTCCAACCATTGACCCTACTCTACCAGGTCTGCCACTAAACCATGTCTCTAAGCACCACATCTGCACAACTTTTAAACACATCTAGGGATGGTGACTCAACCACCTCCCTGGGCAGCCTGTTCCAATGTTTGATAACTCTTCCAGTGAAAAAATTTTTCCTAATATCCAGCCTAAACCTCCCCTGGTGCAACTTGAACCCATTTCTTCTTTTCCTATATGTATAACCTGGTGCTGGATATTTCAGATTTACACAAGCAAGAGGCACGCAATTGCTGTTTATTGGAAAGAGGACTGGAAAAAAAAAAATAACTTAATTGAAAACATCTGTCTGCTGGTCACCATTTCAATTTCAGTACAACAGGTAGGTCTGCCTGCTGTATTAGAACTGTGGTGCACAATGGGAAGGGGTAGGATGGTTAGTGATGCCAACACAGTTATGCTAGAAAAAGGGGGGGAAAAGTAAGAAAGAAGAAGGACAAAAAAAAAAAAATTACTACTTCACTATCTAATTTAAATACCTTCATTTATCCCTTGTTTGGCTGCTGTAACCTGACAGCTTTCACTCTGTGGAAGCTGTTGTCTTTGTAACCCCAGTAACAGTTGAGATTTGTGCCTTGAATTGTTTCTCTCATTGTCGATGCTTGTTACTGCAGCACTCCCAGAAAAGCAGGAGAAACACTTTGTAATGAATTATCAATCGCCCTATATTATTCACTCTATTTTCATCCTGCTCCTTTTTTTTTCCTCTTTAATGCCCTGGGTAGTTCAGCCTCTAACCAGGAATTTCTCTGACACTAGTCACCTCCCATCTATCTAGCCATTCCATCTGATAGGTAGTACAGTCAAATAGCTTGAAGGTGTATGGCATGAAAACCACTGAGAAATGGTCAAAAATTGCATTTGGTGGTTTGTCAGCTGGGAGTTTTGGTGCAGTCTGTTTGGGTTTGCCATTGTGATGTTGGAACAGTTGCTTTCCTTCTCATTAGCCAGTATTATGCAAAAGTATTACTGAAATTGAATTGAGACGTTAATTGCATTTGGGGTGGGGGGGGTGGGGGAGCGTAGAAGATCCTGAATAGTCTTCCAGATGCACTTAATGTGACAGCAATCTTAAACTAGCAACCTTTTCATTTCTGTAATGCTTTAAATTAAAATAAACTGATGTTGAAGCTTTTTTAGTTAGTGCTTTCACCCTGTTTTGTTTTCTGATAGCCGTAACAGGTAGCATATGCTTTCTCCATTAAGGTTTGATTTTCTTAGGGTTTTTAGATACTTCTTACTAATTGTTTGTTAAATTGATGTGGAGCTTTCTGCAGAATATCCCAAGATCCAGGCTCTGATCCAGCCTATGGTGCTGGCTTGATTTAATCCCTCCACACCGCTATTTTATCTTTTACTTACTGTTTTCAAGATACCAGGGCTAATTACTTGTAATGCTGGGGAGAGGGGTGTCTTTGCTGTGCACTAGAGAGCACTTAAAATGGAATTGTGAAAAATTCTCCCTGCCTTCATTGTCCATGCACACTATCACAGATCTCTTACTTCAAAGTATTCTTGCAAACTTCAAGTCAGAACTCAACTATTCCCCGTTTTCTGTGCGTGTTTGCCATGTGTTGTATATACGTATGTCTTTTCCTCCAATGTAGATCATACAGCTGAACTGTCAGGTATGTTTTTCTACGAAAGAGTGACTTACTGTAGCAATGAATTGTCTTCACTGAATTAATTTTCACTCCAACAGGTTTTCAATGAAAGTTTACAGACACCATAGTTCAGGCAGGCAGCCAACGCAGAAGGGATTTCTGTTTGTATTTCTTTATTTCAGTGCCAAAGGAGGATTAGCTTGTGCTGAAAGGAGTAGAGAGGTGAGCTAGAAATGCTTGACCTGATCTTTACTAGACTTTTGTGCCTTTTTTTTTTTTTGTGTGTGTGTTCTGCAAGTCCTTCACACATGCGGTCAAGAACAGGTTAAAAACCACGTAGACCTGCCAAAGCTTTACAACTCTCTTTACTAGCTTTATTAAACCAAGCTAAAAGAAACTCCCTGTACCTTTTTTTTTTTTTTTTAACTTTTATTCCCCGCTTTCCCACCCCATCCCGTCACCCCCATAGGATTTGGGGGTTTTCTTTCCAGCCTGCTTGGTACAGGAGACACATTTTCATAGTTCATTGGCTTGCCTTTCCAGCCCTGGCTTGTCAGTACCCTTGAGACTCAGTGTTGTGTTCAGAGCTTTGTTGGGTTGCCTGTGACCGTGTTTGGGTGAGTGCTGCAGATTTTCTGTAACATATCTGGTAATTTACTTGAATGTAGCACGAGCTGGAAGATGGAAATGAGCCTTTGATCTCTGACATTGTGATATCAGCAGGGGAGAAAATAAAAAACACTTCAGAGTCAAGATGTGTTAAATTAGTTGGAAAGTAAATTGACAGAGAGTTGGCAACAAATACATGCTATAAAATCACTAACCCTTTGAGTAAAGTATGGGTGTTTTCCAGCAGTGGAAAGTAGTTTGCCCTAAAGCTTTTGTCTAAGAAAACCAGCTAGTAACTTCTTTGGGGATACCACAGCATTGTCTTAAGAAAATGAAAGTTGTTAATACAGCCAGAAGCTCTTCACATCTTATTTGGAATTCTTAACTATTTATTAACTATTTATTTAAAGCTGCATTTCCTATTAATAGCCTATGAGTCTTCTGTGTGTGCCAAAAACTCTCTCTGCCTCTCTTTTTGTAAGTCAGTTTGGTTTCCTAATTCCCTTCCCAGAGCTGCATAGTAAATGTAAAGTAGTACATTTAACAACCAAAACATTGCAGACTGCTGACGCTGTCAAATGGACTAGCACAGTAAGGCTTTGAAATCTCCATGATATTTTGATTATAGTATACAAAGTATAATCAACAAGATACGCTGATCCAAAAAAGTCCACCACCTACCAAACCCAAACAAAAACCTGAAGTATTTCCATCCTCACCTATTGGTGAGCAAAGTCCCTGCTTCAGACTTTGGAGGAATGTGTGCATTGCTGAGATGGTAAACATGGCCTGTAATATAAGTTAGTTAATTTCTACATCCATTGGGTTTTGCTGAAGTTTCTGAAATAGCTATTTAACAAGTGTGCATTTAAAACGTTTTGAATCACTTTCTAGAAGCCTTTCAGAAGTCAGCTTTCTGTGCAGAGGTGACACATTGGTCTAAAAAACTTCTGTGCAGATTCCTTCTGCACAAATCTGACAGCGTCTTTTTGGGAGCAGTAGTGGGATGGGTAAATCCTGAATGCATTGCGACAATGAAATATGGAACAAAATGGTATCATCTAAATTTAGGCCAGGAAGCCAGAGCACATCAAGGAGCAGCTCTGAATTAAGGCAGGTGCACTGGGCACAGAGGAGAGCAGCCAGGGATTGGAGGCAGATGGAATATCAGGAGTTAAACCCTGACACAAGTTGTTGCCCCACGGAGGAGTATATAGGATGTGGCCATTCTCCGCAAGCACATGTGTGATAGAAGTTTGTATGCATGACTGCTCCTCAATCTGCACGTTTATGTGTTTTTTTCCAAGGTTTCCTCTCTTTTTAATAAGATCCAACTCAATTATTGAACTATGGACTTCCTTCTTTAAAACTCCACATGCCTAGATTTCCCAGTAGTCTGACTGGAACACAAATACCTGAGTAATTTAAGCAGGTGGCCATTTGCAGCATAATTACTGCAGTTGTTAATGATAAATAACAGGCTCAGCTTGCAAACCCCAAGAATATCTAATTTGTTTGCCTACCTGCACTGGATTGTCTGCTGTGCAGAATACAGATAATCCTGCTATTACAAGGCACAAAAAGGAATTTTTTTCAATTCATCCACCCTAGTCTTAGAAGCACTTGCAAGCTATTTGCAGGATCAGGGCCATCATTTCCTTCTATGAGGGCAACTGGTCTTTACCAGCTTTAATGATATCCCAGTTTTGCATAGAGGAGAGGGACCCTGGGTCTGCTTTCTGAATTTTCCAGTGTTAGTGATTTTGTTTTCACCTTTAGCAAACTGGCTGGTTTTTCTCCTTAATCTCTAGCTGTTGAAGTCACGTAAAATTTGACCATTTTGATTTTATAACAATATTTTTATACCAGCTATTTAGAAGTACTTTTATTTGAGAGAGATTTGTGCTCAAAAGTGTCAGGAAAATGTCCCTTCTTTTTACGTACTTTTTTTCTTAAATCAATGTCATGCTTTTAAGGGGATTAACACATGATTTTAATCATCTGTGTTTGGTGGTACTATTCAGTTAGCAATCAGCATAGGTTCTTCATAAGGGAAACACGATTCAGGTGAATCCTGTTTCCTTTTCAGCCATTTCATTAAAAAACGTATGTCAGAATACTGAAATAATGATTCATTATCTCTACTCTTTATAATCCCAAACACTTCCTCCCTTTTCCTGTATTTCTTAGGTATAATATATAACATGGTGAAGAAATGAAGAATTATTATTACAGTGAAGAAATAGCCCAGCAAAAATAGTACAATAAAGAAAACATCACCACCTTACTGTTAATTTGGAGTTAGGGCACGCATCTTTTCCCACTTACGAATTCCATATTTTTGGTTTATTTGTATGGTTTGCTACCCACAAAAATAATGCACAATTGAGTAGTGGGAATTGCATTTATATAAAGCTGTCTTCTCTTTTTAAATACACAAAATATGAAGCTTGAATTTTAATGCAGAATTTGTTCTCCTATAAAACCCCCCTTTAAGGTATTGCAGACATTGGGAAAAAAAAAAAATCACTGATTTTCACTGATAATTAATCTGAGTTTCTGTATCACATCATAGTACTAATCTTAGTAAGCATATGCTTTTATGTATTTGAGACCAATACTTCAAATATCTTTGCAGTTTCCCTTTGTGTTTATTAAATTCCCTTAACTTTTAAGCACACAAATCCTTTTTCTTTTTTTTCTTTTTTTTTTTTTTTTTGAGATTATGCATCTGAACAGTTGGTCAAGAAATGTAATAAAAGAGTTTGCCTTGCTTTATATCCTTTACACCATTGCAGTTTATGATACTGTTGCTACTACAAACTTGCATTGGCATTACACAGCTATTGTTGTAGATGACGAGTTGACACAGACAGAAATTTGGTTACAACTGCATTTTTTAAGTATGCCAGCCAAAAAAGGAGATAGAATTCAGCTGACCATTATTATTTTTGTTTTTCAGGGAAGGACGCTTCTTTTCTTTGATCTTTGAAAGCTTGTCTCCCAATAGATACTCTTGGCTGCCTTCTGGGGAGCTTGGAGTTGTAAACCTTTTGTCCGCCTGGAAACATTTTAAAAAAGAAACATAAAGCAAAAAACCCAGCAAAAATATAACATAGCTTAGCATGCAAAAGCTGACCATTCATGTTAAACCTGCATATATCACAGAAAATGTGCCTTGCAGGAAGTTTAAGAATTTTTAGACTGTTAAATCCCAAGCATTTGTTGGTACCACCTTTGATGTATTGCCCTTGCTAGTAGCCTCTTGTGTTAGTGAATATAGTCTTCCTTTTGAAACCTTCCTACTGATTGGTGATTATATTAATTCATATTTATTAGAAAACTGCTGCATCCTGTTTGTTAGAGCTGCTTAACACAGAGGAACATCAGGGTGGACTTGTAAATAGAGTTGGTAATCCCACTTTGAGTAACTCAAAATGTCAATATGGTACAAGAGAGCAGTGTGCAGATGCCTTTGTGGAGAGTTATACTTTGTTAAATATTTCTGATGTGTTTTGTTTTACTTGACTAAACTCCCATTGGGGGAGAACTATGTATTTAAATTCACCTTGCAGTTTGAGCCTGATCTCTTTCTGCTGCTTTTGCTCTGCTCACAGCTTCCAGGCTTCTCCTCACCATCAAAGACGTCCAAGTCAAGAATACTAATGATTTGATGTCTGTTGTAGTTGGAAAGCTTTATAGATAGCAATGCCATTATTAATTCTAGCTCCTTCTTGTTTTTTTTTTTTTTTATCCACCTGAAGAACATGATATTCTCCACTTCCTTCAGTGACAGTGATGCCACTGTCCCATATGCCTCCATTGTTTAACAGTCTCCTTTTCCATGTTGTTTACATATTACTGGCCACGCACCCATTTTTAATAGTCCACAGGGTAAATCTTCTTTATCTTTTGGATGAAGCTGCTTTTGGTCGTATCCAAGCAAGCTGCCATTACAAGCTGCCAGAACTTGGACTACTTTTGTTGGACATGTTTTGTAATGGCATAAGAGTTTTGGCATGCTATGTTGTAGAGGCTGATTTCAGTCAGTGCTGTCTAAACACTACATTTCCCATCAATTACACTGCTAAATCTTTGACAGACTCTGCCAGTCTTTGGGTAAATGCTTCCCAATTCTTCATTTTGACAGCCAAAGGAAGAAAGGGAAATGAGAACTACTTTGCACAGAACATCCAATATGGGGAGCATGTTGAAGTTTTCTTAGCTGACTTTTTCCACAGTTAGGAAGTGTATGATAGGTTTTGGTTGTGGTACAGTCTCTTCAGATGCTTTGCCTCAGAAATGTCCTAGTATTGTGTTTGATTCTAATTTAACTTAGTAAATCTGTTGGGTTTTTTTTTTTTTTAATTTATATTTATTTTTTAAATGGATGGTGTATTGTGTTTTATTTTCACTTTTTAACAAAAGACGTACTTTTTTTGATTGAATGAAAATGAAGACAGATGTCTGTATCTGTAGCACCAAGGTTTGCCTTGCCTTGAATCTTAGAGGTACAATATTTCTGCCCAAGACATCTTTGAAGCAACACTTCAGTGATACAGTGCAGGAAGGTTCCAGCTTCATGTCCATGACTGACTGCTTGATTCTTTCCTGCTCAGAAAATCAGGTGGATGCTCTGTGGAAGTGAGCATTTAAATGTACATGAGTTGCCTTGTTGCCTGCACTTTAACCCAACATTTTCCTAAATTACTGGACCCTTTGTGCGTGTGCTGTGCAATTTCACCAGTGCCTGTACAGTGTGCACAGCCAAGATTTCTGGACATACAGTAGCTTCAGCTGGCCTACCAGATGTCCAGACAACCCTGCATTCAACACTGTAGATGTACAGGCAGTCCTCAGTCTGTAAAAGTAAAGTTGTTCTTGAACTAGGAACTTAGTATTAGCATATTCCTGTACATATTGGTCTGTGTGAATATGTACAGAATTAAATTCTATTATTAGGAATGTGATTTTGTACAGATGTGATTAACATCTGAACATAGTACTTGAAACCTTGTTCCTATTAAAAACATTAACTGTCTACCTGTAGGTACTCAGGAATGATATTTCAATAAGCATAGGTAAGTAATTTGAGGAAACAGGAAAAATAATTAGGGAAAATAAACCTGATTTATTTTATCAAGGCTATTCTTTATTAGTCCTTAAAATAAACATTATTTTCATTGGCTCACTGCAGAGTTAAGTGACCACTAAAGAGAGGAGTCAGAACTCATTTAACATACTAGTTCATTGCAGCTTTCAGTGCTGCTGTTACTTGCTTTTATGTGAACACAACAGTTAAATGGAGGTAAATTAATGGAACTGGAGTTGTTTTGAAATGGTTATGCCAAATGGAAAGAGGTGGTTTCTTTTTTGGACTTGCCTGAACAGCAGTTTTTCTCTTTTTGGATGGAAACCGGGACCCAAGTCTTACAAAGTGCAACTTAATGCGGTCTCATGGTTCTGGCCATTCCTTTGCATTTTGCAGCTCCCTGTGCTGTAGAGATTCAGCTGCAAAAAGTACACTGCTAAATTGCCAGCTTGTGCAAAATGAAAGGTTAAAACAGTCTTCATGCCTCTCTCCTAGCTGTTTGCATCAGCCTTTGAGACCCCCGCGCTCTCATTTTGCTAAACCATTACCTTTTGAGGGTGGCCAAGAGGCCAGAACAGGCAGCGTGCCCAAGCCCCCTGCGCTCCTGTGGGGTCATCTCTGAGGGCCATGCTATCAGGACTGCTGACTCCCTTCATAGCTGTTGGAAATTCGGGCTGAAGTTTGAGAGCATGTTCCCTCCTGTAAATTAATAAGTTGTTACTTGTTTGCAACAACCAAATGGCTTGAGATTCTTTTTTGGCAGGGATTTTCAGCATCTCCCCCTCCCGCTCATCCTTTATTTTTAAAGAAATGTTTTCTTTGGGTTTATTTCAGGTTAAGGAATTTGTATTGTGGCGACAGTTGCTTACAGCGAGGTAATTTTGTTTTAATCCCTTAACTATCCTTGAACAGGGAGCTTGTTCTTTCAAGTTGATGCAGGGGAGCATTAGTGATGATAAAAGGATAGATTGTTTAAAAAAGGCTGAGAAAAGCTGCTGTCTATATTGCTCTTTCCACCTTTCCTTATACATGATGGGCTTAGGAGAAGCCTTCACTCCCTCTTTGGACATGAGGGTCTTCATTGTGGCTGCCCTGTGATGGGCAAAGAAAAGGAGAGAGAGAGAGAAAAGAGGGGAGAGAGCTGCTGGCATCTTTTTTGGAGCCTGGTTAATGGCTCAATTGAAGGGCAGAATCCTGTAGTTTACAGAGTATAATTAATGATCTGCACACACAGAGCTGCAGCAGTAAAATAGGATTTTCTGCTCTTGATTGTCCATGGTCTCTTTTTTTTTTTTAAATTATAAGAAGGATGGCACTTCTCGCTTGCTTCCTGCAAACTTCGATCATGCTGCTAATACAGCTTCCTAAAGTATGTGCGAAAGCAGCTGCAGTCAGTAATTTAGCACTGCAGACGCACGCTCATGACAATATTAAGCAACACCACAAGCATGATTTGTAATGGTAAGGGGCTAGAGGATGAACCTGAACATGCAGGACATTTTCAAATCTAAGCTTCCAGTCTTTGAATCAGACTTATGCTAGCAGATCCTGCTCATCTTTGGGTAAGTTTTGGGAAGAGAGTTTTTCAGAGGTACAACTGGAGGCTGGGGCCCAATTCACTGTTTCATCGATATGGGGATACTAAAGGAAAATGATTTTGAATGTGGTCTCAAAAGGGATTAAAGTCATTTAAAGGGTTGTTACGGTTACCTCTGACCGTCTAGCACCAAGCCAGTGATGGCCAGAAATGAGTTCTCATGCCCTGTGGGTTGCTGATCGACAGAGGAGTAAAAGATTAAATGGAAATTACAATCCATCTGGAAAGGATTTGTTATCACCCAGGATGGACTGGAGTCAACAAGGGATTTTATTAATTCAATTAATAAAATCTTTTCTCTTTTCCTGCTGAAAAAAAAGAGATTAGATAAGGTGGCTGAAAAATAAGGTGTCAGTGATGAGATTAGAGAGGTTCCTGCAATTTTTCAGTCATTTGCTTTGAAGTAAACAGCATTAGAGCTTTATTTCGGGGCACTAGTGGTCCCCTCCACCCCCACCCCCCACCCCCTTAGTTTCAGGCTATAGTTGTAGACTTTTTTTCCTAATCAGGCCTGGCCTGTGCCCCTAATTTGAACTATGTAGCGGCCACTTTTTGTAGATTCTATTTCTGGCAGTGTGTTTGGGTGTTTGCCTCCATGTGCCCTTGTCAGCTGCTTCCCTGGAATTAGAGCCCTGCTCCTCCCAGGGCTGATCTGCCTCTCCTGCCTGCTAAACGGCCATGGCATGGACCTGGCTGGCTGTAGTCACATGAATCTTACCAGCAGGATAAGACCCACATAACTGGTTTTTTTAAGCACTTCAAGATTTGTGCTTTCCTTTCATTTTGAACTAGCTCCTTATCGGCAGACACACACCAAACTATCTGGGAGTTGCATTAAGAAGTAGGTTTTAGGTGAAAGCTTTATTTGTTCCATCTGTAATTAAGTGATTTGTTCCAAAGTCATAAATCTCTCCTCCCTCTTTCTTCTGCCACTGACTAGCTCATTCTTTCAGCTTCATGTCAGGCACTCCACTCCCTGCTCCCTTTCTAGATCAGATTTCCTTCATTGCCTCCTTTCTTCTTACACCTTGTGGGTTTTTTTGCTTGTGGGTTTGATTTTTTTGTTTTTTTTTTTAAACCACTCCTTGTGTTCTTCCTAGCAGCCTCCATTTCCAGAGTGTTTTTGCAAAGAAGCTGGGTTGCCTTTGTCTCTTTGCTGAGAGCCTCTTTCTGTCAAGTCCTGATTTTTGTCTGGCTCCTGACCCTAGCACAATTTTGGCTCTGTGAGTTGCTTGTGGGTAAATTAGCCAGTTCTTCCTTCTCCTCATAGTGCCTTTCCTTTATACATCTCACATGTCCCCCATCAATCACCTCGTGCCAGCCTCAGAGGCTGGCAGGAGAAGTTGGCACCTCCTGCTTCCCTCCTCTTTCCAGAGATCCCACTTTCAGACCATTCCTTTATCTTTGCCGGAAGGACTCATGGCTTCTTTTTGTGTGTTCTGTGCTCTGCTGACCTGGCCCACTCCCTTGCACACCTCGTTCTGCCCTTGGTGCATCATCCTGTCTGGCACCTGAGACGTTCCTTCCCTGCTAACTGCGGTGAGCTGTGCTTAGGTGGTTTTCAACTTCTCTGCTTCTCAGTGCTTTTCACTTTTTGTTGCCTGTTCTCCATTAAATCTCTCCTATGCCTTCACTTCTTATGAATGTTATTCTGATTGCGATATGGTTGGAAAAAATACATTGAAGCTTCAGGAGGAAATTTGGATCCCCCCAAAAGAGAAGACTGCCATTATGAGACGAAGTATTTGGAGGGGAGAGGGTGGTAGTACTGGTGGGAGTGGGGAGGTTAAAATGTCTTTGGAAATCTCAGCCAGCTGTCTGAGATCAGGCACAGTGGTGACACTTCTGAAAATCTCTGTTGCCCTTTTGATCATCAAAAATATTTAACTGTCACTCTACCTGCCTAGGATTGTGGAAGAGCTCCATCCATTGAAAAGTCCTGGCATTGCCACTGCCTTCCCACACCTTCTGCAATCCTTAGCCAAGCATGAATTAGGTTTAGCAATTTTATCCAAACAGGGCTGAGGTAAGCTCTCATGACTTTGTATGCTATTTTTGTACATTGCTGTTTTCAGATGAGAGAAGGAAAAATGGTTAGGCTCATATAGGCATTCAGAGACATATATGTCTTAATTCTTAGGAAGTGCCATTAGGATCCTTGGAGATAAGTTGCAAGCCCACCATCTCATAAGTCAATGTTAATGTGCTCTTTTTGCCCTGTTATCCATGAATCACTGTGGTAAGCAGTTTCCAAATTTGTTTGCTTTTTAGTCCATCAGGGTCCGCACCCTGTGTGCGACCAGTGGAATCATCCTTGACTCTTAAGCGGCCTGCCGGCACTATGCGTAGCTAATTAGAAATCTGCTCTTACGGTCAGGTTTTCCTTTCAGAATGTTAATTAATTTCCAAACCTCTGTTATTTGGAGGAATTGGACCACAGTGGCAAGATAAGGAAGATCTGGCTTCTTTTCCAGCTCTGTTACACTTCTGGATTCCCATCCTCCTGTGTGCTGATCAGCCCTGTGATAGCTGGGGTGGAGACGTGAGCCAGCCCTGAGAGAAAATGCTCCTGCCTTTCTCCTCTCCATTTGATACTCTGTGTGTGTGTCCCCTGCGTTTATTTTGCATTCTCTTGCAATATCTAATTGATTCTTTATGAGAGCTCTGTGCTCCGTTTCTTTCTGTGCAAAAATGTCAGTGCTGTTTATGATTGTTGCTCTGTGGCACAAGTCCTTGGGGTCAGGAGACTGACTCTGGGTTCATGTCCTCTCTCTCTCTCAGTGCCCAAACTCCTCCAGGGCAATCTATGACCGCTTCTGCCCGTGCAGCCAGGCTGCTCTGTGGGGTTTTGGGGTGTGCACTTAGAGCCATGAGTTGGAGAAGGAAATGCCCATAGACTTTTGTAAATTCTGCAGCATGTCATGTTGTTTCTCTCCTTCCAGCTGCAAAACAGAGATAACTAGTCTTAACCCATCTGTATCAGAACAGTGTTGAGAGATTTAGTTAGCTGCTGACCACAGGGCTTTGAAGGAGTAAGGTATATCTGAAATATTTTTAAAGGTATTGCTAAGTTTAGCCTTGCTGAGTTTTGCTCTCTTTCCCGTACCATTACCATGCAGATGTACACAGTATGTGTGCAGATACGAAATAGTTAATCCCATTAAGACAAAACAATACATCAAAGTGAATTAAGTCCTTTTGAAATAATCTTTCATACTGTATGTGGTTTAGGACCAGCTGAACCCTCTGAAAAGCCAAAGCAGGGAGCGAGAGAGGGAGAAGGGGAGAGAGAAAGACACTTATTTATGTGAAGTCTGTCCCTCTGTTCGACTTTGTACAGCCAGAAACTGAAAGAAAGGCTTCCCTAGTGGGTCCAAGTTTTTGGTGAATGGCTCCTTTGGGTGCGGAAGTGAGCGTCGCGGATCCTTTCAGCCGAAAGGAACAGTTAATGAGTGTTTCTCTGTTCTGCGCTGCTGGAATGAGACACATCCTTCTTTCTAGGTCACTAAGTTAATCAAGTCAAGGATTTCTGTCCATTGTCCTTCTTATCAGTCACAGCTGCATTTGCATTAGGAAGCTTTCTGTTTCTTTAAGCCTCATTCATGTACTGATTAAATCCCTTTCCAAGTCTGCAGAAGCAAATGTCTGATGTATTATATAGCCATCTCCCGACCCAAGTAAAAACAACATACAGTAGAATATGTTTAAAAGCAGATGAAAGCAGAAAAATCATTGCTTTGATTTATCTGATCCTTGGTGATAAAACATAGGGGCAAAACAGGTGGAAGCTTATGTTTCTAATGTGTGATTTTTAACTTGATGCTGGGTAGCATCAGTATCAGTGTGCACCCGAACGAACAATTTAAGGTGGGAAGTAAAATTGCTCTTCTCGAATGTTTGAGTAAACATTGCTGTAGCATCTCATAATAAACAGCAGTAGCTGTTGCAACGTATTAGATAATAAATTGGTCCTGGCAGCACATTTCCTATTTGCAAGGATGACTGAAGGATAAACTTGAGGCAAAAATGCAAAAATGAGTACAGTTGTAAGTGAACAGTTGTAGCACTAGCTCTTAAAAAGCTAACAGTCTGCCTATGGCTATGCTTTGGTTTCCCCACTGATTCATAGTTTTGGTGTTTGGAGGCATAAGCTAAAATATCCATCCTGTTCATGATGAGTACAGTTTTGGACAAAATAATAAAGATTTCCTTGTCCTCCTGTGACTGCTGCAGCCACATCCCAAAGGGGACACCTCATTGTTTTCCTCGCCCCCCCCCCGCCCGCCACCCGCCCAGCC
>VYXH01000571.1:173100-234649 GCA_013397275.1 Burhinus bistriatus
GATCTCTGGAGTTACTGAGAGATGTCGACCTTAATCTTCTGCCAGTAGAATTCTTGCTTTTAACAGTGTAGGAAAAATGGCCTTGGTCATCTTCTTAACTTTCCTGTGGCCACTTGTCAATTTTCCAAACCTCCTTTGACAATGTTGGGAAACACCTTTTGGGGAACAACGCTTAGACTTTTTTTTCTAATAGCATCATCTAGGCTTCCCTACTCATCCTCCCTCAGCCTGGTGAGCATGAAAGTGTTCAAGTCCTAGGCAGCGTAGCAAGGATTCCCTTTTGCTCCCATTTTCTTTCAGTGCTCTCAGAGAAATACTCAGTTCCCCTCAGCCCTGCAGAATTCAAGTGCTGTGTCCTGATCATGAGGCCTCCCTCAAAAAGCCAGTAGCTGCCCTTGGCAGCCTCATCAAAAGCGACAAACCCAACAGATCTTGAAAATACTATCCCTATATGGTAGAAGATGCTGAAAGTTGCTGGAGCAACTGCAGGATATTTGCTTCCTTGTCACTTCCATTTCATTTTTGCTGATGAAGAGAAGACATCTATTGTCTCCTGTACAAATGGGAGTTACTCCTGTGCCATAGCGGAGCCATAGGGGTCTCCGAGCTGTGTTTCCAAAGCTTTTACTGGCACTAAATCATCTTTGCAAATATATACGTTCAAGAAGAAAAGGGATGAGGCTGGATGTGATTTATTAGAGACACCAAGGAAAGAGTCTCAAGATGTGATTCTCTGCATCACAGAGTTGAGAATAGATCTCACTGAAGTTAGTGCAAGTCATATGATGTTCAAAGATGAGAGAGACCCAGGGTTTTGCTTCAGTAGGCACATCAGGTCCTGTAAAGGACGGTACCATGGTGGTGTATCCGTGCTCCGGCTGAGTTAGAAATGGCCTGTGTAAGTCCTAAGGGCCACTCCACCAAGCTGTCCGTGCACCAGGTGGGACACATGGAGGCTGCAATTATGGGTGCTTCACTGAGAGGGGAGGGAAGAAAAATAGTAATATTCTGAGGTGAAAAGGGTGGCCCTAACGTCTTTTAGCCCACTTCTTTTTTTTTTTCTCTTCCATCCCTAGCATCGTTTGGAGTTAACTAAAGTTGTGGGTTTAAATTTGTGTAATTTGCTCCTGCCTGGAGACACATGTTGGTGTTTTAATGTGCCTTATTCAGTTTTATCGTAAGTCAGTTAGGAGTGGGTAGAAACTAAACTGATTCTGTCACTCTTAACCAGGGGTTTGTACCAGCTTAACTAAATTAGTTTAATTCAATCAAACACTACTGCATTCCTCAAACAGTCTTCCAAAAAGGTGTCTGTGCTTGAGCATGTGTGTACACAGAAGGTGCATGTGTGCTGAATGTGTGTGCCACCACTTGCAAACAAGGAACTTTCTATATATCAACCTGTCCCCCTATAAATTCAGCTCGCTGCTTTGGCGGCTTTGCTGACAGAGTAGTAAACAATTTCTATGCAGAGTGCGATTTTCTACTTTAGGAATGGAGCCACTTAGATTAGAACTCAGCGTTTTAGTGAGAAATGTCTAAAACGTTTACATAACCTATTTACATATGAATACAAACATTACAGGCTTTATATTAACAGCCCTTGTTGTTGCTCATTACTATGCATAGAAAAAGACATCAGCATTTCTAGTAGCATCTACAAAATTATAAATATGTGATAGAGTAATTACTGATTTGGAAATCCAAATTATATTAAAATGATTGTAGCATCTGTGTCTCCAAAAACCTCTCCATTTGTCAATTCTAATCTTTTATTGCTTAGGCAATAAACATGAGTCTGATGTCTGTTTACACAGTTCTTTATGAATCTGACCGGCACACCCCCCTTTGAAATTTAAAAAGAAAATGGAGGCAGGAGAGGTCTGATATCACAGTATCTGAAATTGGTCCACAGCTGTTTCTCTCACCTTTTCTTTACACCGCACCCTCAAAAATATGAGAATTGATGGTAGCTCTTGCAGATTTATATGAAGCAACCAGGAGTTGCCAGGAAGATAATGCTGGGGCTGATGAGATTTTGCTCTAATTGTAAAAACTGCCAAGGAAGTTCCTTCCAGGAAACAGAGGTATTGGTTTGGGGCTGATCCTTTACTGTTTTTACTGCAGTCTGGCTGGAGTCGAATGGTTGTGAAGCTCCGGCAAGCCAGGGAAGCATTTGGTGTGCTCCATGGTGTGAGTGAATGAAACTCAAGCCTTACTGTGGTGACTGTGATGCAAAATGGAAACCAGGGACAGGTTTTGATGCCCTTCATCGCAATGGTGCTTTACTTCCAGAGGAGACCCTGTAGGTCTCAGCAGATTTGAGTAGCAATTTTCACACATCAGTAAATAGCAATATAAGTAAATTTTTTTTTTTTTTTTTCATCTGTGGCTCTCAAAAGAATTTGCAGCGAGGTCAGTGTAATGCTTCCCATTTTGCAGAAAAGCAGAGATTCCCCCCCACAAGGTCACTCTGCCTCACAGGAGAAATCACTGTAGATTTGCTGCTCTCTGTCTGGTCTTCTGGCTGCTAGAATACACTGCCCAAGGGAATTCATGGCTTGCTCAACTGTAGTTTTTTGTAGCAGCATCTGCTTCCAGGTTTTTCAGTCATGGACTGAAATCCTGATTGGGGGAAGTTTTTCAGTCATGGACTGAAACTCCGATTAGGGGAAGTGGATGGGAGATGATTTGCCTGGAAATAATGTACTCGTTAGGTACAGTGGGTGCTGATGTCATGGGTCCTCTGATAAGCTGAATGGAGATTGACAGTGTCACACTGACCTTTAAGAAGGTCTTTGAGAATGGGTCCGTGTTTTTCACCTTGCCTCATGATGGGGAGTGAATGCTTCTTCTGAAGTAGTATGTTTTCTCTGGCGCGCATTCCCCAGTTTTAGCTGAGCCATCCGTGATTCCCCCCTTGGCTTTAATTAACGGCGGTGCCTCTAATTTTCATCTCTCTTTACACCTTCTGCTTGCACCACACAGGGACTTAAAGGCCTGTATATGCATAGTAACAGTTCTGAGAGATGAAATGCTGCTGTATAAATAACGCATTCATCACACCTGCAAGGGAGGTTTGAATAAAATCCCACATAGTTTTACTGCATGAGCAATGAAAGATCGGTTGACAAATGGTGTGCGGTGCATAAATAGCATTATTTATTTACTCAGTTATGTTGGAGTGAGATGAGGCTCGCTGGCTTTTTGAGAGAGTTGTCAGAGTGTTAGTAAAAGCAGAGGCCACAGGATCAACTGAGCACCTGGCACTAGCAGGTAGGTAGCCATTAGCTGGAAAACTGAAGCATCTCCTTTCCCAGGCTGCGCGGTTGCAGGGAGTGACAGATAAGACAAGGCTGGTTGGGACAGAGGGAATTTCCTGGTTGGTCAATATTTTAGGGTTTGCCTGTCAATCTGTTTGCAGTAAACTGTTTCTCAGCAGTGTCCATATGCCTGTGCTGGCTAATGCAGTATACTGAGGGGCACTGGCTATTTATACACAACACTTCAAAAAGCCTGGAGTGAGATGAGTGCTGTTAGAGGCACCAATGACATAAGGAAAAGCCTCATCTTCCCAACGTAGATGCACTGAGAAAAAGAAGGAAGAATTTGGATGCCACCTGTGACTTAACAAGCTAGTCTTGTTTACACTAAGAAAGAAAATAAAATGCTGTCAGTTACCTATTATTTTTACTGCCTTCAGAGTTAGCAGTAGTGAGTATATGGAGAATTTCTTTAACCCTGAAGCTGAGCTGAGTTGTCCTCAACCCTAACTGCTTGCTCTCCAGCACCTGAGATACCATCCACCACTGCTCCTCATTACAGCCAGGCTGCAAAATGGACTACCAAAGTATTGCAGGATTTTAAGTAACCACAATTTTAATGGCATTACATGGAACTGAATATATCATTTTTTTTCCATTGCTGCTCTTGCCTATATGTTAATTGGTCAAATACTCACCAAGCCAGATAGCAGCAGAGCCTGCCTGATACTTTATTCTAGCCGTCCAACACACACCAGAAAGCTACGATGCCATTTTTGATCCCTAGCAAAATGCTTCTTCAATTACTCAGAAAAAGTGGAGCCCATTGCAAAGAGAAGAGGTTGGTCTTCACCGCCGTAAGGGTGTTCTGCTAGAGTATGGGAACTGAGGGTTTACAGCCATCTGTGGAATTAAATCCAGATCTTTTGCATCCTGAACAAAATCTGTGATGCTGAACTACTGCAGAGAGCTGGAACAAAACAGGTGCAAGGGACAAGACATCACCAGACCAGTATGCTTGGCATTAATGGTCCTGATGGGGTGCAGGAGCTTCTTGTAATTTTTAACCCTGGGAAGTGTCATGGCATTGTTAATAGTTAATTTCTGTGAGTTGTTGAGCTGATGCAAGGGCCCCTGTGTCATGAGGCTGGGGGAATCACTCCTTGGTGGCCCCAGGGGAGTGCAGCTGTCACCTCTGCACCCATGTCTTCATCTCCTTGAGAGAACAGGGAGCTTTGTAAGTGTTAACAAGGCACACGTGGAATTATATGTTCCTAGAAGTCCAGTAGCAGCTTCATGATCTCAAGCATCCAGCACAGAGTTCAGTAGAATCAAAAGCCAGTTGGCAAGTTACCCCTTGGCTGGGAAACACGGCAGGAGCCGGCATGTGTTTGGAAGTCATTTTCTGTCTGTGGTGCCAGTGCTGAAGAACTGCCCAGCCATGGCGTATGCTCGCTAAGGGACCCTTTTGGGGTTTTCTCCCTCATGGAGAAGAAAGCTTCCCATGACCTTGCCAAACCTTCCGGGGTTTGTCTGAGCATCTGCAGTCAATTCAGTGAAAGTCCAGAGGGTCTGGGCAGCTCATGAGTGTTTTTGTCCAGCTGTTTGCAGTGTAAGCGCTTGCTTGCATTACTTTGGGGACAGATTTTTCTCCCCAAAACTGGATCTTTTGGTAAGTCAGAGCAGGGGAGCTGTTTGTGTGAGGGCAGAAGAAGAGGAGGACAAGACGAGCATTTTAGGAAGGAGGGTGGTGAGGATGTAGTACATGGATGATAATCCTGTGGAGAAATTGAGCATAGTTTCAATGTATGAGTGTAGCTGAGTATGGGTCACATGTATGGGGCGGTCCTTTTTATTAACAATGTTTTAAAATTGTAATATTCAAGGGAGGCTTTGGGTGGATAGTTTGAGGAGTCTCTTTGGTGACATAAACCAGTGAAACTCTTCGTGTATTTTCTTAAAAGGAGAGTATTCTTGATTGTATACTTCTGCTACCCAGACCCTGTTAATGATCAATTGTGCCTGTAAATGACTGTTCACCCACTGAATTCACTGGGGCATGGATCAGACCTGTGGGGAGGAGCAACTACGCGGCCAGCAGTATGTTGCGTTTTTTCCAGGAACAGATTGGTTTTTTGCTTCTTGCAGTGAAGTGAGTAGCTGATGTATTCCTCCTGGCAGGGCTGAAGTACTCATGACCTAGCCCATGATGTGGTTGGGAGTAGATCATATTGCCCAGGTACAGTAGGTTTCATAAGGTACCAGGGCGGGTATCAGCTAAGGTCCTCTCCACCTTGGTGGTAGCTAGCAGAACGAGCTAGCCTGCCTCAAGGAGCATTAAAGCATAAAAATATCCTGTATCTTCTTATCCCTCAAATGCAATGAGGAGGAATGTGATAGTGGGAGCCGTGCTCTCTTGGGAAACCCTGCTGCCAAATTCGAAAGCTTCACGTGGCTGTAGCAGTGCAGCTCCTTGTCATAAAATGGAGGATTTTATTTGCTTTTATTAAGTAACAGAAGCTTAATTAAGTTTCTCCTGAATGTAATAGAGTGATACAACTGAATGTAGGTCAGTCCCAAGTAATTGTTTCACTGCTTTAACAGCTGTTTAACTGATGCTCAAGTGTTAAATAAGAATGCTGAAAATCTTAAGTTTTTTTCTTTTTTAAAGGGACTAAGTGGTCTATTTCTCAGAGGACTGTGAGGTTAGCTTTGGCCCTTTGAACCTAATTAATCAATGGCAAGGCTCTCCAAGTGCTGGCTGTGGAATGCTCTTTAATTGCTCACTTGTGCAGTCATTTGTTTTGTTTAACCTGCAACGGATTAAACTCTCTCATAAAGGTCCTTGCTTCTGTCGTAGAACAGAAGGCAACAGCAGGCTCTCAGCTCGATTTCCACCCCCCCTAGGGATGTGGCAGGGAGAAAGGGAATGACGACTCTCCCTGCTCGCCTTTGCCACAATGCCTGGACCCGCTGGCATTTTCATAGGTCCCCCCTATCACTGTCAGTGAGCTTCCCAGGGCTGCAGTCTTGGCAAAGGGAATATCATTAGTTGATATCACCCAAGAATTCTCCAAATATCTCCCTTGCTTTCTTTCATTAAATGTGAAACTTTAGAGACAGAAACTTTAATGATTTTCTGTGAGTGTGCGTGTGTGTAATACTGTATGCTCAGTTGGGACCCCTCTGGCATCTCACATCTCTGAACAGCTGTCAGGCAGCTCAGATTCTTTTCCAAACTGCCAGTCTCCAAAAATATTTCCTCCTCTTCGTGAGTATGGAGTTTCACCCCTGAGTCAGAGGGTCTTTGCAAAGAGATGTCAGGATTCAGTGACAAAATTGAGGCTGCCAAAACATTAAGGCCAGAAATAAGATCTTTTATACCAGTTGCGGAGTGGGGACCAGGACTGTGAATTTCCATGCTACAGTGGGACTCTGCTTTCGCTTCCGGCCCTGGTGAATTGTTCTGAGACAGTGTGTTTCTTGTAATGCTTACCATTAACATTCAGAAGAAAGTTAGATCATTTTAAGATGTTTCAAAAAGGAGATGTTAAAATTTATCTTCCTTTTTATTAGAGCCACTGCACCAAGGCACCCAGTGGCTTTAGAAATGTAAGTAATGAAAGGCAGAGAACAAATGTGAACTATAGAAATGATTTATGGAGACATCTGATGAATTTATCCTGCATCTTTACCCTTTCATCCATCTCCCTGGACTTCAGCATCAGTCACGTATTTTAAAGTTGACTTACCAGAGTCATGCTCTGTGCTATGGAATGTGGATTTCCCAGTTTCTGCCCCACCTAAGGCTCCCGTGCAATCCCAGGCAGGCAGATTTTTTTCCACAGAGCTATCTGGGTTGGATTACCAAAGTCGTTAGGCACTCTGTGACACAGCCTGCTGCCTGAAAAATGCTTAATAGCCAGCAGCTTTACTGTTCTCCATGAGAACCAAGGAGTCCCAGGCCATGCTCAAACAGCTGCACCTTTTTGTAGCTCCCTCAAGAAGAACGATGCTCTTTGGAAAAAATTTAGCTTCAGTGGGAGGCAGAGCCTTTCCGTAAAACTTGGCCTTTGAGTTTAGCTTCCACAAAGGAAGCTTTCCTAAGTGCAGCGAGTTTAATTCTGTCAGTACAACATTAGATAGGCTCTGTAGTATGGAATAACCAGTCCTTCACTAACAAAGTATTTTCTGCATCTTCACAAGGAAGAGTTGAGGTTTTGCAGAAGCCCTGTTGCTCTGTTCCTACCAGTTGTCCCACAGATGTTCAAAGACCATTTTCCTATGACACTTTTTCTCAGGATAGTCTTTTTAGCCAAATCTGTGTGTATTTTAACCATGTATTTTAAAGGCAGATAAGGTAAGTGTCATGGTTTAACTCCAGCCAGCAACTAGGAACATGCAGCTGCTCGCTCCCTCCCCTCAGTTGCGATGGGGGAGAGAGTCAGAAGAGTAAAAGTGAGGAAAAACTCATTGGTTGAGATAAAGACAGTTTAAAAGTAAAGCAAAAGCTGTGCAGGCAAGCGAAGCAAAACAAGAATTCATTCACTGCTTCCCATTGGCAGTCCATCTCCAGAAAAGCAGGGCTCCATCACGCATAATGGTTACTTGGGAAGACAAACACCATAACTCCAAACATCCCCCCTTCTTCTTCCCATGTACTGAGCGTGATGTCACATGGCACAGAATATCCTTTCGGTCAGTTGGGGTCAGCTGTCCCAGCTGTATGCCCTCCCAACTTTTTGTGCACCCCCAGCCTACTTGCTGGCAGGGTGGTGTAAGGAGCAGAAAAGGCCCTGACTGCTTAACAGCAACCAAAACCATCAATGCACTATCAACACCGCTCTCATCCCAAATCCAAAACATACTCCCACACCAGCTGCTAGCAAGAAAGTTAAATCCATCCTAGCTGCAGCCGTGACAATATGTAATGAGTAACTAGCGTTCCTTTCAGGATGGTGACTGGATAGGGCGGGGCAGAAGAGGTGGTGGGCATATATAGCTGAAAACTGAGATGATGGATGGATATGCTGAAAACTGCCCCAGGAAGGATAAATGAAGGAGGAATGGGGTGGTGGGAGGGCAAGTGTGTGTGATCCCTGACTTCCCCCAGCTTAGTGCTGAGCACAGCGTGAGAAAGCCTCACTGGAGCTGCTGGACAGATGTTCTCAAAAACGCATCCCTCCCACCGTGCATGCAGCCACAGAAAGTTCAGTGCTATCTTGAGACATTTTGAGGAACTTCACAGTGGCAGTTTCAAGTAACATAGCTAAGCTTAGGCTTTTCTATTTTTTTATTTTTTCCTTACCATTTGCTTCCATATATGCTTTTGGCTTACGCTGGGCTGGGATGTGTATGAAGGTTTTGTGATGCTGTGCTTTCTCTTGAGCTTAGAATCAAAGTTCAGAGTGCCTTTATTCAAGCTTTAGGCTGAAGATCAAAGAGGCAGAGTTGGCTACATTGGAATAAAGTTAAAAAAAAAATATCCTTTTTGAATAGCAAAAACATGTTTAGTTCATTTCAGGATTATTTTTTGGGAAAGTTTGGTTTGTTTCTGATTATTATTTGTACTACTTTAATGCCCAAGACACAGACAGGGGCCAAGACTCCTCTGTACAAGGTGCTGGACAAAATCAGGCACCATTAACAGATGCTGTATTAATAGCATATGACCCTGGCAGGCTGTTTGTTTTACTTACTAATACTGTCTTTTTGTCTGAACTAATTTAGCCACGATGCTAAAGGCATAACCTGTCACGTGTTGTTCCTACTTCTCACTTGGTTGTGAAGCTACCCTGCCGCCAACAGGCTGAGGGGCGATTGCTTCCATAACTAAAATCTATGGACCTTTACTTAAAAATCACCTTGGTATCATGCCATTGGCAAGACTGATGAAGAGAGAGGTTGCTCTTGGTTTTAGAAACAGTGCTGCATGGATGCCTTCGGTTCAGGCTGAGTTCATCAGGGAGTTGCCCAGCTTTGAACTCCTGGGCTGTTTCGATGTATTCGTTTTTGTTTCATTCAGTCATTCAATTATTATGTCAGATTTGAGATGGAGTGCAGTACAAATTATTTGGGCTCAAAACCTTTCTTTAACCCTGTTCGCAGAGGTGAAAGGCTAATACATTAAACCTACCAACCCATGAATACAGATTACTTTAGCCCATTTAGAGACAACATTCTCTAATCTCGTTTTTTCCTTTTGCAGGAACCAGTCAGTAGCTGGGATAGGGGCACTGGGTGGTGACAGTAAATGGCAGTATTGTGATTATTATGGGCTGTGTAATTCCTTGTACTTCGAGAAAACATAACAATTAGTGAAGAAGGATGCAGTGGAAGTAATACCAGATTTTTGACAACAACATGACAGAATATCTTTTTTTATTCTTTTTTGTTAAGGTATTTAAATGGTTTCTAAATGTTCATGTTCAGATTTGCTTTTTGATCAGCCAGTGCTGAGCAGCAAGTTTGCATCTCGCGGTGCTACAGGGCTGCAGCATCTTGGTGTCCGGCACAGCATCGGCTCCCTGTGCTGCAGAGTTGGTGGATAGGTAGGTAATGGTTGACCGAGGGTCTGAACATGCTTCAGGGCTGTTGTAGAGAAAACAGTCCTTTATCACTTGCTCTGACTATCCCAGCTCTGGATAGCTGCACTAAAGATGAAGAAAAAATGGGCTTTAACTTCCATTGACTTCGTTAAAATGGCAGTGAAGACAAAGTAATGTGGAACGCCAGCTGAAATTCAGCCCAGACCTCCTCTAGCCTTTAATTTGACCTCCTAACCCAAATTAAAAGCCAGATTGTTTTCTGTTCACGGTTATTTTAACTAGTGTTAACTCTGGCTAAACTGACAAACCTTTTATTGGTTTGTTTGTTTTAGGTGTTTATTCTCCTCTCCAGATATCCTGTCAGTGTTTTTTAAAGTGGATTTTTATTAGGGTGCTACAGAAGTTTATGGAGTTGGAAGAAGTAGACGACCTGTAAAAGGGCAGATATAGTTCTTTAAAAGATGAGTTTTACAGCCTGAAAGCTTGCCTGGTTTGGTTTTTAGCCCTACGGACTGGCGTCCAATAAAAGACATTAGCCTACATTGCAAACCTGCCTTGCTTGTGTCCTCAGTTCCTTGCAGCTGGAGCAACACCATGACTGCTTTAGATGTGCTTGGTGCAGATCTGTTTTCCATGCTGACGCGAACCTTGTGTCCAAATATACCCAGTGGCTTGGACAGATTGTCATTTTGTCGTTTTTGCGGTAATGATGAGTGTTTCTTCCGCCAGACTTGCATTCAGGTTCCCTGTTGCCGCAGGGATGCTGTAGCCAGGCACATTAGCACAAGGCACTCGGCAGTTTTTCCTGTTGAGGTATACATTCATTGCCTTTGGGGATTTCATCTCCTTTCCTCACAGTGTTAATCACAAAGAGATAGGACAGAAAGAAATCCAAGGAAACTATAAAATGTAAGAGACATTACATGACGAAGCATAGAGGAAAAAACTTTCATTGCTCATGGGGACCCTCCTTTGGAGGGTGATGACAAGCCTTGGCATCCCCACTGGCGGGTCCTGCCCCAGCCTTCAGCTTCCTGATCTGGGGAGTCCCTGCCAGTGAAGCAGATGCACCATGTGTAGGGGTGCCCCAGATTGCCATTAAATCTCTTAAATCGTGTGAATTTGCTGTTAAATGCTTCTTGTTAAATTTTAAGGGCCTTATCCATGAGTTGAAACGGTGTAATTACTATTTCGTTTTTCCTACGTAAAACTGGTGTTTAAATTATTTCCAGGACCTGGTTTCCATCTTGCTCCCAGGCTCTCTGTAATATATCAAGGTAGTCCCCTTGATGACCTTTACAGCTTGGATTCAGTTTGGCTCTGCAGGATTCTTCTGCTGTTTGGCTGGGATTTTGGTGTGGTTTTGATGGTTTGTTTTTCTTCAATTTTGCTTTGCTTGATATGAAAAATAACCAGAGGAACGAAATGGGTTGCAGCTATAGAAAGAAGACTCTTTTTTTCCCATCAAAGATCTTAAGATTTTACAATAACCATAGCAGTTTAAACATATCTTGTTGGCATATCTCCACAAAGGAGCTTGGTGAGGCTGCAATTAGAGCGCTCTGCCTCTCCTTGTATTAGTTTGATCACATAAGAAGCAGCCTATCTGGCAGCTCTAACACCTGGATACATAATTAAAACCTGTCAATAAAACAACAAAATGCAGTGTGTAGTGAGACTTGTCTCCTCTAGCATTAAACACTGCAGATAATTATATCACAGCAGAGGTTGGAAAGCCAGCTTCTCCGTGCTCTGAAAGATCAATAAAAAGGCCCATTCATAATGAAGAAAATGTTAGAGAAACTAGATTTTCATCTCCCTGTCATTAGATCCTTTGCTTTTAAGGTTTTGCAGAGGCAGAAAAAGATTCTGTTGAGGAATTCTTTGTTTCTGGAAGCTAAACAGGCAGAGGCTTTAGCTTTGCTTTTGTGCAGCGTGTTATTGAAAGCAAATGTGGTGAACCAAAGGCTTTTCTTAGGGCTTGTGGTTCTGTTCTCCACTCTCCACCCTCCGTTGCCTCCCTTCTCTGCTTGCTTTTTGTTTTTTTCTTTCTTTTTGCCCCTTATTTGCAAGCCATCACGTTAACTCCACTTATGAGTGAAATTTCTCTTTGCTTACTGTTTACTTTCTCCAGGGCATTAATTTTTTATTATTTTTTTTCTCTTGGCCCTTCCTAAAGGGTTGATTTGGAAATATCACGTATTGACAGGGGAAAACCCACTCCTGGCTGACTTATTTGCTGTGACAGCCTCTTTCTTAAAGCAGTCATCCAGAGAGGAGATTTTTGTGCTCCAGAGAAGGAAAAGGATGTCTTGCAGTGTTGCCATGAAGGTTAATGAATTAAGTCCGTCTCTTACTATAAAACCATTAAAAAAGTATAATAGACCTTGAGAAAGAGGCTTAGATACTGATGTCTTGGCTTTATTAGCATGCTTAGGCACATGATGCCTGCCTTGTCTTTGCAGAAAAAAACCGAAGTCTATGTAAAGTAGGTATTTCAGTTGGTGGGGAGGAAAGAGTGTCTTTGGTTTTTAGCAACTGATGCTCATGAATGCAGGTGAGCTGGTTTGGTTGGCACATGTGGGCATTAAGAATCCCATGTTATAAGTTGCTGTAGGGTAGCGCTAGCTACCAGCAGGGTTTGTTAGCAGCAGTAAGGGATGGATATGGCAGCTCAGTGCTTTCTGTACAAATCCAAGTTCATGGTCATGTAGCCTGAAATTTTCCAATCTCCAGGGTATTCAAGTGGCTGCCCCTGGACTCTGAATGAAGATTCAGAGGAGGTGGGTGGCTTCACCGTTTGTAGTGGTTTCCAGTATGCCATGTTCGCAGGAGCTCCCAGCCACGGTGTTACAGAAGGCATTGCTCCACCTCAGAAGGGCTTGTCTTTAGAGCATAACGACCAGGAGAAAGAGGGTGTGTTTGGATGAAACGGATGTTTGAGCTTCTAGGCTTATTGTGGACATGTGCATGAATTTCTGGTTGCTCTTCTTCTGGCGTCCCTAGCATGACAGGCTCCTGCCACCGTGGTTTTGGCACACATTTTTCTTGTATGAGGCAAACGGTCCGTGAGCCGGAGGACTTACTGGTATTGCGCCGGTGATGATTAAAGCTGAAAGGCTTTTGTTTGGGATTGATCTTTTATGTTGTGCTGCCTTTGCATTTTTGTTCTGGCAAAAGTATCACCCCAGACATATTTAGCCTGATGCTGTTGTCATGTCTGCACTATTAAAGTTTCTGGAAAGGCCTAAAATAAACATCACCTGCCAAACTACTATATTTTCCTTTCTTTTTCTTTTGGTAAATATATCAATGATGTCAGGATTGGGAAAAATCAAAGATGTCAGAGCAGGAATAAGCAGCTGTTTATGTCTTAAAGTGTTTCTGCCTCACTATCACAAGACGACCTTGTCACTTAAAAATCATAAAAATGTTGCCAGGGAGAAGGAATGGAAGTTTGCTGAAGGGAAATTAAGTTTTGGTGTTGGGTTTTTTAGGTCTGAACTGAGAGTTACAAGCAGAGTTGAGCCCTGGAGCTGGTTCTGAACTCAAAAGCTTCCTTCAATCCCACTGCTATAAATGCAAAACAAATACCACATGAATTATTATTAGTTTCACATTAAAACTCTTGAAAGTCATTTTCCACTGGAACTGGGAGAAGTTCTGCACAAAGAATCCATGTTTTCTGTTACAGTGTATGTGTGACACTGGATTGACACCTCTCTTCGAAGAGAAATATTTTTCCTGTCTGAAAGACAAAACAGGTATCTTAATAAGTGGGAATAAATGTAGCTGGAAAGGAGGCATAAAGAACCCCTTTCTTTCTTTCTTTTTTTGTTTTTGTTCTTCTTTTGACTGGGACAATTTACACTTTTCCCAGGAGGTAATTTTTCCTCTCCAAAACATATATGTGAATAACATGAACCACTGTTTATGAGACGCTGGGTGCCTAAAGGCTGCTGAGTACCTCAGACTCATTTTTAGGAGGGTTTGGGGTATTCTCTTTTCCTGAACATACAGGAATGTATGTTGCCGTCAGTGTCTCAAGTCAGGGTGAAAATGCAAATCTCGGTTTATTTTCTTTTAGTTTCTGATCTCTTGGTTGGTCTTGGTAGGCATCTGCGCCTTGGCAAAGTGGGTGTGAGATACAAGCCTTTTCACTGAGCACACTTTGCACCAACGCAAGCGTTTACAGAGGAACCCAGGCACTGACAAGTCACATTTTCCATATCTTGCAAAATGGAAAATGCAGCAGGCTTTTTGTCTTGCTAGCCCAAATGCTGTGGCAGCATGGTGAGTAATTTTCGGTGAGCTGTTTGGACACTCTTGGTACAAGCAAAATGTCCATGAATCCCAGCGGCAATTACAGAGGTGGCCCAGGACATTCAGGATCTCTTGATAAGCAGACTCTATCTTCGTGTGCCTACCTTGCACTTCAGGGAGCAACAGAGAGAGAGGAATGATTGCAGGTACCATTAAGGACTTTGAAAAAAAACAAACCAACCCCAAACAACAGGATGTCTATAAATTCCTTGTCAATTTGCTGATAAATGGCAGTAAGGGGAACTAAAACCACTTGAGGGGCTACTTTAATTCTTCCATGTTTCTAGAACATTTGCCTTAAAATATTGTACAACTAGTAAAATGGAAGCTGCTTTTTTAATACGCATAAAATTGTCTATCTGGTCCCCCAAATTCACAGATTCCTTCCACAGTTCTCTTGTTTACTTGTCAGAGCATATGGAGAATGAAAAAATACTCTGAGAGGCCAGGGCCTGCTTAGAAAAGTTGTGGCATGAGGGCAACACAGGGGAAAGAGTAGTAGTTTCATTTGAAGGAGCTGATGAGTCAGTGCTAGAAATAAGAGGCACTTGTCAACAGGCAGTAATAAGAGGTATAGATGAGTGTAAAAAAGGTGACTGTAGTTTTCTGGAGTACAGTTATGCTAGAACCAGCAATGCAAACAGTTCCTGCCCTGTTGGAGGGGAATCTAGCAAGATATGGAGCTGCCGTTTCTAGCGTAAAGCTAAGGGACCTGAATGGTGTTTCTGTGATTATCTTGTAGAAGAGACAGATTTACACTTGAGCAGATGCAGTGCTGGTTCTCACTGTGAATTGTAACTCCAGTAGTTAGTCAAGGTCTTCCTTCAAGAAAGGAGGAAAAAAAGCGAAGAAAAAATCCCCCACAACCCTAAAAAAACCCCAAACAAACAAACAAAAAAAACCCCAAGGGATCCTTGTTGCAGACTGGAAAGGTCAATACCCAGCACAGAGCCTCACGACTTGCAGGAGTTTGGAGCGAGTATTACTGAGACGCAAGCGCCAAGAAATCCCAAGATTCAATGTATAATCCCATGATTTACAAAGAAGAGCTCATGGGCTGGTTTACTGGGAATGGACTAATGCATGATTACATGTTTTTTTTCCCCTCCCTTTTAAAGTCTACAGATGCATCTTCTTTCACACATCTCCTTTTCTATGTCCCTTCTTGTGTATCACTTGATGTCATCTGGGCCTTTAATCTATCTGGAAAGAAATATGACAAAACTGAAGGGACCAAGAAGTTGTTGTGAAAGTTGGAAAAAAATATGAGCAAAAGAACAGCAACCAGAGCTGTAATGATGAGTGGTTTTTTACCTCTTTCTTCCCTTAAATTTTTCATAGCCTGATGTCTGACATTAATAGTTGGTTGAAGAGGTATTAGGTTTTTTCTAAGGCTTTTAGTCCAAATTGCCCTCATCCCTTAACTATGCTGGAGTGAGAACCTGCATGTTTCACCCTGGGATGATAAAAGGAAACTTGAAATGCCAAATGCCAGACACAGTTTTGCTGCCCTTTGAAAAGAGTGTGAAGAGGAGGCTGAGTTTTTCTGGTTTTGGTGGTTTTTTTCTGGTATGAGCCCTTTTTTGCAAATTGTTTGAGGTACTGACACTGCATATTTGAGCTTTTATTTGGGAGTTTTTCATTTGGTTTTCTGAGTTTTTTTCTCCCCCCCCCCCCCGAGTGACACTGACAATTTGATTTCACCTTCTTTTCAAGTTTCTGTGCTTGGTAGGCTCAGTGCTTTGCCATCCCCCAATCCAGGGATGTGCAAATGGGCTTCAGGACTTGCTAGAGTTGGGGGGAAAAGCCAATACCAGCACCCTGCATTCCTCACTCAAACCCTCATATCATGATGCTTTTACTCTCTTTGGTGATATCCCAGAAGGCAGCATGCATTTGGGGAGGTTAAAGTTGGTGTTCCCAGCCTTCGGTTTCCAAACCAAGTTTTGAAATACTGGTTATGAACCTGGAGCTTTCTGGGTTGCATGTTTTCACTTCTAGTTTTTGTGTCCAAGTTCTTGCATAAAAAAGAAATGGCTGCAAGGAAATGCTCGGCCACTCAAAGCAAACGCTTCCTTACAGACAGACAGACAGAAAGAAAAAATGTGCAGATGAACTCTAAATATGTCTGTTCCTCCCCCCACTTCCAATTCCTTGTAATTTTGCATCATGACTTGTGCTTTTGAAACATCTCTTTGATCCATCACTCTTATTCTATGTAATGTGGCCAGGGCTGTCGCTACAGCCAGAGAGACTATTGATTAGGCCAGTGCAATTGCTTTTTGAAAGGCACATTGAGCCTAGTAAAGGATTTTTGTTGAAGGTGAAGTTTTGGATGATGTTCAAAACCTCTCCTGGAAGACTGCCCACTCACATGGTCCAAGCTACCTGTGATATCCCAGCCAAGCCACCTGTCTGTTAATAGCATGGGTGAGGACAACAAAGTTTGTTAGTAAAATTGTTTTTCTGTGTATATGGTAAAACTAGTTACTTGCTGTGATAACTGTTGTCTTTCAACTAGAAAACACGAGAACATCCCAGCCCTCTGGATTATCTATTATCCAGCAAAACAGCCCAATGAGCAAGCGTATCAACTCTTATTAATCTTTCCATAAAATTAAAGAAATTATGGAGCTTAAGGCAGTCACTAATGAATCAATTTTAATTTATAGGCTCAAATAAAATCCTCATTAAGGCTGACAAACTATAGCCTCAGGTAAACACAAAGCATTTTCACTGCAGTGCTAAATGAGTTCTGTGCTGGAAGTCACAGCTTCTGACAGAAGAAGAGGAGGGTCAGGGGTCCCACGTCACATCAGAGGAGACGGCATCTTAGAGAAAGTAAATGCAGTGGTATTACCCTTAGGAGGTTTATTTCTGGCATGCAGAAGCATAAATATCAAAGACTAATTTCTCTGTCTCTTTTTTTTTTTTCTTTTTTCTTTAAACAAACAAGCAGAGGATTTTTCTCCATAGAACCACTGTTTGCTAAGTGTTTTTGCATCCCCAAAATACACAAAAGTTGTACATGGAGGTGGTTGCACCATGAAAGCAGAAGCAAATGTGGGTTTCCATCCATGCACAAATCAGCCACCCATGGATGCAAGTCACGTGCCACAAGGAAAGCATCTAGCAGGGCCCAACCTGTGTGTTTGTGCTCTTAACTTGAAAGATGCTCACTGTAGTGGGCAAAGTCACTTCCTTCTCTGTGCAGTTGTACGGCAAGATCTTCAGTGAGAACAACATTCACTTTTGGAAAAGATACATCGTCTCAGGAGATGCATCCATGCTAGGCAGAATGATTGAATAAAACTTAGCCATTTACAACTAATGCAATTGTGTTGGCTGTGTATGAAAATCTACTATTTTGGGTTTTAGACAGCTTATTTGGTGTTTTTTGTTTTTTTTTTCTCCACTCAAGTGTTGCTGCTTCTAGTCTTTGCTTTGCATTAAAAAGCATTATTCAGGATGACTTTTTTGGTGGGAATGCTTTATAAATATTTTGTAAAACATATTTATTATGCCTACTATAAAATAGACAATGATTATTTTTGCCACAAATGTTGTTGGTTTAGTCTTTGCATTTCATTTGGGGGGGATACTGGTATTAAAGGTTAGTTGAGGACACTGTGATGGAGTTTGGGTTTCAAGAATTAGAGGGCCATGTACTTGTAATAATTATTTTATTTTATTGTTAAATTTTCCTCTCAGTTTGGTTTTAAAGAAATCTCTCCTGGTGCTGTAAGAACTGCTTTGAGGGGAAGGATTTATACCACCATGCCTCTTCTCTTTTGGCAATAAGCTGATGAAGACATCAGCGTTTGCCATCAGCCTTTGCATGCTCTCTGGCGAGATTCCCCAGCTGATGCTGGAGTCCTGTTGCATCTTCACTCCTGTTGATGCTGGAGGGGCCACTCAGCCTCTTGACCTGTACTTCTGTTTGGTCTGTTTTCTGACTCTCTTTTTACTTGCTTTTCAGATGCAGTAATCGGACCCAATGTGCAGTTGTCGCTGGCCCTGATGTGTTTCCAGACCCTTGCCCTGGGACGTACAAGTACCTGGAAGTGCAGTACGAATGTGTCCCTTACAGTATGTATCTTGATATATTCACATTTGTTTCTTTATTAGAGATCTGATTTATTGTGGAGACGGGGCCAGCCTTGAGCTTGTCTCTTGTTGCCCAAGGGCAAGTAAATGCCCAGTGACAAACCACGTGCGTCATACAAGACTGAGCTGATAAGAAATGAAAAATTGTCCTCTGTGTAAAGTTTGTGCTTAGGTTAAAAATATCCTAATAGTGCCCCATGTTTTCCTTGTTGTACAGTGTAACAGTGACCTATCACCTTTTGGAAAACACTTGGGAAGCCCTGTTAGTGAAAGCAGAAGAATAAAGCATTATTGCTAGTTTACAGCTTCTTTTTCCAGAGTTTTATGCTTGTAATCATACAGCAGCACACTTTGACCAACCTATGTCCATGTAATTGGCGACATCTGATAAGTGCCTTAAATACAGTATTGCATCGCTGAGGAGGTAGAAAGCTAATGTTTTGGGAAATTTGATTTTGATGGTAGAAAATACTAATTTATAAGCTTCCAAAGTTATGAAGGCAAATTACAGGCAAGCCATTTAGCCTTAATTTTTGAGGGCAGAAAGACAGTCATCTGGGATTACAGCAATATGTGTGGGATAGGAAATGTCAGAGCTACAGGAAGTTAAGTGTACCTCAGAATTTGTTTTCTGTAGAAACCAAATTTGTTCGACACAGTTACAGTCCTGCTGTCAAAAATGGCATACCTCAAAAAAGAAATAACAACAGGAATACTAGGAGTGCAATTTTATCAGCAGTCATAAAGAGCTGAACGGTGAATAACAGAACTACTTCTAGGTTTTCAGTTTGAGTAGGCCAAAGCTCATAGCACACATCTCAAAAGACTAAAGCAAGTATGGGATCATATACTTTTGAGCCACAGAGTTGTACTGAGAGAGCATCAGGAGACTTCAATTTGCTGAAACCCAGGATTTGGCTCGAGGACTAAGAGCATCTTCTTCATTGCCTTGAGCATGGGCTGCAGGAGAGCAAACGTGGCTGAGAAATGACAGGCATGCTGTCTGGAGGAGTAGTGAGAACTTACCAACCCCTTGGGTGGTCCCTGTCCCTCATGCAGGAGGTGGCCTCCTGCCTGCCGCTGTGATGTGGAAAGGCTGCGCGGGGTTCTGCTTGCTGTGAAACCGCAAGGTGAAGGATGTAGCTAAGACCACCTCTCTGAGCAAAGGGGACCCTCTCTGCTGACAGACTCTGTCTTTCTGCTGGCGGGGGGCTCAGCATGTCCATATTTAATTTTTCTAACCAAAAATGTGAAGCTTGTAAATGTAGTGATGGAATATTCTTTATGGGGTGAGCTATTAAACCAATGGAAAGAGTGACATCAGGGGCTTAGGGTCTGCCCCAGTGAGCTCATACCAAATTACCAGTTTGCAGTTTTTCCACTCTAAATGAGGTCTTTCATTTTACAAATGACACTGTGCATGGGCAGGGTGAGGGGAGATCAGTTTCTACTTATCATAGCAGGTTGTATTTCCTTGCAATTTGTGATTTGCATGAGGTATGCTGTTCCCTCCTGAGACTGGGCTGGTAAAGCAATAGTCATTACCTACTACCTCTCCATAGCCTTTGTTGCATATAAAACAAAGAGGAACAGTAGTGCCTTGTGAGAAAGGTAATATGTGCATATTATGCCCTGAGGTGTTAATCGGCCCTGTGTACAAGATGTAAAATAACTCTTGTGAGAGGTTGCTCAGTACCAAATGTACAGTAGGGATTGAGAATGTTTTAATGATCTGAATGCAGGGAGGTAGACAACGACAATAAGCCACGCTGCCTTTGCAGTTGAGTTAGTAGCTTTGATTTACCTCTGTTTGTTTATGAATGAAATATAGTGTCTCTGCAAGTAGAGTTATGGGGGAGGAAACAAGGGGTGAGAACATTGTAAAATAGGATCACATCTCCTGGGCTTTCTGTTGTGCAGTGACTAGGAAATTTTGGGTCAAACCTTTATGCCTTGTTATTCAGTGTAGCACTTGTGGAGTTGGTTGTTGTTCAGGCAAACCGTGTCCCTTCGTCTGCAGATGCAGATCTGCAGACATGGAGTGGGAAACCTAGGACTCCTTTTTATTCTTCTCTGACCTCAGTCTCTGCCTGGCTTTGTTACCACCTCCATTTCTTCCCTCTGAAAATGGTCAGCTCAACTTTGCAGATATTCCTTGCCTGGGCCCCAGGACAGCCCCACAAGTGAAAGCCATCCAAGTGATGGTGAAGGTATCAGCTCTGGACAAGGAAGTTAGCAAGGGTATAGTTGGACCAAAGCTATGCCTGGTGGATGTAATCTGTTTCACCTTCGATGCCCTTGGTGATGCCTCTGCCATTTGCTGTGGGTCAGTTGGTCCTCTTGTGTTCTTATCACTGGGCCCATGTGCTTCAGCCCCTCTAGCTGAATTTGGACTGTTGCCCAAGTCCCTTCAGGTCCAGTTTTCTTAGCATCACTACCCACACCCAGCTGCCTTGTGTGATGCTTCGATGGAGGAGGGGAGTGGGCTCTACGGGCTCCTTGGCATGGCTCACTGCTGGGGAAAACCCTTGCTCAGCCACTGACGATGACTCGGTGGATTCATGCACCTTGGTGAATGGTGGTGTCTGCCTTACAGCCATCTCCTAAAGAACACAGCAGTTGCATAACAAAGAAATTAACATTTCAGCAGGAACTTGTACTTGTGTACAATTCCAGTGTGCTTCATCTGCTTGGATGGGATACTCCTTACAGTTTCAAATTATTCCTTATAGACGGAGAGAGACAGTTTACCCAAGCGCTGGCTCAGCAGCAGAGGGGAGCGCGTGTGCCTCTCAAGAGAGCAGCGTTTAGGAGTCATCTTTAACAGATGTTGTTAGGACTGACCTTAAGTGCTTATGCTCAATATAGTGCTAGCATATACACTCCCTTAGAGAAAAATTACGGAAGATTTAAAACTATTGGGTAGCCTGCTCCTGTTGCATTTTTTGTGGGTTTGGTTTTGGTTCTGTTTTTTTTTTTTAACTCTTCCACCACTAACTCCTATCACTTTCAAGAGGAAAGCATCCCCCTTTCCTCTCAGGAGAGAGAAAAACAAACATCTTCTAACTTCAGTAGCTCATATGTTTTAAAATGTCTTTTATATTACCCTCCATACCACATTCCTGTGTGTTCACTAGAGATACACCTGACAAGGAGAGTTTCGTGAGGTTGCAGTTACTTTCAACATGTGGGGAAGACAACAGTTGATTATGCAGATAGCCTGGTCCTCTCCCCGTTTTCCTGATTCTATAGTCACTTTATGTAATGGCAGATGCTGTCTGAAAAAATGGACAGTCATTCCAAGGACCTCTGGACTTTTTTTATTGCCCTCTGACAATGAAAAGCAACTGAAAAGCAGGTGATTTCAGCAGATTAAAAGATACCAGGCCTAATTTGACAGGCTTCAGTGTCGTCAGTTGTCCGATTTTTCTGGTATGAGAAAAAGTCACCAAATTAATTTTGTCTTTCTCAAAGCAGGCCTTGGCATGTGGTGTTTATTTCTCTGACACCTGCTTTAAATACTGCCTCTCTTCTTCCGAAACACTGATATTACTACTCCAATTTTCTTAAATTGAATTTTCTTTTAATCATTACTGAACAAGAGAGCTTTTCCATGGTTTTCTCTTAAATACGTGCTACTGCAAACCTGCAGTTTACCACTGCCAGAGCTGTGGACACATGGCACATTGCGGAGAGATGTCTGAAACTGCATTTTAGGCTGCGTTATGCTGTGTGTAAGTATGAGAAAACTCACATTGCGAGGGTCCCTTTGATCCAGTACTCATTTGCTATTTCCTAGTGCATCCCTTCCCTCTCCCTATCTCCCTGTACAGAGCAGTGTTAAATGGGTAATGGGAACAGCAGTGGTGGAGGTGGTTTTGTGAAGCTAGGTCAGCACTCTCATTGCAGAAACACTTCAGTATCTTCTTCTGGTGCTTGTACAGTCCTGTTGTCATGGTGCCAGTACAGTGTGATTTTTCTTATTTCACCTTTGTAAAATGGGACTTCCCATTTTACTCATGAGCCAGCACAGAAAGCAGATGAGCGATTTATCCAGTGCTGTACACAAGACTGGTGACAAGCAAGAGTGTCCAATTTTGCAAGACCAGTGGCAGTAGGAGAGCTGCTGAGCTAGTTGTCATGATAAACAGCCAGATTTTCTATTGATAATCTGACCCAACATGTTGGTTTTCCCTAGGCAAATACAGCCTTTGTATGCATGTAACACTTTAGAGCTCAAACCATCCATGTTTTCATAGTCCTGCATGTATTTCTGAGATAGATTAAGAGAAAGAACAACCCAGTCGAGGCTGACAAACCTGCTTGCCTTCGCTCTCCTGAGTACACATGCAGTGTGGGCCATGGCAGTGGCGCTACCCTTTGTGGGTGACACCCCAAGTCAGAGGAGGGGGAGGTTTTCCAACATGTGAGCAACTGTCTCCCGCTGGCTTTGAAATTTAGGGATTGTCTGCATTTATATTTTATTTCAGTTTTGAAAAAGGTGCGAGTTGAAAGCACAAAGGTGTTTTGGAGTGCATTTTCTGTTCATTTCCCCCTGGAGACAACTGACCAGGCTTCCAAGGATCCAACGTGGTGTTGGAAAGAGAATTTAGCTAGCTGAGTCAAATTTACCTTCAGTTTTTTCTGACCTCCCAGTTCCCTTAGGCTCTAGGTTTTGGAGTTCACAGAATAACTTGTGCACTGTTGTCCTCCAGAAACAATCTGTATTTTAATAGAGACTTGGAAAATTTAAGGTACAGAGCAGGACAAAGTGAAAAAAAGGTGGGGGTTCAACGAGGACAAGCCCATTGCTGCATTGGTGGAGGCAGGAGGGAGTGAGACACGTGCCTCAGGCATGGCATAGACCACTGTGATGATAACTTGCCTCGCACCCAGGCGACAAGTCTTCCATCAGCTTTTAATATTGGGGAGATCTATTCAAAGGACTGTTTCCTGCAAGGGAAAAAGGTTCCTGGCTTCTGAGGAAGGATGAATCATCCTTCTTTTCTGTTCTTCTGGGTAAGTGGGCAAATAAATGTTACGAAATTTCCTGCTTCTTTAATGCTAACAAGGTGAAGGAAAACAACACTTGAGCAGGGTTCATCTTTTCTTTTCTTAAGACTTCTTAAACATGGAACCTGAAATCACATTTCCCAATTGCTGTATTGATGGAAGGAAAGGTCATTTCTTGGCTAGAAATACTCCTTTCATTGCTGACAAAAGAGTAGATGGGCTCACATATCAATAAAAGTGGAGGGATGGTAAGTGTGATGTGGGAACAGAATTCAATAAAGTTTTATTGTATCACAAGTGGACTGAAGTGCATTTAAAAACATTAAATGAAGACTCACAATATCTGCTTGGCTGGACCTTAGGGCCAGTAAATAGACAGATAATTGAATAATGACATTTTTAAGAGAATACAAGCACTAGAAACCAAACTGATATTTTCATTGCTCCGAGATTGCAGGTGGAAAGCTAGGAGAAAATTGCAATCTGAAAACTATTTAATGACACCACTTTTCCCAAGAATAAGGTTCTTAATTATTTCTGGAGTGCTGTAAGACTATTGTGTGGCCTCCAGGCTTTCCCTGTGTGTGCCTTCTTGCCATCTTCCCTATTGGTTGAGAAGCACTGTTTGCCCACCGAGAGCAGTGCTGTGTTTTGTTAAACAAATGGGCTTGCAGCTTCTCCAGTTTTCTTTTGCTCCGGGTTTTTGTTTTTTGTTTTTCTTTTTTTCTTTTCCCAAGAGAACTTGGTCCCCTGGGGCCCACTGGTGAAAAAGGCAAGCGTTCCCAAGGGGTTAAACCTGGCTGTTGGTGTTTTGGTCAGTAATGAGTGAATTCCCCCCTGAAGCCAGCTGTCCTTTGTTTTATTTAGTTAAATAAATAATTTGTGTGCATGGGCTAGGAACAATAATTTAAAAAACAAACAAAAAACCTTCACCAGACCTATCTATCCATTATGATTATTTCTGAGCAAAGAATCTTTACTTTGTATCCTGCTGACAAATTGCTTTTCTTCCAAGACACATAATTTCCTGGGCATTGTGGTCAAAAAAACCTCTTTTTTGTATTCACTGAAATTCCCAGCTTTGCTTGTTGGTTCTTTATCCACGGAGGCCAGCAGGACTAGGGAAATGATTGTACCTGTGTACTCAGCACTGGTGAGGCCGCACCTCAAGTACTGTGTTCAGTTTTGGGCCCCTCGCTACAAGAAGGACATTGAGGTGCTGGAGCATGTTCAGAGAAGGGCAACGAAGCTGGTGAGGGGTCTAGAACAGCACAAGTCTTCTGTGGAGCAGCTGAGGGAACTGGGGTTGTTTAGCCTGGAGAAAAGGAGGCTGAGGGGAAAACTTACTACTCTCTACAACTACCTAAAAGGAGGTTGTAGCAAGGTGGGGGTCGGTCTCTTCTCCCAAGTAACAAGCAATAGGACAAGTTGCGCCAGGGGAGGTTTAGGATGGATATTGGGAAAAATTTCTTCACTGAAAGGCTTATCAAGCATTGGAACATGCTGCCTGGGGAAGTGGTTGAGTCAGCATCCCTGGCGGTATTTAAAAGACAGGTTGACATGGTGCTGAGGGACATGATTTAGTGGTGGACTTTGCAGTGCTAGGTTAATGGTTGGACTTGATGGTCTTAAAGGTCTCTTCCAGCCAAAACAATTCTATGATTCTATACAACAGCCAATTGGAAAGCACCCTTAAAATAACTTGATATTACGGGGCTTTGCAAACCTGGAGGCTGAACTATCTGCAAGTTTTCAAGAAGGGGAGTAAAACTAAGTGCTGAGAACTGAGGGAAATAAAGCTGTTTGAAAACTTGAAAGTAACGTGAGGTGAGGGAAAAAGGACATTTTTGTGAGACGGGGAAATATATGACAACATGATTCATTTTTTGAATCTGAGATAAGTTTGGTTTAAATTAAAGGAACAAGGTGATATCAAGTGTGTGTGCCTGTAATGCATACTGGTTTAAAGGTCTGCTGTCAGCAGGAGCACTATGGATTTTTTTTGTGAGAAGTTAGATAAATGTTAGGCAATCTGCATAGTAGGAAGGCCACTGCTACTTACTCCATCTGTAATTTCCAGCAAGCTCCTGTGAAGAACCACCTCGTCCTGGCTCCTGTTATCTTGGTCCTTTCCTCTAGGTTGTGGGACACTTCATGTCTCCCATTTGTGCCAGTATTAGCCCTTGTGTGAAAAGTAATCTTTTCTTCTCTCTGTTTCTCTCTGTTCCTCTATTCTGAGTGTTTAGCTGATCACCTCCTGAACTAGCTCACCACTCCCCTTTTCCAGACTTAAAATGCTGAAATGCCTGTACTCACTGATGCAGTTGGTCTTTACACCGTGCATTGGTTCTAAAAATCTTATCTCCACGCACAACAGGTTGTGCTCCCGTATATCTTTGAGTTGCACATGCTATTTTTATCAGAAAGCTCACCACAGTGGTTCTGCTTAATTGTATATTAGATCTGAAATGCTGCAGGGGAAAAGAGTTGGAGTCTCTTACAGCCTAGGCACCTATGAACTTGTCAGCTGATCATGGGGTGTTTTATTGCACATTTACTGTCAAAGTTGGTAAGGACATAGTTTGATGGACATGCATTAATACCACTTAGAAAAATAACTTGGTAGCTTACCTGCTGAATGTGTTGTTATGGAAGAGTCGTTGCAGTCAGTAAGTGTAACTTCGGTCATATGAATGCTGGAGAGTCACTTCTCTGCCCGTCGTATTTTAATTAATCATGGAAGTGAGGTAAGCCTTAAAATAAGGTCTTACATTTAAGCTGGACGCCTACGAGCTTCGTAGCTGTTGAAGATCTTGCACTCAAGCACAGTGAACATCAAAGTGTTGCAGGAGGTGGTGGGGGAGAGTTTGATTTGTTTGCAAGTAAACAGAAGGATTCCCTACACCCCTGTATACTCCCTTTTCTTGGTCCTATTATAAGAATTTCATTACCTTCAGACTTTTTGTTTTTCCCTCTGAAGAAAAACACTTTTTTGCAACATTACAAAAAGTCTTTTTTTTAACTGAAGTCTGAACTAACCCATTACATGATGAACTACAAGCAGAGTAGCCAGCAGCATGCTCTACTGACAGACATCTGAGTGGCACGGCATGTTGGGCTGCACGAGGTACAAATTGAACACCCGTGGTCTGAACACCAAGTCTTAGGGTGAGAAAGGTGTATTTTTATTTACTTATTTTTTTCAGGCAAATTCAGAACTTCTTTTTCTGTTCATTTGGAGAACACTGAGCATCTTTTGGAGATGTTGGACACATGGAATGTAGGTGAGAGAAACAGCAAAAATGGCATGATTGTTCTGGTGTGAAAGTTTGGGTATTCTGGTGATAGATGTAATTAAGGAGTTGGTTTGGGTCATGTCCCCCCCCACCCCCTTCCAATTAATACTTAAGTAGGTGCAAAGTTAAATGGGTACCAGTGACAAGTTCGCAAGAGTGGAATTCACAGACTTAAGGGAATGTGGGGGAGTGTGGAAAGCAGGACAGTAGTTTAATGTTGATTTGTTTGTTTGTTTGTTTTTAAGCAAGTGCAACTGGGAGATGGTTTCTTTCTTTCTTTAGAGAATATAAAAAGGTTTCTGTGGTAGAGCAAGAGAGGCAAGATTCACGTGTCTTATCTCCCCCATCACCTCAGGCTCACAAAGTTTGCAGTGTGGAGATCCAGACTTTAAGTAAGTCGAAGACTTTACCATAGATATGTTATGTGTTTCTCACATTTGATGTTTTTCTTGATGTAGAGCCCTGTCAGCTCTCCTTGGAGCCTCTATAATTGGTTTATTATGGAAGCTGAAGGTGGAAAACCGTGATGAGTAGTGTAACATCTCATTTTATGAAGATTATGAATGTAAGGGAATAACTTAATTCCTTGTGTGACTTCTGTGCACCATTTATTCCTTTCCAATCTTATCCCACAGCAGCTGAATTTTTAGTGAGAAAGTGTATATTGTAGATTTAGGTTTAGCCACTGAAACTAAAAATTGCTTAAAATCTTTCAATTGGTAACTTGAATGCCTTTGGCCTTTGAATCTGAATCAAAGGTCATTAAATCACAGGGAAACTTTCTTTCAGTGTCAGCAAACTTTGGGTGAGGTTCCTGGTAACCTGAGGCTATCTGAAGTCATTAGCTATTTTCAAGAAATTCGTCTTTGTCGTACCCATTTCTAGCATAGTAAATAACTGATACTGTCTCAGCTAAAATGGAAATTCTAACCAATACTAGGCAGAAAAAAGAATGAAATTCTCAATATATTAATAAGCTACAATCCTGCACCTCAGCAGCTGATGGTTCCACATCCAAATAGCAGAGCATCTTTCTAATGTCTGAAATAGATTTGTGTTTGCTTAACCAAGTTGTTGACAAAACATAGCAGCCTTGATACCTGCAAACACGCTTGTCTGGAATACCAATGGGAAGAAACCACTGACTTTAGGTCGTTTGTACCAAACTGTATTTTTCATCTCTTTCTGACAGGTCTACTACTAGATATTTGCCATCAATTTGCTGTCTAAGCATGACCCCATACTTCCCAATTGTCTCTGAACAATTCTGTCATCATTAAGAGGAATATATATCTTTCCATCTTTAATAACCTATTGTCTAAATTGCGCTATTATGCCAAGCACCTTCTGGAGACATTGATACGGGTTTCATACAGTTTATAACAGATCTTCATGGAGATAGTATTTATATTTCCAGATTTTATTCCTATTATCATTTCATTTCTCTCTCAAGAAGCACTGCAAAGGTTTCTTTCATCGGTGCAAGCAGTGTAAAGAGATTAGGACCATCTTTGCCAGGTGCTATTATAAATCCACAAAAGAAATTAAATACATTTATTGGTTTTTATTCTGGCCAATGGGGAGAACAGAATATGTGTATCCAGTGGTTAAGTTGAGGATTGAAGTTCATTTTTTCTAGCACATGAGGGAGGAGGAGGGAGTGGGAAATTTGAATGTATTAAGGCAAATCCCTTTAGTGTGTGTAAGACAAAAACGCATTTTTCCAGATCTAAAAATACAAGTTTGTTGAGGTTTTTTTATATTAAAAAAGGGCTCCTAGGATGACAGCCAAATGTATCTGAATGTCTTACTTTTTCACTCATTTCCTCCACTTTCCTTGCTAAGAACGTTTCCAGTCAACTTTTAATAACAATATCAGCCTGCATGAAACCTCAGTAGTTGTACGTACCTCAAACTCTGGCAAAGGATACAGAAACACAGACTGCATAGCATTTGATTTTGGTTAGCTTCTGTCTCTGTTTCCGAGAGGAATTAAATGGGAAGAAGATTTGTGGGAGGCTAAGGCAAAGGGGCCCTCCCCAGGGCATCCTTTTGCAGGGGGGGCAGATAAAATAAAATGAACTTATGCCTATAGGTTTCCTATCCCAAACCTCACCAAAAAAATGGCATGGCATGTAGTTTACCCAGACTGATTGCCAGGCTATGCAGAAATGTTCTTAAGAGTTTTTTGGGGTGTGTCTGCCTTTTGGGGGAGGCAGGCAACAACCAATTCAGATTAGAAAAGATTTATTCCAGTTGATTTCCCAGATGAATGTACTGCTGAGGGTCTGAACTAATCTCCTCCTCCAAAGTATTTTTCCCCTTTATAGCTAACTTAAATATGTCTAACGTAGTTTTAAAAAATGCCTTAATCTCATTTATCTTTAATTTCTCTGTTCCGCTCTACAGGCCCACATAAAAGGATTTACATTTGGTATTTATCCCTTTGAATATCCAAAGCAAATTCCCTTCCAGATCTCAATTTTTGCTGATAATCCTCAGAGATTTTAATTTACCTTGCAGATGACATCTACCTGGTTTCTCTCTCTGCTTCTACGAAGGTATTATTCAGCAGCACCTCATTAACTCACTGAGGTTTTTTTTCCTCTCTCCTATATATTGAATGGTGTCTATGAGTGAAACTATTGCTTGTTCTTTGCTGAAGAGAACATGCTAGTTCGGCAGAGGCTGGGGCTAGCACATCACTGTGTAATCCAGCTGAGTCCTTCCTTTCTATCCCAGGAGAGGCAGTGTCAGGCCTTTGTCCTTTTTGCTTTAAAAAATAATAATTGCACATTTTTCAATTTAAGCTCTTGCAAAGGCTTGTGGGACCACACAGACACACACTCACGCACCTGAAAGCTTCCAGCAGCTCAGATGTTCAGATTTGCAAAATAATGGTTCTGCTAAACAGAACAGGAGCTATTGCAGTCTGTGGGATTTTGAAAATGAGCCCATTATTTTTAGTGCCCTAATGAAAGCTAAGCTCCCTTGGAAATCTGCATTTAATGTCTGTGTATGAAGCGCTCTGGAGTTATTCCACCTATGTTACTATTTAAAGCAACAAATTGTGCATTTAAGTGCTATTCTGAATGCAGCCTTACAAGGTGGTTCCACATGTCTGCAGGAAAAATGAAGGGATGGAGGAATGTAAAGTCCATGTAGGAAATGTAGACTTGGGTTTGAAAATTTTGACCCTAAGGAGAAGAAAAAACAGGAAACAATGCATAGGTGATGTTGGAGATAGTTTTTATTGGTAAGACTTAGCACAAAATATTGAAATTGGAAGATAAATGACTTTGATATTCTAGCCTCGCTTGGGAAAGCAGAAAGGAGTGGCTAGTGGCTGTCTTCGATATAAAAGTATGCTATATTGCCACTGGTGGTCTTTTTATTGTCCATAGGCTGGAATTACTCCTGCTTCAAGTGTAATTGCATTTGTATCCTGTTGCTGCTTTGGGTATTTATACTCGGGTTGACAGTGCCTGAAAAATGAAAGACTGTTAGTCGATACTCAGTATAGAGCTGAAAATACAGAGGCATCAGCTATTTAAATGTAGCAGGGAAAATACGGCGGTATCCAAGTACTACCACAGGTTTGACATGGCAGGGTGCATGTGTGGTGAGTACCTGCAGTACATACAGGCACACCTGAATCAGCTTTGATATGGACAAAGAGACGAGATGCAGAGGCACGAGCTGTAATGCAAGAATAATTCTACCACATGAATATTTGTGCAAAGCACAGCTGTACCCCTACTTTCACTAGGGCTTTTCCCATTGAGGCTGCTGGGACGCTTATAGTTTGCATGTTTACATTTAATATATGCTGTACACAAATAACAGAAGCCTAATTGGGGGGGTCACTATGTGCTGAGGCTGGGTTTTCGAAGAAGAAACAAATGGGCCTTTGTCCCTCAGAAGAGTGAGCATGTACCATGTATATTTTCAATGAAGTCAATAATTAAATATGTTCCAGATGACTCTGGTGGGGGAGGATATTAGTAATTATCAAAAAGTGACAAATCTACATTCTGTGGCTGGTACTTTGAAAACAAAAAGTCAGTGTTTCAAATAGAATCCATTAAAAATATGTCCTAATTCAATTGTCATGTTTAAGTTAATTTAATGTCTTAAGTTTTGGAGAATTTTTTTCTGGTTTTGGGGTTTTTTGTTTTGGGGTTTTTTTTGTTTTGGGGTTTTTTTTTGTTGTTATCGTTTGGTTGGTTGGTTGTTTTTAAAAAAAAAAAACAAAACAGGCTTAATGAAAGGTATAGTAGTTGTCTTTGAGCACGTACTTTTGATGAGAGCCCGTTGAAACACTTGGGAGTTTTCTCATTGCCTTGGAGGGAATTTGGATGCACTGGGCAGTATTAAAATCAGTGCACCCTTAGTTATTTAACAGAGTGAGTCTGGGTCTTCGGATTTGTGAGTGGAGAAACTTGTGGTGCACAGAGAATAATAGGGAGAGATTATTTCAAGTGTGAAAGAAAGGCATTTCTTTCTCAAAAAGGACTGCTCTGCCCTCCTGTCTCCTATCAGAGAAAAAATTAAATGGCTGTCAAAGTCTCAAACCAGTTCTACAGTACACAAAACAATCATTCAGATTTTTCCTTGATACAAGAAAGATTACAGAACTGTGGTTCATATATGCAGGAAGAAGACACAAAAGGCCAAAGCTCAATTAGAGATGAAAATGGCCAGTGTTGTTTCAGATAACAAGAAGGGCTTTTTTTAACTACATTAATAGCAAGAGGAGGTCTGAAGACAACATTAGCTCAATACTTGTTGAAGATGGTCATCTGACAAATAGGGATGAAGAAAAAGCAGAGGCATTCAATGTGTTTTTTCGCCTCAGTCTTTAATAATACTGATAGACCTTGGGCTGCCCATTCCACTGAGTTGGAGGACCACAAGTGTGGACACTGAAATTCTAAGAGACCAGCTGTATCAGCTGAATGTTCACAAGTCCCTGGGGCCTGATGGGGTTCACCCCAGAGTACTGAAGGAGCTAGTGGATATTATGGCAGGACCCCTCTCAATCATCTACTAAAAGTCTGGGGAGGTCCCTGCTGACCAGAAGCTAACCAACATTACTGGAATCTACAAAATGGGTATGAGAGAAGACCCAGGGAACTACAGACCTGTTAGTCTAACCTCAGCTTCTGGAAAAATTATGGAGAAGATCACGCTGGGTACTACTGATAGACATTTAAAGAATGTCTTTAAATCATCAGGCACAGTCAACATGGATTCACAAAGGAAAAATCCTGTTTAACTAATTTGATATCCTTCTATGATAAGGTCAGTCACCTAGTGGAAGGGAAAGCAACGCATGTGGTTTTTCTGAATTTTAATAAGGCTTTTGATACTGTCCCTCACAGCGTCCTTCTGGACAAGTTGTCCAACAGTGAGATGAGCAGGTTCATAGTGCACTGGGTGAAGAAGTGGCTGCAAGGCAGAGCTCAGAGGGTTATAGTGAAAGGGGCTACATCTGGCTGTCAACCGGTCACCAGCGGTGTTCCTCAGGGCTCAATTTTAGAGCCAGTTCTGTTCAATATATTTATCAAAGATCTGGATGCAGAAGTTGAATGCACTATTAGCAAGTTTGCTGCTGATAACAAACTGGGACGTGCTGTTGACCCTCTTGAGGCACAAGAGGCCTTGCAGAGGGATCTAGATCGATGGGAGCATTGGGCAATTATTAATGGGATGAAAGTTAACAGTAACAACTGCCAGATTCTTTACCTAGGATGCAGTAATGCCAGGCACAAGTATAAATGGGGTGATGAGTGGCTGGAGAGCAGCCCCGCAGAAAGGGATCTGGGGGTGCTGGTTGACAGCAGGCTCAATATGGGTCAGCAGTGTGCCCTGGCAAGCAAGAGGGCAGAACACGTCCTGGGGTGCATCAAACACAGCATAACCAGCAGATCAAAAGAGGTGATTATCCCACTGTATTTATTGTTGGTTTGGCCTCACTTTGAGTATTGTGTGCAGTTCTGGGCCCCACAAGTTATGAAGGATGTTAAAGTACTCAAATGCATCCAGAGGAGCGCCACAAAGCTGGTGAGAGGGCTGGAAGACATGATCTATGATGAGTCGCTGAGGACTTTGGGTTCACCTGGTTTGGAGAAAAAGAGGCCAAGGGGCAACCTCATTGCTCTCTACAGCTTCCTAAGGGGAAGTGGAGAGGGAGGTACTGATCCATTCTCCCTGGTATCCAATGACAGGACGTGTGGGAATAGTTCAAAGCTGCGCCAAGGTGCTTTAGACTGGACATTAGGAAGAGCTTCTTTACGAAGAGGGTGGTCAAGTACTGAAACAGGCTTCCTGGAGAGGTGGTCAATGTCCCAATCCTGTCAGTGTTTAAGAAGCTTTTGGACATGCCCTTAATAACATGCTTTAACTTTTGGTCAGGCAGTCGGACTAGATGGTCATTTTATGTCCTTTCCAACTGAAAACATTCTATTCTATTCCAAAATACTCCTTGTGTATCCTTGCATTTTAATAGCTCTGTTGACACAGTCAACTGCTGTGCACAGTTGCACAAACATCTAGGAATTCGTTTATTAAGTGTTTGGGGGAAACAGGGCCAAACTATAAAACTTATTTTTGCCACGGGAAGATGCTGATGTTTTGCAGTGATTCGGTAAATGGGGCTTCCAGAGCACCATGTGTGTGCCTGGAGACAGTTGGCCATCATTGGGTATAATGTATGGCAAGGACAGCTCTGACGAATTGCTTTGCAACACTTCTTCATCTGCACGTCAATACTCATGTTGAAATGGGTTTTCACAGTCAAGTTTAGCCCAAATTTATCAGTTATGAATAGCTGCAACAGGTGGTATGTACTATTATTTTTAAGAATGAACGATACGTTTGAAATGAGAAACACATGTTCAGCACCTTTAGCTGCCACTTCTGAGATGGGAACCAACTCCCTGACCCTTTCTTCCTGTCCTCTTGTTGGATAACATCCTATTTTAATAGCCTGAAAGTGAAGACCATGAAATACTGTATGATGGAAAACTGTGAGCAAACATCAATTCTGGTGTAAGAGGATCCTGCTCTTTCTCAGCTTGGTGGGAGCTGCACCTGTCTGGGCAAGGGTGAAATTTGTGTTTGCAGCACAAGTATTGATCAGCCTTTCCCGAAGGGCCTTGGGACAGGGAAGTTCTGCAAAACTTCTGCCTGAAGTTTGAGGACGTTTGTACGATGTTACTGCAAGGGGCCAGCTGGTAACCTAGATCAAGGTGTATCATGATGATGTTGATGGGTGTTTTGTCAGGTCCCTGGCTTTGCAGAAAATGCTGTGTATTCATTCAGTAAGCCAGTTTTCCTTTCAATCTGCATCTGTCGCATTGCTTTCTTTTAAAATAAAACAATTTCTCTAAATACAGCAGGTGAAAGTTTGTTGTGGAATAAAAGACTGGCTCTCGCAGAGCAATCCAGATGACAGGAATGCTGTAATTCATTTGCATCCAGATGATGTCAGCCCAACAGTCCTCAGAATCTGGACCAACAATCTCAGAGACAACCTCTATATTCTCTGAGTGTGTGCCTATTTTTACTACAGACATAAAAGTCTATGCATGTGCCTTATCTGGAAACAAATAAACTGTGTAAGCGTCTGCAGGTTCGGTGCTTAATTTGGTGGAGAACAGGCTGTTAAAAATCTTCATCTCTTTTACAAAATATGCTGCAAAAACGTTTGCTGGCTATGATGCAAAATACATCATTAAGGCACATATTGCTAGAACAAATGAGCCAAAGGTATTTTGTGATAGTAGCCCTTCAAAAATAAAATCACAATCATTTGCTTGCTTTCTGATTTATAAAATTGCTACAGCATCTTGGCTGAAACTGGGAGTAGAAATTGTGTATGTTCTTCCTCTGGCCATTTAAAATTCACACTTAACATTTATAACACAGCAAAATATTCACTCCTGTGTCTTTAAAACCAATCATATTAGTTATTCCCCTGCTGAATTCAGTGCTTATTCAAATGCAGTCTCTGCTCTCCTTGAAAAGAAATTTTGGCTCAATTTCTTTAGTGCAAAGCCCGTCCTTAGTGCCTAGATAACACAGTGTTATCTTACTCTGTAATGCTTCACCATACAAAGCAATCTAAAACCCAAGGAAGCATGCCAAGAGACACTGGGCAAAAAGCCCTTATGTAAAGTTTGAACTTCTTTCCCTTAACAGTGCAGCATTTACACAGCCCTCTCTTCAAGCAAAGAAAATAAATAAATCAAAACAAAGCTCTGAAGTTAACCAAGAAGTTTCTTAAGTGCTACTTTTGATGTTTATTTTAATGGGAAAAATCCACTTTATTTCACTTTTATCAGACTAATTTTGAGGAATTCTGCAGTGCTCTTTGCTAACAGTGGAACAAACTCCTTGTATCGTGCAGCTGGTCAGATCTGGATGTAGAGAGTTTCCAATGCCTTATTTTTTATGGTGGAATTTGATGCTCTACGTGTCTTGCCTGATCCTCTGCAGGAGTGTGGTGAGAGTCAGGCAAGGCCTAAAGGATTTAATTTTCCCTAGAGCTCACGGCAAGAACAGGCAGACTTAGATACCAATGGCCACCTTGGTATGAGGTGCACCTGCTGCTACCCAAATCTTGCTGTTTGAAGATGCACGAGATGCATCTTCCTCCTTCTTCTCTCCCACTTGTGATCATCCTGTTTGAGATGCTTTTGGTCCAACACTCAGCTACTGCATTTAATGTAAAGTTGGTTATCTCTGTCATGCAGTTTGCGGGCTGCATAAATCTGAGGAGGTTGACAGACTCATTGCAAATCGGAATGTGTGGAAAGGAGCCCCAGGTACCCAACATTTGCTCTTTCTCATGATATCAGAGTCCATGGAAATTAGTTGTATGAATACCATTAAACACTGTAGAGATGCGAGCTATCTGCAGAGAGATTATTTATTGCTTTCCTTTCCCTCTGCCTGAATTCAGGGAGGTTTTATTGAAAATTCACCTTTCCTCTCCCTTTCTGTTCACTTTCCACATAATTTCTCGCATTCCTGCTTACTCTAACATAAATATACCTGCACAGCTGTGACTGTGGTTTTACAAGCTTCAGCCTCTTAAATCCAAATGCAGTTCTTTGCAGTCGACCTTGTCTTTCGGGAGCAGAGGCCCTCCTGGAAGATGAGGTGCTGAGAGGATATTGGCTTGTAGAGCATTGGATTCACTATTATAGGTCAACTCGGACTTTGGGGTTTGGTTTTTTTTTTGGTAAGTTTTTCTCATCATGCCAACAGACAGTCTCAAAATTTGTTCACTCCCAGGAATGCAGAACTATCCTAACTTAATGCTCACATGACTTTGTGGTACCAACGGTGTGTTTTACTTTGGTCAATCAATAGGGTCAAGAGGCAAGAGTTTGTCTGGTTTATATCACTGTTTGCCTGAAGTCAGATAGGTAGCCAATTAAATTTTCCAATATTGAATGAGAATAGAGTGGTAGTGTCAGCTCTTCTGCAAATGGATATTAAATTACATGATGCAGAAGTGGCTAAAGATGATTCACAGCAATAATATGACTTAGTTATGTGTTTATTGCATTTAAAAGACAATTGGGGGGTTGATTTCATTGCTAGCTGTGTGGTAGTTAATGATCAATAAGAAAGCATCAAACTGAGAACAACTTCTGTTTCTAAATACAGCCCGCCGTGCTGAATTTGAGAAGTTCCCAGAATTAATTGTGTATGTGTAATGGATCTAAAAATAAGGAGAGATATGCTTTTATTGGAGACTAACAGTATACACTCACCGTAAAACTGTTCCTAACCTACAAACAAAAGTCATACACAGAAATGATGGACTTGCTTCTAAATGCACATAATTGCTGTGACCTATAGCTGTATGAGTCCTGATTAGTGCTGACCATAAATGAATGTCCTAATACAATTTGGAAGCCTATGAAATTCACAGTACAAGCCAAAATTGTTACTTCCTCTTCAGACTGACATTTTTACTGCAACCATTAGTTTTAAAACCATCAGGCAAGCTCTTTACCTGAGTGGTCTGTCCAGTATCACTGTTTTAAAAATTCATTGCTGGAAACAATTGCACATATGATAAACTTCAGTTTGAAAATTCAATTTGCTGCATAAAGAATTTGGGGACACAGTTTTTCATAAAACAAAATAAGTCAATTAGAGTCGTCTTTTCACAGCCTGCAGGTTTTCTTTCAAGCGAAATAGCAATGATTGGTTTTGGTCTATAAAAGCATAGGCATTAAAGCTCCAAAGAATGATGTGCTACAGAAAACACTGAATTGGAGGCACCTAGGAGAAAATGAATGTTACGGGTTTTTTTCCTTTGATTTTATGTTTTATTATGTATGTAGCTTGTTAGTTCCATTTAAAGAAATGAATATGCAAATATGCTCTAAAACATATTTTATTTTAAAAAACAGAAATTCTTTCACACATTAATTAAAAAATAGCGGCATCCCAATGTCTCTCTTCAACCAGTGCTGCAGTGGAGACATTTCTGTGGTGATATGTGGCAGCTCTGTAAAAAAGCATGGCAAACTGGGTGATGCTCTGGACAACATGCAAACAAAACTGTGGCTTTACTCACTTGTCTTTCTGGTTGTGAAAGACCGCGATATGTGGGACTGAATTTTGAACCAGCGGATGATCCTGTTGGGCCTTTTGGGCAGGCTTTTGCCTGCCTTGAAATGGGAATGGAGCGGAAAACAGAATTTCAGCTCTGCTGTTTCAACCTTCAAGCCATCCTTTTAGCTTAAATCCAAACAAAATTTGGTTTAGTTTCTCATGGAGGTGCCTGATCTGTCATGCTTGTGCAGAGGCAAAGCTTCCTTAGTAGTCCAGTACCTAGTGGAAGAGATTTTCCAACTTCATGGTCTGCCAGACCCCAAACCTAATTGACCTGGACTTAAAAAAAAATGGTATCAAGGAATTGCTGGAAATATAAATACTCTGTTGTGTGTAGCTGCAGCATGCAGTTAAACTAAAAGCTCTGAATATTTTGGGCTAGGCACACAGAAGTAGTTAAGTGTTTTTAAAAACCCCATCATGTCTCCGTAAGGTTTAATCTCCAAGAGATGATTAATGCAGCCTTGTTTTATGGTTAACCTGCTAAAGGTGCTCTGCAGTGGACATTGCATACTGCCTGCACTATTCCTGGCTGCTCAGGTGACTGAATAATTGTAAAAAGATGAGTGAGAAAAATAGCAAGTTTGGCAGGGAACCTCACCAGTGAAATAAAAAAAAATAATTTCTTTCTATTTAGCGTGAAGTCATCATTATTTAGACACACTTTCTCTTTTTATCCAGAAGAGCTAATCCTTGACTGTTTCACTGCTAATGGAGCAACATTCACAAATTGTATGTCTATTTACTTGGGGTGGAATTTTACCAAATGTATTGATGTTAGGATTTCATTGTCTTTAAGCGAATTGACCAAATAAAATAATAAAAAGCCTATTGATTACAGGCCTGTGCGTCTTTGATGGTAAGTGTAGAAGATGTAAGCTGTTCTGAACTTCTCACAGTTAATTGCTTTTAAAGAATTGGAATTATATCAGCTGAAAGACAGACACGGAGATAGAGTAACAAAACAGGATCTGATTGGCCTTTGTCTATGTCCCATCATTTCTTTCACTTCCTTTCAGGTTCCCTGCAAACATGGAACTCATCAATACTGATGATCCTGCTTCAAGGGATGCCATGGCTTGCCATGTAGCAACCTAGGGGAAGACAAGCTCTTCGTGATTACAGAGATCATTTAAACCAGTTGCATCTAGATGTTTTATACTTCAGTTGGGACTGTTGCAATGTAAGGTGTAGGGAGGATAAGACATGCAGAGTTTTTTGTCATTCGTGTTTTGCTCTTGCTGATGCCCTGACTCCCTTTTGTTGGATTTCTATCATCTGGAAGGAAACAGAGTCTTGGCCTTACAGTGTGACATTCCTGCTACAGATTTCATTTCTATTACATAGGTATGAGATCTCTCTCTCCATTCCTCTGTCTGCTGGATATTACTTTTAGAAAAAACTAACAGATATAATCAACATTCTTCCTGTTTAAATTAGTTTGGTCATAATGTGTCTCTTTCCTCTTCTCTTCCCCCGTCTCTCTTTAAAATGTCCAGGACAGGACTTTGACATGAACTGAAGGTTTTTTACAGACTGTTGGATATCCCACCCATCTTTCCCATCTCCAACTCTAATATGTGGAATTAATCTTGGACAAGTTGGAAACTCTCTCTGCTTCTCCTTTGTTTGCCCTAAAACTGCAGGGCAATAGCGTATTATGGTGCTATAGGTGATTTTAATTTTGGCTTACAGTTCCTGAATGTGTGTAGTGCTAGGAGTTGTTAATTTTTTACTCTTAACCAAGCTGTATTTATACATGTGTTTACTTAAATGTACACATGGGGGGGGGGGGACACACACAAAAAAACTCTTGTTTTTAAAGAATTTTCAAGGACTTAATTTTTTTTTTTTTTTATAAAATAAGATTTTTTCTCTTTATATTTTCCTTCAAAACATGCACTGAAAACTGCTGAATGGCGGTTCTCACATTCTCTGTGTGGAAACTGTTAAGTACAAGAGACCTCATGTGTAACAATGTTGAAAATATAATCAGGAATGCTTCATGGCGCTGTGAAATCATTGCTGGATAAAACATTTTAACAGGGAAGAAAAACTGTAATTGCCGGAGAAGGTCGTGATTGCAAATGCTGTGTTGACTGGATGTGAGCTGGATGAATCCTGGTGATCCAGAAGAAAACCCAGTTATGCCCTAACCTGTTGGCCGCTATTTTCCGTCCCAGTTTTCCTCTTGTGAAACATAGTCATTATGTGGCTAAAGGTTGGAAGACAAAGCAGAAATTCTGATTACAGTCAACAAGCTCAGCATTCTGCACGCTCAAGTCCCTGGCGTGATGATATTGTGTACAGCAGTGCCATTTTCCACTATCGACTTTGTGAGCAGAAGCCTTCCCTGACCTGCTCTATAAATAAAGTCCATGTTGCATGCGAAGCGCAAAGTCCCCTTTAGATTTATTAACAAAGAAGGCAACAAAAAATAGCATGCTGAGCTGCTCCTAGGGCTCCTCCCCAAGGACTGCACTGTTCAGAGCTGAAGTCTTCTCTGCACACCTAGTGCTCTCCATTTATCCTCCTTTAAGCATCGGTAGCAAATTGTGCTTTGCAGAGCTGCTTAACCCCTTCCTGGAAGGAACTGTATCTCATACTGTCTGTCAGGGGAGGTTCAGTGTTTCCTTTCATCTCGGTCCTCACAGCATGCATACACTAAATGACTTTTTGTATAATCTAATAGGCAGATTCCTGCTGTTATAGTAGGGAAATTCAAAGTCGAAGGTTCTGTGACTCCCAAGCCATTGTGTGCATGTCACAAACGTCACTGCATTAGGCTACCCTTGCAGCTGTGGCCAGGCAGAGCTGAGAACATAACAGAGGACCTAACTGGCTGCACCCCACTGGTACCTGTCTGTCTTGGCATTGATTTTCCTGAAGCACCGAAACATCTCATTTTGCTCTCCCCTGCTGTGAATGCCACCCCTATGTGGTCTCACAGTGATCCTGAACTCCATTCTTGCTGTTGTGTTTTCCACCTTCGGGTTCTAGTCTTGTGTTTTTTTGAAGGTGGCGTCTTGGTGATCCTTGGCCTCCTCTGGCATTGCTAGGAAAGAAAGAGGTAAGGCCTTTATCCAGAGCCACTGCAAACTGGTGCAGCTCTGGTGGTGGATATTAAGCACGTATCCTTCCCCATGACCAAACTGGCATGGATTAGTCTAGTGTAGCTCTATGGCATGTGTGTACGTGTAAAGCCACTTCCAGTTTGACTTGACCTTGCAACCTAAGAGCCTTCTGCTGTGCAGACATCAGGAATCGGGAAGAAGGAGCATCAGTGAGAGCACCATATGCCCCGTGGTGCTTTGTTGTTAGAGATGGGAAGGATGGTGGCACCCTTAACTGTTTCCCAAAGGGAGTGTGGCTCCAATGCCATATTGTTTCCCTGTGTTTGGTGCCCATCAAGCAGCATCTCCGTTCCCATCCCTAACTGCTTCAGACCTCATTCACAATGAGTCACCAGTGGTGACCATGCTGATGGCATCCCAGCAACTTTGGCTGCTGGAGATGATGGCTGTCACTTCCTCAGCCATCTCCACTCCTGGGATGGGCGCTGGCAGCAGATTCATGCAAAGACAGCTGCCCTGACAACAGGGTGCTGGGGGGAGCTGCATCTGAGCCTTTGCCAGCATCATGGTGGGTTCAAGTGCATCCAGAAGGCGACTGGCACTTTGTCCAGAGCACAGACCATGGTCTTTCCTCTTGGGAGCTGACTTGTCTAAAAGAGGAGCAGCTATGTTGTGCACCAGCTTTAATGTCCTGGTGGTTTTCCAAAGTGCAGCCTATTCTGGGAGTTTAACCTTGTAATGGCTGAGTCCAGGCCCAGCTCTCACAGGAAGAGAAACAGGCTTTTGATGAGCTGAGGAAGACAGGAGCATTTCTTGCAGGCTTTTCTCCCTCCTGCTGCTTGATGAATCCAACTGTAGAGCTGGATCTATGGGGAGGCTGTCACTAGAAAGCGCTTGGCCAGCTGGCAGGCCAGCACCTGAAAGTGATGCTGTAAGATAACAAACCGTCTCAGTTCCTTAGAGCAGATCTCCCCATGACCAGACATTCCCCACTCTCAGTCTCTGCTGACAGCAGCAGCTGACAGGCATCCAGGCAGGGCGCAAGACTGAGAGAAAATAGCTCTGAGTTCATTGAAAAGACATCAACATCCAGATCTGACCGCTGCATCCTCTCCCCTGAGCAAATGTGATCCACAGGAGTTCACAACGTTGAACCTGTGGGACTAGAGGAACAGAAAAATCATCTCTTGGTGTCTCTCTAAAGGAAGGCTACCATGCTGTGATCGCCCAACCACCTTTAAAAAGACCCCGGTAAAGGTGCCCTTGCCAGGCTGCACACAGCACACTGGAAGGATGCTGACAGCTGCATCTGCAGTCATCATCCCTTGAGGAAAGCATCCATGTTCACTCCTTACACTTGCAGGTTTTCATATTTGATATTGGACTATGGTTAAAGTGCTGAAATCCAGATTTGGCACCATTTCCCAGCTCTGCCACAACTTCCTTGGGCGAAGCAGGTAATATTTTCCTGCCGCTGCTCCCAAATGGGAATCTTAATCAATCTTTAATTAACCCTGACTATTTTGTTTGTTTAGCTTGCAAGCTATGGGGAGAGAAGTCTTTTCTCACATTAGCAGTGGACCACTGCCTAGTTCTGCTCTGGCCCTGGGATATTGCTACACGATATCAAAAATAACAGGACATTTCCTTGCCTGGTATCTTTGCCATCTTGGCAATCATACTGAGAGGGGAAATGCTGTCGTTGGCTTGTTGATCCACAATTTTGACTAAGTTGTGAATCCCAGCATGCGTAACAGGAGCATTCAGAGAAGCAGTTTCACAACGTCTGTGAGACTTGAGTTTAAAATAGGCTTAAAAGGAACAAAACAAGGTACATCCATGCAAAAAAACCAGCCTTCTTCATGGCAAAATCCAATGTTTTGGGGATTTTTTACATTTCATCTAGTGTTCATATTATTTTCCTAACTTTGAGCAAGTACAGACAAAATGCTTTTTATTTCTGAAGGCCTTTGCTTAAGAGAATCAGCATGACAAGTTGAGACTATGTATATAGTTTTAAAATTAGTATTTTTTTCCTGTGAATGTGAGTTGTGAAGTGATTGTTTCATCCCTTTCTTTAGGAAAATGAGCCTTGTTCTTTTTGGCTGATATTTTCTCTCTATTTTTGGTTGTGATGCAGTCACAGATGACCAGAATTGTAAGCAGTGAAGTAAGTTTTCTGAGAAGAACTTAAAATTGCAATTCTGATCCAAAGTGGCATGTGGCTTTGGATGGAAATTACAGATAATTTTAAAATACCTATTTAGGTGGTTTTTTGTTGGGTTTTTTCAAACTTATACATAGTTCTCTTAGAACCCCCACTCCCCGCAAAAACATATAGAGAGAGTAAGAGGAGATTTTAATGTGCCCTTGCTGTTTGTACTGTGGATACTTTCTCCTGGCTTCACTCACGCTTCAGGAAGCAATGAGACATGTTTAGCAAATGGAGGTTTATTGTGGGACATCCAGATCTCTGAAGAGCTCTGACGTACTAGACTTGTTATCTCAGTTTTTCATTGAACATATTTCTCCTGTCCTTGCGTTCACGCACAGCTGTCCATATGTCAAATGTAGTTTCATTTCGCTTAATTCACTACAGATTGTGCCACAAGCATGTGGTCCAGTTTTCCTCTGACTTTGTTGCATGACTTGGGGCAAACTGTAAAATCCCTGCTTCTTTCTCTCTTTTGCCATCATGAAAACTGGAGTAATAATATTCCTGGAGAGTTTATGAACTGAGAATTGCTGTAAGATAATGGACAGTGAACTAAATATCTGGCCAGCTGTGCCGGGTCACTGATCGTTGCTCTGCCAGGGTTTCAGGGTGTTGGCATTTGTGTTGGCTTCCTTACCTGTAAAACAGAGATATTACTTGCTCAGGTGCAGTTTGGAGAGAGTAGCTGTGTAATACCTACTCTTTGCATTGAATGGAGAGTTCAGAAGCCATCAGTCGAAGGTGTATTTTGCAAACTGTCAGAGAGGTCCATGAAAAGATCTGGAGGACAGCAAAGCATGCTGCTTCCAGCTTGCATTTCTTGCCCATTGGCCACAAGAGCAACACCATAGCCTTGCCCAGAAGGCTCCTCATGGCTTAAAAACACAGGTATCTGCTGGGGTTATGAATTGTTTAGCAGCTGAGCTCAGCAGTAGGGGTTCCTGTAAATCAGTCAGATCCGTCTTTACGTATAGTTTTCACAGCTGTCATGAGAAATGCTGTCTTTGCTGCTCAGCTGTGGGAGTAAGAGCAGCAGAAACGCTGGCTGGAAGAGATGGATGTGTGGTCACGTAAGGAGAGGACAAGAAAGCATGGTCTCTTCTGGATGTGCCTTCACACAGGAGGGATTTGAGGATTTTTGCAGGGATGGAGATGTCTTTTCTTCGTTCTGATGCACCCTGAAATGCCATGTGAAGTGGCATTTCCATGCCCATTTTGTGTTTCTTTCCAATGGTGTGTTTCAAGGGCACATGTTCTGCTGAACATTCATGAAAACATGAATCACGAAAAAGGTCCCAGTCTGTGAGCCAGACCAACGTGGATGCTGCAGCCCAACAGTGGACTCCTTTGCTGGGAGCCTGGCCCAGGGTCATCAAAACCTCAGTGCACACCAAAGGGCAGGATGGCCCTGCTGCTACTTCATCCTCCTCCCGCCCCCCGCCATGTCATCTGTGTCTCCCAGGTGCCTGTGAGCCTGCAGTGCTGGAGCCGTCCCATCCATCTACCTTTTTTCCTTCCCCCATTTGAGTGTGACACCAGAACAGGCAGCACCAGCTGCCAAGAGCCCCCAGAACCCCGTCTTTTAGCTTTCAGAGAAGGGCAGTCCCTCAGCCGAAGTAATATGTACACTTTCATCCCTTCTCCATGTCTAAGGTCACATGTACAATCTGCTATTAAGAACATTGGTGTTGAACTCAGGTATGGGCCATCTTCTTTCTGAAACTGCTGAGTACCTGCTTTCTTTAAATCAGAGCCCTTTATTAAACATGGGTTGGTCTTCTGCTAATTTAGACTAACATCTTTAGAGCTAAAGGTCAGGTCTTCCACCTCAGTCAACCCAGGTAGAGCTGTCATGGGGACTTTCTTGTTTCTTCTGTTTTGTGTATTAACTCAATGAGAACATAGAAATGCACTGAAAGTTGTTTAAATTTTTATAAAGCATGCATTTGTGAAATATCATGCCACATGAGCTCCTTCTAGCAGTAGGGTGGGCTACCAATAACCCCTCACTTGAGGCACTGCCCTTGCCTTCAAGTTGTGATGGAGATGCACAACATCCTAGGCTTTCATAAGCCTGTTGAGGCCAAACAGTTGGTTAAACCTTTGTTGGGTTGTGCGTAAGTATGGTCTGAATTTTATGATGTTCTGTCACTGCCAGGAACATGTGTTGTTATCATGTTGGTGTTTTGCTGGTCATCAGAAACTGCTGCCTCTCTCTGAGAGGTGAATGTGGAAAAGCAGACTGCGTTAGCAATGAGGTGAGCTATGGTGGCTATTAGTTGAGATGTATGTTGTTGGGTGGTCTCTAGGTTGTGTTTCCATACCAGTCTTAATGGTAATGCTTCTTAAATTGTTTCACTTCAAATTCTAGCCTGGTGAGGCCTCTTCTCACCAGCCTTAGGTCACCTAATTTTGCTTATTTTTGGTCTAACTCTTCTCAAAAGCACTTGCCTCCCACCCCCAAGGTTATTTAGTAACTTAGTGGGAAGCTGAATCTTCAAAAGACTCTCCCAGAAGATGCTGCAAGCTATGCTTGTGCTTTTCATGGGCTCAGGCCATGGCACGCTCCCATCAGATCTGTTAGACGAGCTTCCTGAATGCAGAAGAGAATGGCATGCAATAAAAGGAAAGGGCCAAGTCCTCTGTGCCACCATATCAGCATGGCCCCATCGATGTCACTCTGGGAACTTTTGGCAACGTTATCATTGACTTCTTGCGGTTTTGCCTCATCTAAATTGTCCAAAAGATATTTCAAGAGAAGAGAGCATTTATGTGAAGCAGGCATAGCCTTGGCATCTGTCTCTGTCCCCTAAACCTCTCAGGGTCGCTCTTAGTCCTGTTTCCTATTTTCAGATTGCTAAAAGCTGGACTGAAAACTGAACCTCACCTTTAATTCTTTTTCCATTTTGAAGTTAGCAAGGTAAATAAATGTCATTTTACATAAAAACTAGCAGAGTAGACAGGTCTATTGAATTACCTCATAGCAGAATGAGTGTCTTTCATTGTCACATAATTTTTTTTTACCCTAGCAAGAATTATTATTTTTTTAATCTATTGATGCCATGGGGAAAATGCTGCATGGACTATGAAATAGAGAGAGGGCACCACACACTGACCACTCCAGTAATGCGCACCAGTAAATATTGTGCAAAATCTCAAGGATCCTAATTTTTGATTATATAATATATTAGAAGTTAAACTGTTGCAAAAGAGCACAAAAGACTTCTTTGAACCTTCATAAATTCTTATGCTTTAAATTAGAAATAAAATAGTCTCTTTTTCATTAATGGCAAAAATGATAGGTCTTAGCCTAATATTCAGATCATTGCAAATAGCACCAAATTTCTACATATTCACCACATATATTTTATTGCTGTAATTTGTGGTTCTCCCAAGCAGAATAATATTTTTACTTCACTGAATATACCAGTGCAAGTTAAAGGTCTCAGATGTATTCCTTTAAATTGACAGTTCGTTCCAGCTAAGTCCCTGCTTTATATCAGTACTTATTCATTAAAAAATAAGTGTAAAATATAATGTCATCCTTCTTAGTCCCAGATTCAACCAGTGGGGAGCCAAATCCCAAAATCCATAAAGTGCTCTCTAGTCACACTTGGGCTCAGAGCACGCATTTGTTGCAAGCTACTCTCCCTTAACACATTTACCTGCATGCTTGGTTAAGTAAATACACCCCAGCACCAACCTGTCAAGGGCCCGCTTGTGCGGCAGCCTCAGCTGGTAGCAGGCTGGCTTGCTGCAGCCTTGCCAAGAGGACCGCAGGGACTCCCACCTTCATTTCTGCTCCTCAGTCAGCTCTGTAAATATGTGAGGGTTTTCTGAGCTGTTTGTTAGGTAGTGATTAGCGGGTGCTTGGTATGGCAGGGAGACAAGTGAAACAGAGGTGAGGAAGATGCTTGTGCACAGCAGAGAGAGATTTGCTCAGCGGGGGTTTGAGGACACCCTAACCATCCAGCAGAACCAGCGCATTTAATGTTACCTTCTGGCCTGTACATCTCAAGGAGGCAGCTATGCCTATCTGTCTTGCACTGCACAGGCGTGCACACAATCTCTCTCATCTCCCCAGCACATCTGGAGCATGAACTGGGGAAAAGGCATGGGAGCCTTTCACAGTTCGGCAAGGCATGATCTCCTCTGAAACATCGGCCTCTCAGCTGAGATTTTGTTGACTTTGAGTACTGAGAGCCAGAGCAAAAGAGAAGATGAAATGAAGCCTAAGCAGTTTTCTGCAATACTTGCTTTAGAGGGTTGTAGATGGGATGTGAGTGTCATACTACTGCAGAATCATTTCTTTAGCGTGTTTTGGAAATGTGCGTCAAAGTGTAAGCTATGCCAGTACCTTTGCATTACAAATGTGAGTGTATATGCGTGTGACATACGTTTGGGTTAATTATTTAAATCTTATAATGTTGGAAGTCACTTCTCTGCATATAAGTGCGCATATGGGTGCAAACACACATACAGCATACTTGCTTTAATTACTTAAACCTAAAAATGCTAGAAGTCACGCAGTCACGCCTTGGTTCTTTTTTTTTTCCCTGCTTCTTGTTTTTTTATATAGCAGATATTGTTAAAATTGACACCAGATTGTAAAATCTTGTTCCAGTTGCTGAAGAAGTCTAATGACTCCTTTCCCTGCTCTTCACTTGCTCTCCAAAGTCATTGCGGTAAAATCCCACCTCTCCAGCTACTTTGTAGGTGTTTCCCCAATTCAGAGAGGAGAAAACAAATGTGTTGGTTTGTTGTTTGACTTTGTGGAAATCCTTTTCTGATTTTGATGGGCATTTTGCTACAGCATCCAGTTGAATACACTTAAGAATAAATACTGTTGAGAGAGGCAATTGATGCAAAATCCTTCCTCACCGTTTTCTCAATGGCGAAAAAGAAGTGGCATTTTACCTACCAAAGCATTATTAAAGGAAACTCAGCCGTAGCAGCCAGGGTCAGCAATATGCCTTGCAATCAAACAAGAAATATGGTAGATACTCCAAGACATGAGAGAACTGCCAAGGCTTATTGCAGAGCAAAGAGCTTTTCAAAAAATGTTTTCTCTGAAGAGCATCAGATTTCACTCACTTCTCACAGCACAGACATGCCTTGGCAATCATGATTAGCCTCATTTGGGCCTGTGGAACCCATTATTTTTAGCTAGTCTCATAGCTGGCAGGATGACAAAGAGTTTATTCCTCTTTGGAGAGACATTGGACCAAAAGACACAGAGCTTTAATTCAGCGTTCCTCCACCTAAGGCATTTTTCGCTTCCCACTTACTCCTTAAGGCAAGACACCTAATGTTTGCCTTGATGGCTCTGTCAGGCTCTTGACATCCCAAATTTATCTCATGCCTGGATGAGGACAAATCTTTAATGAACTTCAGGCTTTTGTTCCTTTTAAAGTCAGGCAAAGAGGGTTTAGAATTCATCTGGCAAGGAAGATATAAAGAGCTACACAAATAATAATTATTTTTAATTAGCTATGTTTGCCTAGTTGCCAAGTGATCTTTCCATGCATTTGACATCCCAGGAGGAGGAAGAAGTGGGGTGGTTATCGAAGTCGGTTTACTTGACCTGGTTGCATGTGGGCTGGATGACCAAGGGGAGTAACACCTAGACTCAAACTTGCTTACAAGAGCTCTCTGGGGTTAGGTTTTACCAGGCAAGGTTATTTCCCATAAAGCTGTTTTATTGTGGGGTTTTTAACGATTCTGTCAGTCTGTATCGCTGTGCCCTGTCTCTGAGTGCTCCTGGGCTGAATTGGCAGCACTGGGAATTAAGTGTAACATCGGTTCCTGCCCTGGAAAGCAGCACTCAACAGCCCTGGAGGATCAAACCCTGCTGGTAGTGCCTTTTGGTCCAGGAAGGCTGGACGTTTTTAAAGAAGGAAGTCTTAAAGGCACAGGAGCAGGCCATCCCCATGTGCCGAAAAATGAGCCGTCGGGGAAAAAGACTGGCCTGGCTGAACGGAGAGTTATGGTTGCAACTCAGGGGGAAAAAAGGAAAATTTATGGCCTTTGGAAGAAAGGGCAGGCCGCTCATGAGGACTACAAAGATGCTGTGAGGCTGTGTAGGGAGAAAGTTAGAAGGGCCAAAGCCCAACTAAGAACTTAACCTGGCTTCTGATGTTAAGGACAAGAAAAAAGGTTCTATAAATACATTAGCAATAAAAGGAGGACTAAGGAGAATCTCCATCCTACTAAAGTAGACAGAGGTGGAAACATAGTGACAAAGGATGAGGAAAAGGCTGAGGCACTTAATGGCTTCTTTGCCTCAGTCTTTAACAGTAAGACCAGTTGTCCTCTGGATGCCCAGCACCCTGAGCTGGAAGACAGAGGCAGAGAGCAGAATGAAGCCCCTGTAATCCAAAGGGAAATGGTGAGGGACCTGCTACACCACTTAGACACACACAAGTCTATGGGGCCAGATGGGATCCACCTAAGGGTACTGAGGGAGGTGGCGGAAGTGCTCACCAAGCCAGTTTCTATCATTTACCAGCAGTCCTGGCTAACTGGGGAGGTTCCAGTTGACTGGACGTTAGCAAATGTGACACCCATCCACAAGAAGGGCCAAAAGGAGGATCCAGCCTGTCAGTGTGACCTTGGTGCCTGGGAAGATTACGGAGGAGATCATCCTGAGTGCCATTACGTGGCATATGCAGAACAACCAGGTGATCTGGCCCAGTCAGCACGGGTTCATGAAAGGCAGGTCCTGCTTGACTAACCTGATCTCCTTCTATGACAAGGGGAACTGCTTGTGGATGAGGGAGAGACTGTGGATGTTGTCTACCTGGACTTCAGTAAAGCCTTCAACACCATTTCACACAGCATTCTCCTGGAGAAACTGGCTGATCATGGCTTGGATGGGTATACTCTTTGCTGGGTCAAAACTGGCTGGAAGGCTGGTTCCAAAGAGTGGTGGTGAATGGAGTTAAATCCAGTTGGTGGCCAGTCACAAGTGGTGTTCCCTGGGGCTNCCTTATCACTCTCTGGAGGTCGATCTCTTCTCCCAAGTAACAAGCAATAGGACAAGAGGAAATGGCCTCACGTTGCACCAGAGGAGGTTTAGGATGGATATTACAAAAACTTTGTCACTGAAAGGGTTACCAAGCATTCGAACAGGCTTCCCAGGGCAGTGGTAGAATCGCCATCCCTGGAGGTATTTAAAAGGTGGGTAGACGTGCTGAGGGACATGGTTTAGTGGTGGTTTTGGCAGTGTTAGGTTGATGGGTGGACTCAATGATCTTAAAGGTCCCTTCCAACCTAGGTGATTCTGTGATTCTATGATTCTATACCTCTACGTGCACAGAAGCCTTTCTTGATGGAGGGGAGCAGCGTCTTGGTCCTCATTTTGTGCCCAGACTTTTTCCAGAGGGGCACCATTAAATAAACATTCTTGGAAAATACTATCTTCCCTTTTTTTCTTTTTAGACCTGGAAGTAATGCACAGTAATGCCTCTCTCCCCTTTTATAAAGGAGTGCACAGCCTGGATGAGGTTTAATTCACACCTCCATTGGAGGGACCAGATCTCTACATCTCACTCATCCTAGCCACAGGGCTGTGTTGCTAAAGGCTGGTGAATGCTGGTGGCTCTTCATTGGCAGCAGGAGGCAGCTACAGAAAAAGCAATGCAGAGGGTCAGCCCTGCAGTGTTTACCTCCCTTTCTGGATCTGTGCTTTCATTTTTTTTTTTTTTTCCTTTCTCTCTCTCTTTTTTTTCTTTTTTTTTTAATTATCAGAGAATGATGTCCAGGTGGCTGATTCTGCTGTAATTTAATGGCAGCTCACTCATCTGTTGTTGTGCTGGAAACAGTGAGAGGCCAACTGCCAAGGAAAGTTTGGCTGAATGACTTGTAGCCATAATTGAATTTCACACAGTACTTGTATGTTCCTTTCTTCCCCTCTCATGCTAGCTCATCTTGCTGCTTCTTTTTAATTGACGAATTTAAAAGGAAAATTCTGGCACACAACAAGTTGAGACAGTTGCAGTGAATTAAGAAATTACTGCTGTTTTTTGTATAAACTGGACAACAGGGGGACATGCTACTGGCCATGTGGTCACAGCAGAAGTCTGCCCAGCTCATTTTTCTGCTTATGATGGTGGTGAGGAGTGGCCAGTGCTCTGACGAACACTTTAACTAGCATACACAACCTTCTTGTTTCCCAAATTCAGGGATAAATTGGTTTTCCAGATTGCTTTATCTCTGGAATGGTGCTCTAAACATAAAATCTCATCTACAGAAGAGATTTATACACATTAAAAAAGCAGGTATTTCTTCTGAAGTTGAACTTCGAATATAAAAAGACTTGCTGCTTCTTTTTTTCCCCAGTGCAGTATATTTCAGAAATCATTATAGCTTAAGTGAATTATCTTTACTTGAGCAAAAAATATTTACCTCTTGGAATAATACATTTGGAAGTGCAGCACAATCACATTCAGTATCTGCTGAAGCTGATGAAGTGTCTGCTTCTTCAGAGAACCCAGTCACTGTGACTGCCACCTGGAATAATAACAAGAGGAGAGAGGCAAAGAGAGAATAGCAATTATTCACGGAATTTCGGAAATCCGAATGTTTGCAAAACTGTTGAGAACCATCTCGCTGATCTCTGTTCTGCACAGCAGCATCAGCTCTTGCAGGGCCGGGCACATAGCAGGGATTTTACCGTTTAACCCCAAAACTCAGAATCCCAAACTTTCATTGGCTTTCTGCAGGTCTGGTATTTTTTTTTCCCTTAACAAAATATTTAAAGGCATAGTCTTTTGTGCGCTTTGGTACCTAAAATTAGGAAATGCGGTCATATTTAACCTCCTAGAAAATTGGCCTTGAGGGGATAGTGCCGTGGAAAAGCATTTGTTATTTCTTGGGTTTGGGGGAGAGTCCATGTTAGGGTTCGGGCCTCTGATGCCTGTCATTCATTATATGAATGTCTAACGAAAAGATGACTTCCTCCTAAAATAGCCTGAATTTTGATCTATAATATACAAGGTAATTTTGTAGGAAACTGTAACTGTTTTCATCTCACCGAAACCTCTAGTGGACAAAAGTTACTATTAGTGGTTTCTTGGGTCTTGATGACTGTAAGTTAAACTGGCGGGTGTTTTAACATTAATAATCCTTGGTATTATTGCAGTGAACATCTATTAAATTTAGTTATTATGTATTAAAAAGCAGACTGAAAGCACTGACATTTTAAGGAAGCTCAAATTAATGGTTTGAAAGGTTTCACAAATTTATCAGATGAATGGAAATCTAAGGGAAAAAAAATCCACTTACGAAAAACGACAGCTTTGATTTCTGCAAATCTATAGATACCATATTTAAGGATCTAATTTAGGTTGTGGTTCATGTGAGCGTTTATGGATTATTAACATTTCCAATCTCCATACTTCACAGCAAAATTAATTAGGAGGCGATAATTTTGGGAATGTGTTACATGAAGCCATTGTAACACAAGGTACTTGTAGAGCACCTTCATTCACTGATGCCTGGGTATTATAAGAAAAATGTAATTTGGAAGCAGAGCAAGTGAGATTTTTCTTCCCTTTTATTAAATAAAGGATTAGCACTTCATTTGCTGTAGAAGGTAAGCATTTCTCTCATGCAATAAATCAAGATTATTTTTTTTTCCCAGCCTTATGGGAGGGAGTATAGTGTGCACACAGAGGTACATACAGTCAAGAAGGAAGTACTTCGTTTACTGAAACCATAAATTTTCTTGGAAATATAAGTGGGTCCCACCATTATAATCATTTAAACCTAAACAAACTTTAAAACTTAGCTTGCAGAATAGTTTTGGTCTGGTGAAGAACTGCTATGGAGAGGTTCAAAGTTGCATGTGGTTCTTCCATAACAGAAATTGGCAGCTGCAAGAAAGTTAATTCATGGCAATATAATTGATAAGAATAATTTCTTCATTCCTATGGCTGGAGAATGGAAGTCTGAGTGCTTTACATTCAAGTGTCAGGTTGCTCTTGGACTGCAAAGCCAAGTAATGTTAATGGGGTCTGCTCGTTCCCCATTTAAATGCACATACACACGTGCCATTGGCACAAGCAAAGATCCCCCAGGTAAAGCAGTAGTGGGGCACAAAGTGCAATCTGTTACATATTTATTTATTTATTGTACCTTGCCAGAGGACATTGTTCTTGCTCTGAAAAGGAAGGGAAATGATTTCTAGAGAACCTGTCGCGTTGAGGGGAAAAACAAGTTAAAAACTATAGTAAAGTGAGATTAGGTGGCAAAAATGGGAAGATAGCAAACTACTTATTTGCAAAGGAGCCTAAGAAAACCTAATCCTTCCCTTCTCTGTGCATGCTCCTGAGCCAATACCCAAGAGGGCTTCCCTGTTGCGTGTTAAAACTTTTCACATTAAAAGCTCGTAAAATGAGTGCTTCACTGGGGCTAACGAAACCGAAGCTAAATTCTTGCTTGGGGGCAGCTTGATGTGGAGGATGGGGATGGAGGCTGGTCACCGTGTCTTCTGTAGAGAGGACAATTGCAATGAAGGTACTGAGACCAAAGACCACGGTATTGCTGTTGCTTTTCCTTTGTGTAGAGGCAAAATGTCATCTGACCTTCTGCTGGCTACAGCTTGCTGCAGTGGATGGTGACTGTGTTGCCATTATTAGGGCGTTTGGGGTCCAGTGACCACCCACCTGTGTGACAGTGGGACCCTAGGCTTTCCTAGAAGGAGTAAGTGGATGACAGAAATGGTGGCATGTCCTTTGGTTTGCATCAGTGCTGCATGGAGTGAGTGCTGAGCTTGGCTATGTGGTCTCTTGTCATTTTAATTATGTGTCAGGAGAAGAAAAAGAAGAGGACGTGGGTACTTCTGCAGCATTTTGAACTTTAGGTTGCCAGAACAGCTCGTGTCATATAAATGCTGAGATAGCTCTTTATCTGTTCTTCTGGCAAACCATATGTGGGGGTTTGAGTGTGTTTTAAGTACAAATTAATAAAAGAAGAGTATTTTCATTCCCTGGGTTTAGATACAATTATTTCAGATCTGCTGCTGCAGAGTTCAGCTTCCCTCAACTGTACTTCCCCATTGGGATCTGTCTATATACCACCTGTGCTTCCCGACCACAGAGCATCATGGGTTTGAAACACATACAGGTGTGGTCCTGTTCAACCTTGCCGGCTGGGTGCTGGTATGGGGAATCAGAGGGATAAGCAAGAAGCTGATGACCCTCCTGCAGTATCTATGCCCCACTCTTATGTTGCCTCTGATCTGTCAACCACTGCATTTCCCTCGGGGACCTCGACCACTTTCTTTTTAGATGTTGACAGAAGAGAAACTGCTCAGGACCTCATGTGCCTTATTACTATTAGCGTGACTGGGAATACATCCTACCCAACAGCAGATTTTCCTATACTCTAGAGGACAGAGTTTCTCTAGCACTGACGACAGGGTCCTGTTGTCAATGATCTGTCACACTGGACATGCTGTGAATCTGATGCTGCCCTTACCTATATATTGCCTAGTTGCCTCGACTACTGTCTTCTATTGTGATAGCTGAAACGAAGTCTGTGCTTTGGTGCCCTGAATTTTGAACGCACCTCATGTTTACTTTAACTTTCCTTAGTAGAGGAACACCGACCACCCAGCCACGTCTTCAAAAGAAGAGCACCTTCATCTCCAAGTGGGCTCTACATGGGCGCGCTTTGGGTGCCTTGCTAGGTTTGCAGCTTCCCAAACATGTTCCTGTTCAACCTAAAACCCACAGATGAATTGTGTGTTGTAGGGAGAAACATGTAAGTTGGGAGAGCTCTCTGTGGATGCTATAGGGAAGGCCTCAAGTCAAAGGCTGAGAGAGTTGTGAGTGCTTTGCTGTTGGCACAAGGCTGGCCAAAGAGCTTGGGGTCCAGGGATTAGAAAAAGAAAAGGCTGTAGATCCCAGACCATCCTTATATGAGGAGCCCTGGCGCAAGGCACCTTCCAGACTTTTATTGTGAGAGGGAGCTCAATGCTTGAGTCCAGCGCAACAGGGCTCAGGGCCAAGTGGTGAGTCAGCTATGTGATGGTCACCATCTTGCACCATGGGTCATGTGTCGGGGCAGGGCACAAGGCCAGTGCAGTGCCTTCTGGGGATGTTTCTCCCTTGCTGGTTCCCTACAGCCATGACCGCTTTTCAGCTACACCTCCCCACACATCTGGGCAAGCTGGTTGCTGGAGGCAAGATGCAGTAGTTAGCCACATCTGGCATGAAGCACCCTCAGCATGGCTGAGACGCTGCATCTTGTGTTACTAAGGTCAGCCTCAAAAACCCATTTTCTTAGTCCTTCTATTTCATCATTAACTATATGTTTAACACTGAGTCTCTGTATATTAAATCAGTTTGACCTGTGAAGGACAGGAAGAGGCAGTAGATGTCACTTATTCTGCTATTAAACATCTGTCCTGAAAAAAAACAGCTGGCAAAGTACAGGGCACAACTTCTTACTTACTTTCGCAATTGCCTTTTAACATCACCCCTACTCAGATAATTTTTTCCGGGAGTTTTGTGCTCCTGTGGTGGGTTTGAAGCAGTGCCAGGGAGAGAGCTCTCTACAGGACTCTGCCACTGCATGGTTGTGCCTTAAATAGTTGAGTGCAACTCAACATGATGGTAAGAAAATGAGCAGTTAATGTTGTTCAAGTGTTAATTGTGCCAGAAATTAAGAGTGTATTTTCAGAGCCTTAACCCAGCAGTACTAAGAGCATTTAATTAATTTGTCTGTGCGATTTCTCTGAATGGGTGGCAGGAATCTGATCGCTTGGCTCCAGGCGCAGCGGGGACAGGCTGTAGCGGCCGATGATCAGACATCGTCCTCAGTTTTTCTGACGTCTGAAGAAACAGGAGAAAATCAGGGTACATGGAAAGTCTTGTTTGTAACTCCCCTCAGACTTGGCAAGTAGTTCTTGATTTTCCTTGGGGCCTCTGGCACTGTTGAAGCCAGTGGCACTGGCCTGCAACTGGTGTAGGAAATCAAGGTGAAATACCCTTGTTCTGCTCCAATGCAGCAACAGCAGAAGCGGAAGGTCTCACTGTAAGAGAAGTAACTGTGTATGCGTGCTTATTCTGTAGACTGGAACGTATCCAGAGAAGGGCAATAAAGCTGGTGAGGGGTCTGGAGAACAAGTCTTATGAGGAGTGGCTGAAGGAACTGGGGTTGTTTAGCCTGGAGGAAAGGAGGCTGAGTGGAGACCTTATCGCTCTCTGCAACTACCTGAAAGGTTGTAGCGAGGTGGGGGTCGGTCTGTTCTCCCAAGTAACAAGCGATAGGACAAGAAGAAATAGCCTTAAGTTGCTCCTGGGGAGGTTTAGGATGGATATTGGGAAAAATTTCTTCACTGAAAGGGTTATCAAACATTGGAACAGGCTGCCCAGGGAAGCGGTTGAGTCACCATCCCTGGAGGTATTTAAAAGATGGGTAGATGTGGTGCTGAGGGACATCTATCGTTAATGGTTGGACTTCATGATCTTAAAGGTCTTCTCCAACCTAAGGAATTCTATGATTCTATGATCCCTGTAGGAAGGTAAAGTGCCTCCTGTGCAGTGTTTAAATTCTATGGACCAGTACAGGCATTGCAGAGATGTAAAATTGTCTGTAATTGGGCAAAGTTTTAAAAATTCTTCCAATACTTTATGAAGACAGTTTTGCAGTGCAGTGATATGTTGCATAATTGAAGGGATAATCAGACCCTAATTAAACCCTTCCTTTTAATATTGCTCAATGAGGTAAATCCTCCAAGCTTCCATGCAACCTGTTTGAATAATGTGACGTCCCAATATAAGCTGATTAATTACTGAAATTCAAAAGCATTAAGTCTTAAATTAGCAGGAGGAAAATACGTATTTGGGATACATACAATGGAAAGGACCATGCAGGAAGTCATCAAAACACTTACCATGTCTGGAATTATAAGAGAGCTGGATATGGCACTGACCACTAATAACACATATGAGCTATTCAGGATAAGGCTAATCAATGCTTCGGGTCACTCAGCTCAGCTAGTCATGAATATGTTGTCTTTTGCAGAAGCTTCTCTCTTCCTGCTTTACAATGTTTACACTGGTGTTCAAGTGCATTACAAAAGCTTTTGCTTGTTTGGAAACATAAATTACTACCCTCTATGGTGCCAGAAGTACAGTATACCATCAGCCAGAAGAATCAGTGTGAAGCCATACATTTGGGGATCCATCATGTTGCTTTATTGCTTTTGCCAGCGACATTTAATGTTTTCCTGAATATCTTACTTAACTGTGGCCAGTCACAGCCTGGGACAAGGAGAGCAATCGCTGTGCAGGTTTCTCCAGTTGCTGAATCTGGTGGTTTTTAATCTTGCTGGCTCTTTACCTTGCAAAATCAGGTGCTTACACTGAAATGCATTGTCTCTGCTCCCTAGAGCCCAGACAGCCACATGGTGAAAACATTTGCTTTTAACCTTAACCTGTTATGAAGTAGAAAGGAGCCTAAATCAAAGCCCAGGTAAAAAAGGCTGTTTAAGTTTGGAAACATTCGTTTTAAGAGCTGCAGTTGGCTCTGGATGTACACCTCCCTGCACGGCAAAGTGCAGATCCACATGTCTAGCCAATGCCTTTGCAGTCTTACCCTGAAATTGTTCTTCCATTGAGTTTGCAGTTTCCCATCCAAATTAATGAGACTTTTGAATGAAAAGGGGTTTGCAGTCCCAGCACCAGAGGACAGTCATTTGGCAAATGGCTCGGTCTGGAAGGGGCCAGAGTGAACTGTGGGCAAGCAAAAACAAAGCGCGCGTGCATACCTTTGCATTCCTGTCTCGCTTCTCTGAACAGAGATCCCACAGCTGTCAAAACCATACTGTTTTGCTGGCAAGTTCTCTCTTCTCCCCCAGTGATATTTTATGGGGCCTGTCTTCTCCTACACCTTTGGGGAAGAGGCCCTGCAGAACCAGCAAACCCCAGGGCTGGGGGTGCAGAAGCTGTTTGGGGCCCCACCATGCTGCAAGAAGGAGGGGTCTGTGCCACGACCACAGGGGACTTTTGGATGAGGGCCCCCAAAGCCTCTCACAGGAGGTTGTTAGCTATAGAAACTGGTACCGAGCATTTAGCAATTAATAAGTGCACTGCATTTATTTATTCTGACTGCAAGGGGCTTTGTCTAAGGGACACAACCTCTTCAGCAGCATTATTATGCATAGTGAATAATTCAATAAAAATATCCAGCAAGTTCTGGGGTTGGGCTTTTTAAATAGTGCTTAGATATTTTTAACTTGTTAACATGGTAAGTCTTCAGGATCTTGTAAATAATATAAGTATTATAATATTCTAAATGTTTTTTTCCAAGTCCTACTAAAGCTTGTTTCTCTGAGATATAGGACAGGACTCTGTGAACATCCACCGACGTGCTTCGTTTGACTCTCCTAAGTTCTCTATTCATCTCAAAGGGGACTATTTTTCTGCTTAAAGCAGGAATCTCTGTTTTACAGGATTTTGGTGAAATATATGAAGATGTATATGCTATAAAGTTTCTCCCTGGAGTTTTTATTCTATATGTAAATCTGTATCAGTCATATTTCAGTGTATTGGTGTTTCGTTTTGCGCTATGAAACTAGTCCAAGGCTGCTGCTGCTGAGGTATCTCAAATAGTTCAGGGGGCTTGGTATGTCCCAAGTGTTGGGATTCTTTTTCTTCTTAAAGATTTTTGTAAAGTTAAAATTTATCTGTATTTTTTCAGCTTGTCTGCATATTCTGTCAGAGGAAAGGTTTTTTATGTATATATAAAATGTTCACATACTGAAGTAAATTAATAAAGCTTCCTTTTCATATGAAAGAGGTAAAGAAAACTACCTGGCCAATACAGTACCATTAATCTATTCTCTTTTCTCCTTTCTCTCTTTACCTCTCTCTCTACAATAGAAGTGGAACAAAAAGGTAATTAAATACCTTTCAAATTATATATATTTATTACTTATGTATAGGCTAAGTTATTTAACAGTTTAACGTTTTAGTTGAAATACTTTGTCATTAATTCTCACTACTTTTTTGTTAAAATTTATTTAGTATCTCTGCTGCTCAACTTCACCAGCTAACTCATTTTTGCTGAAAAGTTTTTACCAGTGCCAGTTTTTTTCATTAAATTTCTATTCAAAGGTTTAGATAACTTCTCCTGCCCCAAAGAAATTGTAAAGTGTGCATACATACATATGTGCATAAGTATATCTAATTATGCTATAAAAGCCTCTTGGAAACAGCACCCCTTTATCAGCAACTCTGGGTGGTTACTTAGGCTCCAAAGGAGCAATACAGTTTTACACAGGTTACTAAATCTGATTTTCCTCCTGTCTTGCTCTCCAGAGGATATTACCGATTTCTGCATTTCCAAAAATAATTGGTTACACTCCAAGCAGGGAGCACGAACGTGGAATCCCATCTGCCAGCCCCGCACTACCAGAAGCGTGTGATGGGATACCTCTTCACGCCTCCCTGCTGCCCATCCCATCGTCATGGTTATTGTACCACCCATGCTCACGGAGATCAGCATTACAAATAACCAACAAATACTTTTGCCCCAAAGCGTGTGCAGTGCCTCCAGGTCAGGAGGGTGCTACCGGGGATGGCAAGGGCCAGGCGAGCCAGTTTTGTTCCTCAGCATCCCTCCTTTTGTCTCCCCGTCCAGCCAGCTGGCCTCTTGGTGTTGGTGTTCCCATGTTGCCAAGGTCAGACAGGCACCGGCCGAGCCTCCCCCCAGGTGCTGGTTATGTCCTGGCCCCTCTCAGCCCCACCGAAGTCTGAGCAGCAAAGCACCCCAGTTAGTCAAACCACTCCTCTATGCTCCTCTCATGTAACAATAGAAGGTATATGTTTTTAAGTTTGAATTACTACTATATTTAACAGGACATTTTTTAACTGATTAAAATCTAGACCTTGGGTTCCTCTCCAGTGAACTTTATTCTTTTCCTTCCTTCTTTCCTTTCTTCCTTCCTTCCTTCCGTCCTTGTCTTTTCCTTTCAGCGGCCATACGTCATTCGTTTTTAATTGTGTGGACTGCATGTTTCGTGTGTCCTGTAGCAGCTTTGAAAGCCTCATTTCTAGTTATACTACAGATCTGTAGACGGGTGTACCCCCCACTCCCTTTGCTTTAAATGCTCTTCTGAGTTGCTAAGGGATTTGTCCCTGCTTTGCTATTGGTACCCTTTAAATATTTAATATCGCTTGGGCTGTAAGGATGGGAATTTCTTTCTCTTATTTCCGTTTCTAGGCCACTCTTCTCTGGGCTGTTCAAATAAATATGCGGATCAATTCCCTGGGAGTTTACCCCTTCACCTAGTAGGTACAGATTCACTGCAGAATGTAATCTGGAAATACAAACCCAGAAATCCTTTTGGGGGCACATACTCATTTCAGAGTTTACAAAGGCGAGTGGTCCAAGTAAGTACACCTGTAAAAATAGATTTGAAAAGCCATAAGAAAATGAGCCATAGTTGATAGAAAAAGCAGGAAAAATCAGTTCAGTGGAGCAAATTTTTTTCTAGAGATATAGCCGGCAGGAAGGCTAGTCTCCAGCTACAAGGCACTGCTCTTGAGTTTCCTCTGATCTTGAGTGTCCTCTGTTCCAGAACTAGAAGCTGTTGAGATGTTTGGGTCAGCCACCCCAGGACTGTCATTAACTTTGGTTTTTGTTTTAAATTCTTTTCCCCTCGGACAGTTTTTCTTTGCCCTGGACTGCTGAAAGGAGTATACCAGAGCGAACATTTATTCGAATCTGACCACCAGTCTGGTGCCTGGTGCAAGGATCCTCTGCAGGCGTCCGACAAGATCTACTACATGCCCTGGACACCATACCGGACGGACACACTAACAGAGTACTCCTCCAAGGATGACTTCATTGCTGGGAGGCCAACCACGACCTACAAGCTCCCGCACCGGGTGGATGGCACAGGGTTCGTGGTATACGACGGGGCTTTGTTCTTCAACAAGGAACGAACCAGGAACATAGTCAAGTTTGACTTGCGGACAAGGATAAAAAGCGGGGAGGCTATCATAGCTAATGCAAATTACCATGACACCTCTCCCTACCGTTGGGGAGGCAAGTCTGACATAGACCTGGCTGTGGATGAGAACGGGCTGTGGGTAATCTATGCAACAGAACAAAATAATGGCAAAATAGTCATTAGCCAGTTAAACCCTTACACGTTAAGGATTGAAGGGACGTGGGATACTGCCTATGACAAGAGGTCAGCTTCTAACGCCTTCATGATCTGTGGGATTTTATATGTGGTGAAGTCTGTGTATGAAGATGACGACAATGAAGCCACAGGGAATAAAATAGACTACATATATAACACTGACCAAAGCAAGGATAGCATGGTGGATGTACCCTTTCCAAACTCCTACCAGTACATTGCTGCTGTGGATTATAATCCCCGGGACAACCTCCTTTATGTATGGAACAACTATCATGTTGTGAAATATTCCTTGGATTTTGGCCCGCTGGACAGCAGAGCAGGTAAGGGTTTTAATACAAGCCAAAATCTGAATTAGGCTTTCTATTTTTCTTGCAGATAGGGTGTAAAATTGATGTACAATCCTGTCTAACTGATCTGCCTGTGTTTTTGTAGATTAAGCCCCACCACAAGACCTGTCATGGATATTAAGTCAATACATACAGAATATATTTTTTTTAAATCTTAGTTTGAAATTAAATAAAGAAAGTAGTGTGCTACCCATAACTAACCTGAAACAGTCTCCAAATGTCCATGCTCTTGTTCATATCACAGAGATAGCACTCTTTTCTCCTCAATTGAATTTTCCTCCATACAGCAAATCATCTTCCCTTCTGCAGGAATTTTGGCAAAACAAAGCATGAAAGATGCTGTTGCTGCAAACAGATGGGGGAAAACTGCCAGCCAGTTTAAATTACTTCATTCCATTAAGCTGGGGGAGTTTGGGTTGTTTAGGGAAGCTGCCACTCATTGCATATGTGAGCATGCACCCACAAGTGTGTGTCTAGAGTCAGGAGGGGAACTGACAACAAAATCCTCCAAAATTTTTCTGTCTTTTCTTTTCTTTAAAGTTGCTCTTTTTTTTTTTTT
>VYXH01000571.1:234731-282639 GCA_013397275.1 Burhinus bistriatus
TTTTTTTTTTTTTTTTTTTTAAGCATGACTTCATATACTTTCTCTAAGAGAGGAGCATCTGTCCCCCAGAGGATTCCCAGCTTTTCCACCTTTTTTTCCTTTTAGAAATTATGCCAGTAATTACTTAGTTGGGTTATATTCCCTTAACTTTACCAACTTATTCATCATTTTGCAGATATTATGTTCACAGTTGCCACTTTATTAGTAACATGATTTAGCCTAGATTGTGGTCAAATTCATATGATGGTGCAAGAATTTCCAAACCGCATTTTCTCAATAGTCATAGTTATCAGGTAGTTCCTGTGGTGGACTGTGTACTTCAGAAAGGCTGAAAAAGTAAGAGGAAAGGCAGAATTAATATAATTTGGACAGTAAGCTATTTGATTCATAACATGGCTATTCCCAAAATATTCTGTTTTCTTAATAAGAAACTTGGAAGTAGATGAGTGGATTCAGGGCTTCAGATTGCAAAGAGAAGCCAAGAGGTTTCTGTTGCTGAGCTTTTCTTTTTCTTTTTCTGTGAGCAGCCTGTTATCCATGTAAAAAATGGATCAAGAGATGCTGAAAGAAACTGTAGATATGAAAATCTGGGGAGGGCTGCAATAAAAGGAGTAAAATGACAGTGAATTTCTCATTTTTATACAAAAATGCAAGGAAGAGGAGAAGGAAATGTTGAAGAGGCAGATGAAGAAAAGCAAGTGACTATTAAGAGAGGAGCAGGGATGTTTTCAGTGATGTTGACCTCTGCAAGATCTCAGATGAGCGAAAAATGAAGTAATACTTCTCATTTTCCCAACTTAATGATGACCAGGTACTTTCTGAGTGGTGGAGTGAAGCAGAGCAATTTGTGAGCTATTGGTTATCCCCAAGGAGTGAAAATCAATTGCATCCCTTCTATTTCACAGAGTTTCTCTCCTTTTCAGTAAATTATTTCCAGGTATTACAGCAGACTCTCTGCTGCTGCTTTTTCACATGGTGATCATTGTCAGTAATAGCATCTTTAATAAAAAATGCCATAATCAGTGAAAAACCTAAATTTTGTACTTTCCTGTAAAAAAGAAAATGGTTCTCCCCTTTTTCCCAGCATAAGCTGGTGAGATTGGAGAGCAGGTGAAAACCTTGCAGGGGGCTGAAAGCCTGTGAGGTGCAAGGATTTGATGTGTCCTTGTGTCACTCTGGTTTGAAGCCCCTTTAATTTCACTCATGATTGTGTGAGAATTTACACCACCACCCCCCCAGTGCCTCAGGTGGAAAGCTGAAGCAGTTTCTGGCTTTGGGTGGTGGACACGAGAAGGTTAATATGGTGTCAGGGAGTCTGGTGAGCCTCCTCTGATGTTCCTTTCGTGCAATTTTTGATAGCTTTGTAATGTGGGCACAAAGCTGAATTATACATGCGTTTCTCTTCTCTGAAAATTGCCGGGATTTCCTTTTTGGCAGAAATGCGTAAGGATCCCATTACCTCACTGTTTTACAGGCTAACAGGACTTTTGAGAGAACTGCTCTGACAGCAAGTGAAATTCTTGATGAGACAGCTTGAATGGGCCAAGGCATTTCAAAGTGAAGAAAAATACCATTACAAAGGGAGTTTACCGCTCCATTACCTGCACAGCCTGATTAGTGGGAATGTTATTTTACGAGTCAGTCAAACAGAAGCACTGATTTTGAATTGAGTAGGTGTGCAAACACCTGCTTGACACCAGGTTTTTTTGCAGAGAGGAGCTGGAAGACCAGGTCCACGTGACTCTTTCTCTTCCAAGTTCAGTACAACACATTTTCTGGTTAGCACCAAATTTTATGCTACATTGCTTTATATATAACAATAAATACATGGCTGGCTTAAACCTGGCTCCTCCACCAAAGAGCAGAACAGGAACCAACGCAACACTAGGAGAGCAGTGAAGACCCAGCATATTTTTATTTGGTTATTTAGTTGTGCTTTTTTTACAGAGTGGATTGTGGATATGTGTTTCCCCTCTTCTCGTCCAAAATCACCAGTGTTTCTCTGTTTAGAGCAAGGCAATGTTCAATGCAGCCATTTTCCATAGGGTTACAGTTTGAGTAGCAAAATATGTAAACAATATCCGCTTAATTAGAAAATAAAAGAAAGATTGTAAAATTGATGGGTCGAACAAATTGGTTGTTAAAAAACAATTAAGGGTGAAGTTTTAGGAGAAGAGCTCTTAAAACCAAAAATTGATCATAACAAGAAAAGTGATATATTTAACTACCTAAATAGCCAGTAGCATATTTGAAATCTCTGGTATCATACATTTCAAGGGTATCTAAAACAAAAAAAAAACAGGTGCTGGGTGCTCCAGTTCACTTAGAATCAAACTTTTTCAGTCTTTTCCCAAATCGTCCAGGGAAAATGGGAGCAGGCAGGAGTCGCTTAGCTTATAGGGAAGGCAGGGATTGCATTGTCTCATTCTTCACAGTGATTAAATATTTTCTGTGAGTTTTAATTAAAGGTCTGTTTGTGCATGTAGGTTTGGAACACCTTCACTGGTTTGGAGATCTTCACTGTCGCAGAGATCCTCTTACACGCTGTTTAAAAAAATGGGCTTTTACTCCTTGGAGTAAATGAGTGTCAAAACCTGGAGATTCTGTGCTCAGCTTCTGCAGCAGCTGAAGGTACCAGGGAAGCCAAAATATTCTGAACTCTTAAGTGAGGCACAAAGCTGGATTCAACTGATCTAGAAGCAATTCAGGGCTCTTGATTGAATTAAAACCAATTGTTCATTTTTCTCAGAAATGGGAAAAGCTGCATTTTAAGGATTTGCCCTGCTCAATTTTTTTTCCTTTTGTCTGGGGTTGTTTTTGTTTATCCCAAAAGCAGTTTTGAAAGCAAACACATCTCAGTGCCTGCAAATCACAGGAAAGCTGTCATTAATGTCTACTTTCAAGAAGTGAACTTGAAGATACCTAAAGCCTTTGAAGCATATTTTCTTTGAGCTGTTTGGCCTTAAAATTAGGTTTTTGGAGGATCATAGAATGGTTTAGGTTGGAAGGGACCTTAAAGATCATCTAGTTCCAACCCCCTGCCATAGGCAGGGACACCTCCCACTTGACCACGTTGCTCAAAGCCTCATCCAACCTTGTCGTGAACACTTCCAGGGATGGGGCCTCCACAACTTCCCTGGGCAACCTCTTCCAGTGCCTCACCACCCTCATAGTGAAAAATTTCTTCCTGAGATCTAATCTATACCTACCCTCTTCCAGTTTGAAGCCATTACCCCTCATTCTATCACTACATGCCCTTGTAAAATGTCCCTCTCCAGCTTTCTTGTAGGCCCCTTTCAGATACTGGAAGGCTGCTCTAAGGTCTTCCCAGAGACTTCTCCACGCTGAACAGCCCCAACTCTGTCAGCCTGTCTTCATAGGAGAGGTGCTCCAGCTGTCTGATCATCTTCATGACCCTCCTCTGGACCTTCTCCAACAGGTCCGTGATGTTTCTCCATAAACAGTCCTGAGCTTTTGGGTTATTTCTTTGTAGCTGCTTTTGAGTTTGCTAACTTGAAGTGATAGTAAGAATAGGTCTGCAACTCTAGCAGTGTTTTCCGTTGCATTCTTCAAGAAGTTGAACCCAGAAAAGTGTTCAGGTTGTTATATTTTTTATGTGCCCCACTAGACATGTGCAGAGAGGGAAAGAAAAGGCTGTATCAACAAAATTAAAAATTTTCCACAACCTAATCAGTCTTAATATTCACCAGAGTTACCTGTTTTAATCATCACCCACTTGTGATACAGTCTGCATAAACAAATTCAAGAAAATATCAACAAATCCTCATCTCCAAAAAGGTAAAGTGCTCCCATCTCACTTCCCGGCACCGAGCTGCATACAAACACGCATCTCCCAGCTTTGTGTCTCTGCACTTCACCAAGCAGTCATGGCTCCTGGCTGGGCACCAGTTAGGGGTTCCTGGACAGCAGAGAGATCAGAAGAAGAAAGTTTTGTCTTCTAAATGCCGGAGGTGTCCCATGCCAGTCCTGGCAGCTCTCACGCAGGGGCTTCAGATGTACTGGCTGAGCATTTAGATCAGGGGTATGGACTGTAGCCTGTCCCGTAGCTCGGCAGTGAAGAAGTCCAGGGATGGACTTAAACCAGGATAAGGATCCCTCTGTGCATGTCTGGGACTTGGATATCCTGGTAGCCATTCCCAGTGACATGGGAAATACAGACCCTTTACTTTTGAGGAGATGTTTTAAATTATGTCCAGGAGACCCTGGCATTACAATATGGGGTGTTAAACAGTTGTATGAAGTTAATAAATAAATATGCCCAGTACATAAGGAAGGCAGTGATATGATATAGGACTTCTAATACAGCCTCATTGTGATTAAGTGGGTTCTGTAGGTTGCATATTAACACTGTGGAATGCCAGTCTGGTAATCAAACGTGATATGAAGCTTCCATCCATATCTGTGATATTTTAGAAACCTCAGAGGGTGCATGTCAAACTTTTATCCTTCGCATTTTGTTAAATATTGTGGGATGTGCTCTTGACATGTGATTGCAACCATTTTATTCAGTAAGTGTGGTTGGGTGATTGTTTTTTTTTTTTTCCTAAAGCAGTTTTACAATGCAGATAAGGTGAACCCTCTGTCCTTATAATATGCTAATTAAGTGCATTTGTGTCTTGGGTAAAAGATGTGGCAGTATGGTGATGAATAAGAACTTTAAACACATATGACACCTCGTTAAAATGTAATTTTCACATCATAAATCTGAGGCCTTTCCTTTGACAGCTGAGTAATGTGGATAGTGGGCAGAGGATCTTGAACATTTCAAAGCTGTCACGTGCTAATAGGTAGCTGAAAATGGCTTCCTGCACTGCTTGCCTTTAATGCCCTACATCATTGCCTGGAAAGTGCATCAAAAGGGCTGCCGAATCTTAAATCCCGCTTGTGCACAGGATATGAATTGCAATCGCTTCGAGATCCCATTGTGATAAGCCATGCTTAGTATCTCTGAAGTTGAATTTGGGCTGCATTTTAAAAGGCCAGCTGAGCCTTTTTGATGAGCAGTTTCTCCTGGTGGACAAGGGCCATTTTTAGGGAGCTGCTGAGTGTTTAATTGCAGCTTCTCCTGTGTTTTTATTTTCCAGTTGCTTTCCTCCCATCTAGGAGCATCCCTAGCTCTCTTGCTCCTGTTCCTCTTCATTGCTTACAGTGACAGCAGCTGGTTGCTCAGGGTTGCTGGAGATCAACACTTGCTTTCAGCAGCCTCTGCTAAACATGTATCATGACTTGGGGCCCTGGCTTTTATCATCTAATATTTGCCCATATATGCATGTCCCATTTATTCTGTATTTCAGTCCCTTTGTGCTATTTAAGTTAGAAAGACATGTCTAAGTTTGGAGATGAAGAAAGCAGCACAGAGACTCTTCATCTTTTATAACAAAGTTGGCATCTCAACCTATATTTACTAACGAGCTGGTACCTTAAGCTCAGATGGACAGGAGGATATTTCACCTACCAGGGGTATGCTGGGATCCAGAATTGCGTTTGTTCCCCATTTTGAGGACTGATCTGTCTCTTCATTTTTATCCTGTCTTTGCAAAGCAGTGTTTGACTCAAAAATGATAAAAAAGTATCATACCACTGGACACATTTCTGAAATTAGGGATTTCTGCTTTTTGTCAGAAAAGATGGAGTTTGAGGTCTTTCCTCTATCTTTTCACAAAAAATCCTTAAAAAGTGCAAGGCTCCTCAGCTTCAAAATGCTCCCTTTGTGGAGCATTTCATAAATATTAATACTGTTTGGTTAGCACAGCAGGAGTATCTTCTGTGCCTCTCCAGTACGAATAAATATATGGTTGCTCCCTCCTCCTAAATAAAAATGTACTTCTCTCAGTCAGACTGTGGAACAGGAGATAGCCTAACCAAATGGAGGTTGCGGAGCCCTACTTTTCCTCAAGTCACCACTCCTACTACAAGTCACCTATTTGAGCTAGCCTGAGAAAATGGTACAGCAGACCTAATGCATCCAGGAGCTGAACTGGGATACTGCTGTATCCTCTTGGGAAATCAGTTGTTACCATTGCAAACCAAACAGGAATCCGCTCCAAGACCTGCATGCCATGAAGTCACAGCCAATATCCATGGGCTGGTGGGCAGCCAGAATGGTTGAAGCAGGGAAAGGGCAGCAACAGACAAAATGATTAAGCTAAGATTCACTTTCAAACTTCAAAACAAAAGGAGGCCAGAGACTTCGGCACTTCATAATCCTGTCAAACGCCAGGAGGGGGAAAGCACCTTGCCAAGAACATGTTTGAAAAGCTGAGGTGGCTGTCCCTGGCAGCAAGCATGGGATGTACTGCTGAAGACAGCGAGGTGATTGCATAGGGACAAAAAAACCTAACTGCGTATGAAGGACAGCGGCTTTCTTCTTCTGCAGTATGCTCTTCAACTTGAGGAATCAGCCTGGAGTTGTGATTAATTGTCATTTCATTAAGTTCAAGACCACCCGGTTGTCATGCTGACATCCACCAGAGCTCATCAGTCTGATGCAAATACTTTGCACCAAACCCAGCTATGAATGTGCCAGCCCTTTGGGTCTGAGCTGTATGCCAGAGGCAGGGAGCAAGAGGTGACACATAGCAAATGTCCAAGACCGCCATTTGCAGGAGGAAGGGACTGCATCATGTAGAGACAGCTTTTGAGCGCTGGATTTTTACACATGGGTTTTAGCGATGAATGCATTGTTTATCCCTTGGCCAGCAGATTTTGCTGTCTTGTGTGCAGCTGTGGTGGTCTGCACAGGGTTGGGATGTTCTGGTTTTGAGCTGTTGCCTCTGACAGCTCCTCCCCTCCCACCCCAAAACAGGATTACAACCTGCCAGGCTTCTTCTCAAGGCATTACCCTCTCAGCTTTTGTGCACCTGATTCCTCAAGGCTGGCTGTATGTGATGCAAACACCTTCTCCTCCCTGCAACTCTGCTCTGGCCTGGCTACAGAGCCACTAACTTGGCTTGAGATGTTGGGTCCCAGATGCTTTCCAATGCCAGCTTGGTTTTTTGCTACTGTGTTTTTAAAATGAGCAGCCTTTATTCCTGCTCCCCACTGAAAATACCTCCACCATGGCAGCTCATGGGTCTGTATCGCTCTCCTCGCTCGTCTGCCACTGATTGTGTTTGTTCTGGAAATGACTACTGTAATATTTTTAGCAGCACTTATTAAGACTCGTCTACTGAAGTCTAGTTCAATGTTGCTAATTAACTACTTCGATGCCACCAGCACTCTGCAGTGCTGCCATGCCAGGTTTTCTCTCCTTTTTTTTAACCAAGAAAGCCAAGAAAGCAGATGTGAATGCCCTGCTATATTCTGCTTTAGAGTCTAAGCAAGCAGAGCATGCATTGGATGCTGCTGGCCTTGATGCTCAGGTTAAAGAGGAGTAAAAAGTTCTTTAGGAGTAAGCTACAAAATTACTGAACCTTTACAGGGAGGCTTTACAGAGCCTTCCCTTGGCTTCAGGAAGTTGTGGTGATGTCCTCAGCATCTCCCCATCCTTCAGATGTGGCAGCAAGTCAGCTTTTCAGACACCTCAGGTATAACTGAGCTGATAAAAAGTACCCAAGGTATATGTGAGGAATGGAAAGGTCAAACTTACCCTCCGAAATCTAGCTGAAATCTCACGGCAGGGTTGGATTTGATGGGTTGCTTATAGGAAGGGAATTTATGTTGAAGGTAGAAAAAGGATCTTGGTAGCTAGTTTGAAGATCTCCATGTTCTGGGAGAAATGGGACCAGCCACAAAGGACTGTGAAAAGCTAGTTGACGATGCTGTCAAGAACCTGACAGGGGAAGATAGGTAGATCCCAGAAAAAAGAGATAATAGGTACTTTGAAGCACACCTTTTTGAAGTGCATTTTGGTGTTAGTAACTATGCTAAATCAAGAAGGTTGGGTTGTGAAAAAAACAAGAATAAAAGTGTCCATTTCTTTCGGGTGAGTCTGCGATGTGTGCATGAGTAAAGGTTGATGTAATGAAAAATTTTCTTGGACAAAATCCCACAGTTCCTGGAGAGTTTCAGCTTAACCATTCTTCAGAAAAATTATCTGAAGTTGGTGGGAGTTTGGGCTAGGGGCTTCAGGAGCAAGTCCACAGTGAATTTCTGTTTGCCCTGGAAGGAATTGCATTTTGCCAGTGGGAGGCTTTTTGACCTCCTGGTTTGTGTCTAAAGTATCCGGAGAGGATAACAAATTGTAAGCTGGACAAACAGTGCATATCCATATGCATTTGAGTCGCAATATCTGCCCTACATTTTTATGTTGAAAAGACTTTTTTTAAGGGTGTGCTTATGATTGGAGGGCAAAGCAGCCTTAGATGAAAGAAATGTGTCCATTAAAACAATGTAGTGATAGTTCACTGTAACGGGATTTCTCCACTGTAAACAGGATTTTTGCTTGATTAAAATGTGCTGAGGGGAAACAAGACTTAAGGCAATTTCACTGAAATGTGGAATTCAGTTCAAAAAGACTGGCACTGAATAAGCAAACTGGGTGTTTCATGTTATGTAGCTCCTCTGTGTTCTCACAAAGTACCAGCTGCTTGAAACTTAAAAGGGAAGGGGGAAAAAAAAGCAAAGAAATGTCAGAGCTGAAAACTATAGAAGTGGCCATGGCAGAAGATGGGAAAATCAGCTGCCTTTATACAGCCCGAGCTGGCTTACTGGTGTGCCATTCATGCTTCCCTCAAATAGCTGGAATAAATTAACACAGCCACTGGAGAGATGAGGCTTTAGGCAGCTCTGCAATTCTTTTTCATCTGCCGATGTTTAGGACAGACATGGGGAAAGGGCTGTCTGTGCTGCAGGCAGAGGGAGAAAGTAAAGGTGAGAAGTCTTTAGTCCATTCGTAGGGTCTTTGCAACATACCGTGTGAAGACCACCTTTTGTGAGCCCCCATGTATTGGGCTCAAATTCAGTTGCCCCTCTGTGTTAACTTACTCGCTATCCTTCGCGTGAAGGATGCTGTGGCTCACTAAGCCTGAATTCATGTGATGTTTTGCACTCTTGTACTGCTGAATTAAGCAAATGACTGGCAATGTTAATGTGAACACTGAGGCTCCAGGAGGAGGGAAATAATGATGGAAGGCTGCATGGAGAAGAAAAGAGGGATTTTTTTTTTTTTTGGGGGGGGGGTGGTGTAATAAAGTATATTTGCTTGATGGGAGCATATACACTGGAGGGATTAACAGCAATGAATATTTTTGGCCTTCTCCATGTAAGTGCTTGCTTTTTGCACTGGGCAGTGAGTGCCAAGTATTTTCTTGGTACAGTACTGACTGTGTTACAAGTTACTCACAAGAAATATCCTTGGAGTGAGTGGAACAGATTTTATTGATAAAAGCATTGTGCTCTTCATCATGCCAAATATCAGGATGAGTGAGGAAAGGCAGTACCCAAAAACCAAGCCAAGATGGAAAGTGCTCTGGGAAGTTTCTGGTTGATATGTATAGTCTAAGGTGCAGATTCATCCAACATTGTGTTGGGAAAGGTGCCTCTACCCGATGCCTTGCTTGTAAATATAAGCTCTCTTTATGGGTAAACAAAGCCTCCCTAGCTCAGTGGGAAGTGAAGCTTTTGGGCAGCCTAAAACTGCATAGTCAGAACATGGTGTATTGTGTCAGGCTGCTGTAATGTGTTCTTTTAATATAAATGAGTTTAAATTGACTCTAGTATGAAGAGTAGAACAGAGAATTAAATTAGATTAATAGATTTTTTAAGACCAGAAGGGACCATTAGCTCATTTAGTCTGACCTCTGTAATGCATGCGATTGGATTTCATCCACTTCCTCTTGTACAGAGCCTAATGACTTGACTTTAACTAAAGCGTACCGTCCAGAAAGGCACCCAGACAATCAGTGTATCACTTCACAGAGTGCTTTTCTTGGGTGGATATACTCTCCTACTGTTATATAGATAGAATAATATTCACGTTATAAATGTTTTGCTTGTACTGCCTAGTCAGCAAGTCCTTTTTGTGCCTTTGCGCATCATACGTAAAAAGTCCAAAATGTGCTTCTTGAACTGCACTCTTTGCACATTCCTGAGACAGTGCTTGGGAGGTTGCCTTCTGTGGGAGTTACTGGTAGGTCTGAGATGATATAATTTTTTGTTTAAAGATGTTAGAAATTTGTTGCATGGAGTGGGAAATTCTTGAATAGACCAAGAAAACAAATAATTCATTAGCAATGACAAAATAGCATTCTGGGCACTAAAACCAAAAAAGCCTTCTACTTTCAGATGTGTACTTTATGATGAGTGTCACTAAATGTGTCTGTAAACTCTGCTGTTTAATTAGAAGAAATTAGCAGTCTGCAGAGCTTGCATACTGCTCTCTTAATGCCACTTCCATTTTTATGTGAACCAGAGTAGTAGGGAGTGACATTTAAACCTTGGAGATTGTCATCAAGTTCTCATTTTCTCGTTGATGAGAACATCTGTCCACTGGAAAGGGCAAAATCTCATTCCAGCAGTTTTTCCATAAGGTATTGGGAGATTTAATTCCAAATAGGTTTTCTGATTGTTGGTTTGGGGTTTTTTGCCTTTTATTTACCACCATCTTTTTAGAGGAGCCTGTATTTACACTGAGTAAAAAAACATGATGATGCAAGGAAGTGAACTGTAGAGGATGCAAGAAGTACTTTGGTGAATAACCATTAATTGTATTAAGAGTGTTCTTACACCAGGTTTTTCATGTCAAAATGTACTGCCAAACTCTGGTGGAAAGAGGTAGTCATTTTCTTAATATGCAAATATAAATTGGCTGCACTAAAAATGTCTTAATTCAAATTGAAATACTATGCTGTTGGATTGTATTTTTTCCTTCTAACACAAGGTTTTGTGATATTTTGCATAAACTTCACCTTCAGGCATTTCTTTGTGGTTACTGACCACCTAAGAGAGGCTTTATCAAGGCTGTGGCTTCATTAGATTAAGCACTGCGAGAGTAGACATGTTACCCCCTCTTTCTCACTTCGTCATTGGAAAGAAGAGGCCTTAAAATGGGCGTGTATCAGGGAAGGCTAGGGAAGTCCTCTCTTCCCTTTACAGTGTAATTTGTGACCACAGTGATCTTGCACACGTTTGGAAGTCATTGCCCCAACGTAGTTGACAGTTATGCATCAGCTGTAGCCAAAGAAAAAATATTCAAATTAGCCAAAATAACTCTGAAATGTTTTTGGGGCTAGCTGGTATAGGGTAGTGCCAATGGGAGTTTTGCACTGCTGATTTCCCCACAACCTGATTTGCACATTGAAGGCAGTAAGCATCGCCTTGCTGAATCATGGCCTTTAGTGTTTCATTAAATTTCCCTCTTATGATGACTTCTAAACTGGGGGGAAATGATGTGAAAAGTTTTCTTTCTACAGTTAGTTGACATTTATCAGTTATGAATGTCTTTGCTTTAGTGAGTAGATCCAGGGCTGTAAAAGGTGGTCCTCTCCAGATAAAGGTTTTCTTACAGTGACCTTACAGTCGTCTTCCTACTCTGATTTGAAAGCTGATTTTAATCTGCAAAAGGAATAATTATTAAAAATATAGCATGCATCGGTGCATTTCTTTAATTTCTCTTCCCTGGAAGCCTTATGGATATGGAAGCAGCAGGCATGGGCCTGTGCATACCTGAGGTTTATCCACAACTTGCTGACATGATGTTTAAATGTGATTCTTGCTTCTGTGCGTGGACTGCACAGACCTGTTTTGCATCATGGTGCTAACCTGATTCCTCCAAAGTCACTTTGCAATGTAACCTATTCCTTGCTGGAGAAGCTTGGGGGAGCCTGGTTTGCCTTCTTTGCCATGGAGGTGAGGATCTTTCGAGGGATCGGAGGCACTGGTGTTCTAGGAGGTCATCTACTACCATGTAGCCCAGGACTGGCCAAGAATGCCCACACATCTCTGTGGGTGCATCTTGCCACAGAGGTTATTGTTAGCCATAGTGGGTCATGTCAAAAAATGTCTGAGGCTGTTGATACCAAACAGGGAGCCGTAAAAAATGTGAGGCTTGTGGCTGGCTGCAGGTGAGGTCTTTAAACAGTAGTATGAAGGTTGACCTAGCAAAGGGCCACGTACTCCAGGGGAAGAGGCTCTGTGTATCACGGAGCTGCCAACAATAATAGATGTCCAGCAGATCCTTGATTCGTTTCCTCTGCCCATTTCCAGGTGTTTTTTTTCATGAAGTCAAACCCTTTTCTGATGGCCATGTATAAGGAGAGATGACTTCAAGGGGAGAGGAGGGATCAGGCAGCCTTTCTTTCACTTGAAAAGCACAGAAAACAAACCAGTATTTTTTGCCTGAAGTTAGAAAAAAGGAGAGGTTGTCAAGTTTTATGAAATCCCTTAACATGCATCCAGAGACTCTGGGCTATCACTAAAGGTGGCACTTCCCACAGCTGGCATGACTCACTGAAGAGACATCTTCAAGCCTTTTAGTAAAAGTGTTTATTTATTTGTTTGTTTAGAAACCTGTAAGAAAGTTCTTTGCGTGTTTCCCTGTGGGATGTTAATATTATATTTTCCCCTCAGCATCTTTATAAACTTCAGTTGTCGTTGATTCTAGAGATCTGTTTAACCTATCCTCGGCTTGTCATTCTTCTACTACAAGAGATTGATCATTGATTTTTACTTTTTTTATTATTGCATATTTAACAATAAAACTGAATGATGTTCTATTCCCAGCTGAGTCTCAAAAGGATGCAACTGTTTCTCATTTTAAATGGGGGAAAAAAGTAATTAAATTTTAATTATTTTTCCCTTTTGCCCAAATATCTTCACACAGTGCAAATTAAATAAAATTATTTAACCATGACAAGCACTTCTGCCAATTAATCCCTGAGAAGTGAAGCTGGAAAATGTATGCCACATGCATGTAGGCAGTCACACACAGATGTCTAGAAAAAAGAAACCCAAAGGAGTCTAAGACAAGCATGAGTTAACCAGCCCAACGCAGCCGTGAATGGGAGTTTAAGCGATAGTGATGTCCATCTGCAAGCTGATCTGAGCTCTTTGCAGCTTCCCATGTGATACTCTGAAGAGCCTTTTTCCCTTCTAGGTTAATAGCTGAAGATTAATTGAAGTTCAAGAACTCAGTATTTCTAGTAGCCTTTATACTGAAATTTAAGATGGGCAATTTAACTTTGAATTGATTTTTTTTTTCTTCAGTTTGAGCTTTTAATATGTACATATTTTTATCTCAGCTGCACTTGGTTTTCCTGAATTACAGGCAAGATTACCAAGAGATACTCATTAGACAAATGTGTTTATTAACAACATAAACATTGTTGTACTGAATGTCTGGAAACTGGATCCAGTTATTAGAAAACAAAATATTTCAGGCAATTTCAAAGCATTAAAGAAAAAAATTCATCTTGTCTATCAGGATTTTTATATACCTGGTTTCATTACCTATTGGAAAACACTGGTGCTCTTTGTACGGGCAGATTAAAAACCCTACTTGAAGTCAATGGCCATGTCCCAGGGAAGTGACTCTTCTCCAGAAAGACCTTGTCTCACTTCTATAGGGAGGTTCTCACGTGCAGGCATCTGGAAGGCCCATGAGATGGCTGCTGGCTTGGTAAAAGCCATACCTGCATCTCTGAGGTGTTTATTTAGGCCTATTTGGTATTCAGACTTCATCTTGTAGAAGCGGAAATCAAACACTGAGCATAGAGTCGTCTGGAGCTACTGCTAGAGGAAGTACTATCAACAGTAAGTCATGCACATTTCAGATATAAATATATATGTGTGTGTATATATAGATAGATATTTGTACATTGATTAGATATATTTGAAAAAGTAGGATTTGCAAGCCAGCTCAGTTGCCAAGGTGATTTAACAAAATATACATTTATTCTCATGGAAGACAGGGACGTATTCGGTAGCTTTACAGACAGAGGAGGGTTTCTTTTCTCCTTCGGTGAAGCTGTCCCAACCAATGCACCTATTCTGATAGATAAAAGCATTTGGTAGGCTTCCCTGACTCTACTCAGACATCAAGATGTTTTGCAGACCTAATTAATTTGATTAATTTGATTCCACTCCAAATACAATATAGGGAATTGATACATTCCTGTCCCTTTACTTATTTTCCCTCCTGTAGGATCCTCTAGGCAAGACTAGTTGTGCTTTGGCAGAGTAGCGAAGGTCCTTGGCTCTGTTGGACACCACCAGAAGGCCAATACTAAGCTTAACGAGAAAGGAAAAAGGCCTAAACCAAGTGGGACAGGAAGACTGTGAGGGAATGGGCAGGTTTCCTGAATTTGGCAATTTTCCTATGGTTTGCAGTGAAGCAAAGACTCGGTCCTAACTCTGACACTGTTAGACTGTCTTGATTTGTTAGGCAGTTGTTTCCAAGCTCTGATGTTCCCAAGTACGGTCACTGCTTTGAAGAGGAGAGAACATCAGCCTGATGGAAATTCAGAGGCAGATTTTCGCAAGCAGGAGAGGAATCATCCAGGTGGCAAATGGGGACAGTTGGGACACCACTGCTTTGAGCCTCCTCCTCTATTAAGGTTGAAGGGTTTTTTATGCCACCCTGGGGCTTAAATGTAGAAAACTGTAGGTTTGCACTACAGCACACCAAACAACTGTCAATAGAATGATTTTTTTTTTTTTTTTTTTGCTTGAAGAATGTCCCATTGATATAAAATCAAAATATTTTATGGGAACTTGTCCTGGTTTTGGCAGGGAAGTATGAAAACAAGCCTTTTGGATGCTGATGTTGTAATCAGTAATGTTAAATTGTTCTTAAATTATTGTTTTATTTTTATGTTTAAAATGGAACTTTTTAGTCTTACCCAAGGAAAAAAAAAAATAGTTCTATGGAAACGAAAGATTTGGTGATCCTTGAGTCAATGACGTTTGAAAGGCACAATCCTTTAGAAATTTCAGCTTTTTGTCCCAGGTCATAATAAAAATAGATCCACGCACATCACAATTTCCTTCGGAGGGCAGGTTTTTCTGACCAGCACTGGTCTGGACTAACGTTGTGGCCCCTCAGCCCTGCCACAGCAATGTCAAGCTCATTATTGAGTTGAGCCCTGTGCCCTGGACTTACTGAATTTTTGGACCAAGCGGAGAAACTGTGGTTTAGCTACCCAGAGGGGGTCTAACAAGGAATATTCCCTGTCCTTTTTAGCTGGCCTGTAGCTATTTTGTGGCTGTTCCATACTCTGCCGTTTTTCTGTAGCTCATAACTTTTCTCTGCAGGTTGCAAATGTTGGAAAATCTCGGCAGTCCTTGCTGAACTGACCACGGAGAGTCTTAAGTTTGCTGATCACTGAGTAGGAAGATCAATCACATAAGCTGCATTTTGCTTTGGGGGAAAAGGACCAAGCGTGCCAAGCAAATTACTGCGTGATTTATTTATTTGCATTTCTGGGATGGAATGTTTTATCTCATGTTAGGATAGGTATTGTAACTATGCCAGTGGTGATATATTTCTCTGTATAAAAATCAACACCTTAACTGTGCATAGGGAGCAAACCTTTGTGTTTCACCCTAGCTGCATTTGATATCCAAAGTTAACTAGGATTGTCCAGTGTTAATTACATACTAAGATGAAGCTGTGTATTTCATCTGTATTGCTAGATGCAAGGGCTGAGATTCAGCATCAGGCTTGGATGAAGGGACTGGCATTTAGCAGGGGGTGCATTGTGTGCCAGATTTTGTGATGGCTGGGTGCATCACACTAACAGCAAAACAGCGAGGGGAGCTGAGAAATGCATGATGTGGCTGAAAATGTCAAATGCCAGGAGTGGAGGCATGACAGAGAGGTGGCCAGCAGAGCTAACTGTGAATATGGCCTTTTTTATGAGGCCATCATTTGTTGCAAAGCTAAGCACAGATGACACTTGTTAAAAATTAGCTTTGGTGTCTTTCTCTCTGAATGAGAGGCAGGGATAGATCCAGGCCCTGCATCTTCCTGAGCTGGGCTGAATTTCTTTCTGAATTTCCTGCTTTCCTAGGATCACAGGCTTGCTTTTCCACTTGATGTCGTGGGGCCCTCCTTCTCCAACCAGTCTCTCCTGAATGCTTGGATGCTCACTGTTTTCTGACTAAGTCACAGTCTGCATTCTCAGATGGTCATGGTATTTTCTCAATTCATTGCACTCCACAGTAAGCTTATTGCCTGCTCTTTTCTGGCCATATTAGTGCTGTATTGATAGTATTTTAAATTGAATTCTGGACCTTTGGTCTGAAACTGGGAGATGTGGACCAGATCAAAAAGGGTTTGCTGACATCAAAGTGTGTCTACGCAATCACTATGTGACGGTAGCCTATCCCTTGGTTATACGTATTGATCAGTTCTGATGTTTCTAGTGCATTAATTTGTCTGTGACAATTTTCTTAGCTAAAATTTAAGCAGTAGGACCTCTGACCTCAAATGACCCTAATTTCTTCATCTTGGAGACCTCCTACTCAATAGGAGGTCATTATAGATAAGATCAATGAAATTTTGGTAGATGATCGTCAGCTCGGGGAGATTATGATAGAATTGCTAAGTCCTCCTTATTGTGCAGCTATTGAAAATGTAAGATGCATCAGTTCACTGAATCATATTATATTAGTTCAGAAAAGCATCTGAAGGGGACGAACTTTATAAACAGGGTTGGAGACCCTTATCAGCTTCTAGTGGTCAGACGGTTACGTCAGGTATCTGCTCGTCTTCCCATCTCTCCCTTTTTGCCCAGCTGCCCCTAGTAAAGAAGCCTACCAACAACTGAGAGAGGAGGCTGACATGGATGAGGATTGTTGCTGGTGGCCCGTCACCGTGTTGCAAATCCTTGTGTTGTATTAGAAATCACTGTAAAGTGTCAATTTTTGCCTTCCTGCACAATGGCTTCTTCCCAGCTGGATGCAGTTCATTACCATTTATATTACTGGTCCTGTCCCAGGCTGGAGAGGGCCGGATCCGCAGCTCACATGGAAAGGTGCAGCCCTGCTGAAGGCAGTGAAGTTGCAGCTGTTTCCACCACCTAACGATTTGGCCACTTGTCTTGAAACTAGCTTATCATCTCTGCAACCCCAGGGCATGTTGCTCCTTGCTTGCTTAATTGCCAGTTTAATCAAAACCTGACGTGCTGTTTCAAATATGATTTTTCCCACTGAACAACTCAAGCTGTCACAGCATTTCTGTGCATGTGTCTGGTGTACGCCATGAATAGCTAAAATGTATGGCTCTAATTCGTGGTGCCATGAATCCAAGCAGACTTGAGCTGCCCAGGCGCTGTGGCTGTTTAACGATGTTCCTGTTCCCAATTTATCATTAACCTCCTTGCAGCAGGTTATCCCCAGCAGAGCTGGTAGGGCAGAGCACATGAGCACTCATCAGCTCCAGTGCGAAGTCCAGCAGCCCGAGTTTGTTACCACATCACGGGGGAAACGAGCATCTGGGGCTATGTTCTCCTTTCTTCATTTTCTAAACGCCCACCCAAAAATACAAATTTTCACAAAGACAGGCTCTACGTTTTGCTCTCTGAAGTTAAACTTCAGGGTTGTCAACTCTAGTGACTGTGTTGTGAGCCCAGTGATGTTTTTTCCAGAGCCCCAGCCTCTGCGATCGCAGGATTTTCAGTTCTGTTTAAAAGTACAAAAGTCTTCTTGCATTTCTAAGTGGAAAGAGAAGCTTTAAAACACAGTTCCTGAAGACTTTGAGGCACAGTGAGGAAAAACCTGAGTCCACAATATTTATTATTTCTTGTGGATTTTATTTGGTTTTGGCTTAAAAGTCCTAGGATGTAACCTCAGAATTTGGGGGTGTCTCTCCTGGCTTGTACAAGCTTGGGGTTGACACTGAAATGTCTTCCCAGCACCAGATTTTGAGCAATGTCATTTCAAGCACCTATCAAACTGAGGCTTTTTCACAGGTTGGGGTTTTTTCTGGTTGTCCTGGGAGCTCTAAGCTGGTTCTAGTCATTTGTAACCTTTGCAATCAGCTCGACTGAGGTACCTGAGTAAATCCTGCTTCCCTGCTCATCCAGCTTGTAAAGCAGGAAGTGTAGGTATCTGCCCTCAATACACAGCATAGGTATTTTGTTGCCCTCCACTTTTTCTTGCAATCACTCCCTTCTTTTGGTTTCACCCCTTAATAAAATCTTCTGGTGGTTTTTAAACCTCTGCTTATCCTGAGCAGAAAGCTGTTTTTGTGTGAAGTAACAGGCAGTTTGCAATCTGGCCTCTCATCTGTATGAAACTAACTGGAGATTTTTGACTGGCTTCTCGCAAAGGAAAAGCTTTCAGAGGACTTGCTCCTTGAACATAGCAATACAGGATCAGACGCCAGGGTCTCCAACCTGCTGTGAAGGTGAACAAGTCTCGTCCTTTTCGTAGATGCATCAGGGATTATCTTTTTTTTTAGGGACTTCCCCCCTCACCCCTCCTATTTACTATCCTTCTTTCCTTCTGTTTGATTTGCCTGGAAATAACAACAGCATGATTCCTCAAATCCAGCAACTTGAGAAGGAAACCCTATCTCTAATTAAGTCATCCCTGGAGGGAAGGACAACGAAAGCTTGAACTCCCACATAAAGAAGTTGCCTGTGCAAAGGAGCTTAAACTCACTTTGAAAGGGTAGACTGGCACAGAGGGCAGCACAGCCACCTTCCTCAGGAGCGTTCCCCTCCAACTGCAGGGGCTGTAGAAAGGAGGTGAACTTTTGGCTGAGGCTCGCCTGGGGTTCAGCTGGTTTGCTTAAGGACTGATGGCTGGCTTTGGAAAGGTGAGTTTAGGCTGCTCTGAAGGTGTCACTGCCACGGTGGGGTCACAACTACTTCCACAGCGGAAATATATATTTTTTTAATCTCTTTTTTTTCTTTAAGCAGATTGTGCTGCTCCAGGAATCCCTCTGCAGCAAGTGGGCTCGTTTGTAATACAGGTTGCTGAAAGCGAAATACCATCTTCTATCAGATTCTTGTGTACACGCAGTTCTTGCTGTAGTGGTCACTGAGCCATTCAACCAATGTTACTTCAATTGAAATGATCATGTCAATCAGAGCTGGAATGGCTGATATTACTGAGACTGCGTATTCAATCCCAAGGAGCCAACCCAGCCAGCTCTCCCTTTGAGTGGCACCAAAGCCACTAAATGCTATTAGATGTAACCCTGAACAAAAAGAATTCAACAGAGTTGCTCTATGCTTTCCCTGATCCAGGGAAGACAAGCATGTATCCATTCTGGGTTCCTCAGCAATGAGATGGTCATTACCATTGTTCAGTGTGAAGCTAATTCTTTAAAAGTTGTGAATCCCAAGTTGTTCAGATACCTAGTCAGAAGTAATGGCGTTTCTTCTCCCTTGCTCGGGTCACGAGAGGGTGAAGGAAGAGCTTCATGTCACTGACAGAGGCCAGGGTGGCCAGAGAATTGAAGCTTGAGTTTGTCAGTTCTTCAACCATTTAAGAAACCAAAATGCATGGTTAAGGGATAGCTGCTTAGAGGAAGTTTAGCTTGAGATGGTGGTCAGGGCCAGCATATATGAATATGTAAATCTGTACATTCATTAAAGCAGCTAAGGGCTTGTAGCTCTAAGGGGAAAAAATATTTCTCTTGCATTGTGGTGTTGGATGATTGTGTTTCAGAGGGGATGGAATATATGGCTAAGGACAATTTTAATATTGTCTGTTGCAAAGAAAAATATTCAGAGCTATCGCTATTAATTTTATAGCAGCATATTTCAGTGCAAAGAACAGGAGCCTGAGGCAGAAGGAGCTGAAAGAGTTTTCAACTGGACTGAAACACACCACCTTTTGGGTGTACTTTTCAGATGCTATGGTCTCATTTTCAGTCATGCTATATGTCTCCTGTAATTGTTTTTGGGGCCAGACAGACACATCAGAAACGATGTAGTGTAACATGCCTCCTCCTCCTGCATGTATGCATCTAGATCAATGAGATCAGGAAATCTGGCAGTGCCTCAGGACCCTTGCCCTAGCGCTGGCAAGGCAGAGCAGTGCCCTTGCAGACCTGTCTGCTCCCCTTGCAGAGGACAGACATCCAGCATGACTCAGGAGGCTTGGGCGAGAATTAATATGTATTATTCAAGAAGTACCAATCAGGATCTTACTGTTCTAGGCAGTGTGCAGACTTATAATCAAAACTGTCATCCAAAGGCCTACAGTAACATTTTGGGAACTAAGATAAGAATAATCCAGAGATGTGCTTGAAGGGCCTTAAAGAATTTAAGTTCCAAATACAGAATATCTGATACTAAAAAATGGTTTTTGACCTTGTATGAAACATCTGGTCTGTGGAATGATGTTTAATGTATGGACCTGTGTTCTGCATACAGTTATTTTGGAGTCAGTGGGCCTGTGCAATTTCTGACCCACTGCAAACTTCTCAGTCCCTGGCCGTGTAGAAAGAAGTAAGTGTAGGATGGCAGCATGAAGGAAACAGATGGTGAAAACTCCTGTGTCATTCCTGGCTTCATGAAGCAATGGAAGGGGACACAATGAAGTTTATAAAGTCTATAGTTGACTTCACCAAAACTAAAATTGGTAAGCTACAGACTTCACATCTCTTTGAATCCATAAATCAGCAATTCTGCTGCATGGGTCTTTAAAAAGAAAAATTTTAAAAAATTGGCCACATTGAGCATGGGTTCCCCCAGCTGAGTTTACAGCAGGGAGGTAAAGAAGAAAAATAAACAAACATCACCATGTTTTCATACTTAGCTAGAAAAATTGTGGAGAAAGACCAGCGAGCAAGACAGCAGTCATTGTGTTGTAAAGCTATGTTACACGCAAAGGCGAAAAGTGTGCAAAAACAACACAGACCCAAATTGTGTTTGCAAGGCACTTGTGGGCTGCTTGGCATTGCTGCATCTTATAGGACTGGGGATTTCTGGAGTTCTGGATCGAGGCAATAGAAAGAGATGCTCTTTTACTGACTGTGCAGGAGCATGCTTAATCTTTGCTATAAAGCAGTAAGAGTGCTCCCAGGATTTGACCATCAAAAATTGTATTTGAAATTGTCACTGATGTGGAAAGGCTACAGAGACATTCACAGATAGGGACAAGGTTTAAAAATGCTTAGATTTCGTTTTCTTGGGGCTGAGGAAGGGTGAGATGATTCCTAATGATTACTGAAAAAAATCCCAGTAAGACTTTCTTTGGATGGCTGATCCAGCAGCTTGCTTGTTATTGGCATTGGAGATAAACTCAGGCCTAAAAGCTCTGCTTCCTGTGCTGTACTGTCTGCACCCAAACTGCGTTGACTCTGCCCTCGCCAGCAGTCAGAAAGTCTGTATGTGGTTGCTATATGTGAGTTAGGGAAACTGTTGTATTCAGATCCTCTTTTCTGTGTGCAATGGGGATACGTGAGAGACTTTTGAGGCCTTCCTTTTCCTCTCACAGGTTTCTCCATTCAGGTGGGTTAATGATGAATAGTGCAGCAAAAGTAGGTGATCTCCCCTCTTCTCCCGCTTCTCTGAGATTGAACTGAAAACATGGATTCTTCAGGAGGCTTTCGATTGAGAGAGAAAACATGACAACAGAGAGGAGGTCTGTCAGAGTTGGATCAATTTGCCTGAACAGCTCAGTTTTTTCAGCTGACAGCATTTTAGCACTCAGAGGGGAGTTGTCAAAATGTCTCTACAGGCAACCATGTCCTTCATGCTGAGACATACGTTATATTATCTGAAAAACAAAGAAAGAAGTAAAGAAAAATAAGAAAGAAGATGAGGTGACTTAGATTACTGTTCTTTTATGTCACAGAGAAAATACCTACCCTTTTTTCATTTCTTCATCAAATAACGGAGTGTTAATCTTGTTTACTGCTTGATTGCTAACTTTGGGGTGGAGTCTATCCCCTCTTGGAGCGATTCTGCACTGTTGCTGAAGCTTTGCAGCAAGCTGGAAGCAGTGCTGTACAGCCTGTCTCAAGGCTCCCACTGCAGATGAAAAGAACTGATTAATGAAGTTAGGGTGCACTGAGCTACTCAGAAAACAAATTATTCATCTCTTTGCACTTCCTTAATGAGAGCAGTTGATAAAAATACCTGTAATGAAGAAGAGTGCTTTAATGCTTTGTTGTCTGGCAGTCCTTTCTGAGCTGCAGTCGCAGTGAGGAATAGTCACAGAAACCCATGGAAGACAGGAGTTAAGGTTTGCATAGTATGTAGTCATGTGGCTATGGAAGATGGAGTTCGTTAAGCTGGACAAGAGGATGCACATCAGGAGCCAGAGAAGCAGGCCCATGCGCTGAAATTGTTTCTTGGAGGCTTGCAATCACAAGCTCCTGGAGAGAGACTTGTCTGACATAGAAGGTGAGTAGAGGCGAGGCATCACCTGCTCAGGAGGTGGCGGAGGAGAAAGAGAGAGGATCACAGCAGAGGTATAGGCAGTATCAGGGAGGTACAACATGGAGATGGAGACCATGCTATGTATACAGAGACATACAGACTGGAAAATAAAGGCAGAATTGGAGGGGACATCTGCTAGAGGCTGTCAAAAATGGAGGAAAACAAGAGTGACAAATTCTTGGACCACATCTCACAATATTTGAAACCACAAGACACTTCAATTACCGTCTCCGGGCTGGTGACTCACAGATCTACCTGTCTGCTTCAGACGTGTCTCCTACCATGCAATCCAGCATCTCAGCTGATTTCTCTGACAACCCTACAGGATGCGTTGCCACTGAAATTTAAGCTCAACATGGCAAGAGCTACTACCTGATTTCTTCTTTTCCCCCACTGCTCCCCTTTCTGCATGAACAAGAGCAGCACAAGTAACAGAAAGACAGGGCTGCGTCCCAAGCTCTGCCTGCAAGAAGCGAGTGTGCCGTAACGCATTTGGTTTTCATTAAAACCCTTGACCTGGAGTTGTGAGACATAGCTCTCTAAATTATGCTGGCAGGTGGATTAAAAGCTGTCCAAAGGTGGTGAAGAAAGGATGCAATTGGTGGGAGTCTCCCTGAGGCAGGGAGAGAGTCTGGTGTGGGGATGGAGGGGACGTCCAGATACAATGTCACTACTGTTCCCAGGTGCAGTTTTTTGTTACGGTTAAACTGATAGCTGTCCCCATCCCACCCCTGGCTCTTTTATCCTTGCCTGTTCGTTTGCATCAGATCTGGCAGTGCCGCCACAGCAGCCTGAATTGGCTCTGCTCATTGAGCCAGTGGAAAACTGGTAATTATTGTTTTCAGTGGGTTGTTTTCCATCAGATCAGATCTTGCTTACTCTGTGCTTGCATTAATTGCCAGATCTGCTGCAAGGGAGGTGATGGAAATGCCTGGCCATGTCCCAGGGGAGGGAAGACCACTGTGAAATGGGTTAGCTCTAACACGAACTGCACCCTTGGTTAAGAGTGCCCAGCTAAGAGAGATGGGGGAGACAAGAAACATGGGTGATAGTGAGAGCACGGCAGCAAAGGGCAGGCTCTAAAGGAGCACAGGCAGGGGGAAAAGAGCAAGCAATGGGGAAAAAATAAGGCAGAAACATTTCAGGCAGGGAGGCAGCAGGATTCCTCCTCCCGCCAAGAAGAGGAAAACAAAGATGAAATCTTTTGACGGCAAGATCTGCTGCTCAGCATCTGGGAAGGGGAAGCAGTGGGCAGCCCCAAGAAGATACTTTTCAAAACAACATAAGGAACAATTTTGCTTCTGCAGGAGATGGACTGAATGGCTTTTGCTAGGTTTCCGCTCAAAAAGCTCTTCCTGACTTCTCCATCCCAAGACTTTTTAGCCTCATCTGAGACAAACAGGCTGGGCTTGACCCACTGAGGCAGTTGGAAACGCCCTGTTTAACTTCTGGGACAAGAGCAGAGTAAGGACAGGAGGAACTGGCATAGCGCTCTTCATATCAGATTAAATCTTTGACAGATGGCCAAGAAAACCTCCCTGGGCTTCACTGTTGTCCTGGTTCCAGCAGGGATAGGGGTAATTTCCTGGCCCGGGACACAGGTATTCTATCCCATGGGAGGCCATGCCCAGTCCATAGGGGGGAGCTGGCCGGGGGAGGGGGAGGAGGAGTCGGTTGCTGCTTGGGAGCGGGCGGGGGCTGCCTGGGGTCAGTCCCTGAGTGCTGGTGCAGTAACCGGGTGTGTACATTCCTCCCTCAGCGTTATTGTTCTTGTTGTTCTCCTTTTCCTGTTGCTGTTGTGTTAAACTGCCTTTATCTCAACCCATGAGTTTTGCCTTTTTCTTCTTGTTTTCCCCCACTGCCGTGGGGGTTGAGCGAGCGGCCGTGTGGTTCTTTGTTGCCGGCTCAGGCCAAACCATGACAACTGTATTCACCGTGGGTGGTTTGTGGTTACCAATATCCATCATCTGCCTCAAGGCTCTGAGAACTGCATTGCTCCAAATCTCTTGGTCTCCTCTGAACCAAAATCCCTCTCCTCCTCCCCTCTGTTTTCCAGTGCAGGTGACTGGTAAATTATATTTCATAGCACAGTGATTACATCTGGGAGGGGAAGAATAATATGATGTGTCATGTTTCTTTAGCCTGCCAGGCAAGCTTTCAGGGAGCAAAGCTCAAAAAACATGCAGCCCTGCAGGTCAGCTCCCCGTCTTGGGAAAGCCAGACCTGGATACGGCCTTCCTCCATGTGCTGCTGTATGGGGGTAAGACAGGAGGTCTTTAACGTTGTTTAATTATAATGGCATGTGTGAAATATTTCCTGGTTTTTTTTCTTCTTCTTCCTCGCTGGCCCTTATACCAGGCTCTTGTATCTCAGGGTAAATTCTGGGACATACTGGAGAATGCAGAGCATCGCTGGAGCCAAGGTGCTGCTAAATCAAATGTTTTAAGTCCTTAAGAAGTGAGGTTCATCTAAACACAAAACACAAATTACAATGTTTTCACAGCAAGATAAGGAATCTTGGAGTGACTTGAAGAAGCTTCTTCACCTCTGACTTCAGCTGGGACATGAGTTTCTGAGTCCTGAATGCCCCTTTGAAAATACGCAGCTGCCACTAGTGAAAAGCCTCCAGTTGCTTCAGCTGCTATAATACTCGGGCAGTTTTTAACAACTTTCTTTGGCATTATTTTTGTCCTTATTTTTGCCTGTAGTTCAAATCTAGCCTAGGCCCTCCCAGGTAATGGCTGGCACATGGGGGACAGTTTGGTCATCAAAAAAGGGCATTTTGATTTCCTTCCTCTCATCGTTAGGGCTGTTGTTTGTTGTGACATTCAAAGCAGGAATAAGTATATCCATGGGAAAGATTAGTCCATTTTACCATGCTTTCTGCTCACACAAGCACTACTTTTGGATTTGCATTTACTCTAAAACACGAGATGCATGTGTGACAAGGACTTAACCAAACATCTCCCCAGCTCACCCCCCTCCCTGCATCCTTTATCGAGCTTTTTTCCTCAACTCCCAGATTTTCTTCATCTTTGGCAGCCCCCATGACTGAGCCTGCAGGTTGCTTTGGTCAGTACTGGGGAACTTGGCCGCAGCTTGAGACAAGGAGGTGAGAACCCACCTCTTGCTTCTCGTCTGCAAATTGGTGACTTTTGCTGTTGACCCATCTCTTTGGAAGGCAGAGAAGCAAAATGCACATATCAAAGCAGGGTTTTAGTTTAAAAAAAAAAAAGTGCAATCCTGCATCTCCTACACTCAGACTTTAAATTACCTGTAAGATAAGATGCATGAGCACACAATACTGGCATTTGAAAGAGCTGCTATTTTATACATTTTATGACAGCTTCAAAAGCAACATATAGCTAAACAATGTATAGAGTTGCAATATTATAATTTTGCTCCTGTCAAGAGCAATATGGGAGAAGAAACATTTACTTGTTATGCTGGCTTTGCATAGGAGCCCTCTCCTCAGCGCAGGTTGTAGGCTCTCTGTCAATGCCCATTGAGGCTGCCGGATTCAGTTACCTCCATTTTCAGAAGGCAGCCGTGACCAGGAGCCAGCAGTCCCTCCACACGCAGCCACGCTTGCAGCTACCCTACTTTTCCTGCTGCAGTTGCTTTAAGCTTGTGATGGTTCCCAGTGTGAAATACAAGAGGCAAAATGGCAAGAGAGCAGAGATAATGTAGTTGGAGAGCACCTTTTGGAAAAGAGGGTTTTCTTGTATTCAGAGGCATGCATGGCTTCAAGGGAAGGACAGGGAAATAACCCTGGGAGGGAGAGAAGAGAGAGCGGATGAGTTATGGCTACCATAAGGAGTTAAAAGGGCAATGAAAGATGAAAGAGAGATGTACAGATGAAAGAGAGATACTCCATAAAAGTCCATGAATAAATGAAGCGGTGTACAGAATTAGTGCTAACTCTGACATATCTGAGGTAGAGAATGGCTTTATAAAAGCTTTATTTAAAAAGAAAGCTTTTAATGCAAAATGGAAAAGGGTGGGCAGTGAGGAAATGATGTTTTTTAAAGATAGTCATTGATGAAAGGCAGAAAAAAAGGCTGCCAGGACTCTGAATATATGCCGAGTAATAGGTCTGAATGAAATGTGTTTAATGGCATGTCAGAAGAGTTTGTTAGCAAACCTACCAGCTTTTTCATTTCCCTTTCCATATGTTTTTATATTTGTCTATATATTATGGAGTTCAAAAAGACTTGTGAGTGGAGAAAAAAGGACAAGAAAAAAATGTACTGATTTTGGAAATTAAAGAGCATGAGAGTGATGATCCTGGAAACTGCAATTCAACAAAGTGGAATGTAGTCTTCAGTTAGGCAACAAATTAGATTTCTGAAAAAAATCTCATTAACAGTTACAGGATTACAGAAATGTGGCCAAGAAGTAATTTTTTTTTTTACGAATCAGATCATCACTGATAAACGGGACTGCTTTTGAAAATGGAATTTTTCTGTTACATGGGAAAAAAGGCCACAGCATGCAAAGTATACTTTATCTGTAAAGATATTATTAAAATTGTCAGTATGTTTTTCAAGATTTTTCCTTAGAATATATATTCAGCGTACCTAGTGTATGCCCATCCCATTGTTACAAAAAAAAACCCCCAAAAAACGTGAATAACTGAAAACAAAGTCTCAGGAATCGGTGTGCAGTTTGACGGTTATTAACTTAACTCATTAGTGATCCAAGCGAGTGGGTAAGCAGAATGAGGGATTAAGTCCATGGAGGTGGCTGCGTTTGGAGGTGCTGACAGCAAGGGGCATAGGAGGGGCGATACATGGAAGCATCAGAGGTACTAGCACAAAATTGAATTAAATCCTCTGCATGCAATTCTAGCTAGGCTGTCTAAGAAGGATCTTGAGAACTGGTGAGCCCATGGAAGACAAACACATACCAAAAGAGGCTGGAAAATGGGTGGGGAAATGAGCAAGAGATGCAGTCTGACATGGCAGAAAAAAAAAGTGTTGCAGCGATCACCTCTGGATGAGGACAGTAAAGAAATGGGACTCTCAGCCCTTGAGACAAATAGTTTGAAGCATGCTTGTTTAAAAAATACATCTCCTGGTGGCTTCTCATTGCTGCTGCTGGAGTTGGGACAGGCACAGGGGAGAACTGCAATTCAGGTGCATAACTGTCCATGCCCACCACGATACCATAGGCACTGAGCAAGGAGCAGTAGGGAAAAGTGAGGACTTCAGTTATCTTCATGGCATTGCCAGTGACAGAGCTTTAGGAGGCAGGTCATCAGATGTTTTTAAAAGGCTTATTTTTAGTCTAGTAAATATTGGTGTTCTTTCTCTTTGCTTTTGGGAGTTTGAATCTTTCAGTTTTATGATTTCTATTCAGTTTTTCTCTGTAACAATGCACAGTAAAATCTCAGGGAGAAAATGAGCAAGGGCCAGGCAGAAAGGTTTCCTGTGTGCATACATGATGATAGGAGTTGTGCTCTAGAAAAATCAAACATCACGGGCACTGGAAACTTGGCATAGGGTCAGGAGGGAGGTCTGCCCTGTTAGATGCTACAAACAGTGGGTATGTTTCCAGAAGGGATTGGAGGGAAGTGTTTTTAATAGGTAAACAGGTAAGACTGCTTTGTTGCTACTTTCCTTGGTTAGTCCATGCATTTGTAGATTTTTTTCTGTAGTTTTATATTGTAGCATCTGTAGATGACTAAATCACTTAGGGGCAGATTTCTGAAGATGTGTGGATGTTTATTTTCTGTCTGTGAGCATCCAGATCCCTTTAAAAAAAAAAAAAAATCCCTTAGGCCAAGCTATTATGTTTCTTTCAGTCTTCACAAAACATTATTTTTGTTCTTCTAAGGTATTGGCTCTGTAAAATGTGTTGCATCTCTCATGTCAGGCCTGAAAATAATGGCCAGCCAGCCACTTTTTCTAATCCACAAACATCTCCCCTGTTTCCTCTACCCAAGGAAGGCGGTGGCACCAGGTAGACTTTCAAGGTCATACCTATATTTTGCTCCCAGAATTGCTGCTACCAAACATGCTTCTCTTCCCATTGCCACAGCATGTGCATATGGCTTGGCTACTATGAATGCTGTATGTCTGTCTTCATTGACAGAGGCAGCGTGAGCAGAAGACAGAGAGTTTGTGGCTACTTGTGTCACATTTGCTGCTTGCCTCATCTCACCTGAGATGGTTTCGACACATGCAGTTGGCTAGACCTTGTGGTATGATACAAAAAAAGCAAGCACGGACTGACCCACCATTGTCTTCCAGCATTAGCCCTTGTTGCCTGTTGGTCCCCCTGCCCTGCTCCTGCCGCTCACAGGGAGCCAGAGCCATCAGCCATGTCACTGGACGGACCTCACCAGCAAGAAGAATCAGGGAAACAGAGCCCAGCCTTAGCGATTAGATATGAAATTGGAACTTCATTGTGCATTACTTTGATGATTATGTTTCATTGCTGTTTACTTTTTTACCTGGGAGACAGCTGCAGAAACACCAGATGGCTATAGTCGGGGTGGGATTTGGAGAAGGCTGTGCAAGCTGTTATGATTCGAGGCATGCCCAACTTTCCATCAGCAACAGAGACATCTTGACCTTTGGTATTTTGTCAGAAGCTGGCTTTTTTTTCCCCTTTTTTTTATTTTCCTAAATAACTAAAAACTGAGCCACTTATTTAAAGAGATGCAGTTATTTTTGGAGTATCCTGCAAAATTTGGGANTTCCCCTTTTTTTTTTTTTTTCCTAAATAACTAAAAACTGAGCCACTTATTTAAAGAGGTGCAGTTATTTTTGGAGTATCCTGCAAAATTTGGGAAGGACCTGACACCAGCCATTTCCTCTCCTATTGGAAAGGGTACCAAAGCCAATATTGATTAGCATGTGGGCAGCTCCTCAGGTCGAAGAGCGGTTGATCAAATAGGCTTGTGTGTGAATAGATGTGTGGGTAGAAATGAAAGCCTGACAGCTGGAGAAATGGTCACGCAGGCAAGGGAGGCCATGTCCCACCTGCTGGTGCTTCACCATTATCGTCTCAGACTCAACACGCAGAAGAAACAGCTGAAGGACCAGGTGAGTTGGAGAGGGAGGTGTTGAGTGTTTCTACCATCTCTTTTTTCGTTAAGGCTTTCACGTTCCCCAGCAGTAGCTGGAACTGGAGAGGGGGAGATTGGAGTCACTCATTCCTAGAGCTGGGGCTTGAACTAAGCATCTGAAACTGCAAAATTCGTGCAAAAGGGACTGGGAGTTGGCATGACCTGTCCTGTCAGTCTTTGCAACCAACTTGAGCTGCACCGGTGATATCAGCCTCAAAATCTTGTATACATCCATGGGTAAAATTGTGGGTTTTAATGGAGTGGCAAAACTTGTAATAACGTTAAAGCCAGAAGGACCGTTACTCGGATCCTCTAGTTTGGCCTCCTGACTCAGAGTTTTATCTGTGTGCTTGTATATCAGTCCCATTGCCAGGGCTTGCTTCAGGCACCCTCCCTTACCTCCCTTCCCTCAACCCTCTCAGATGTCACCATTGCCAATAATAGTAAAATCAAGGAAAAAATGTGTTTCTGTTGATTAACAAGAAGCTTTACAAGGTATCTTGATCCTCAATGTATAATTGGGGCCACAGATAGCAGCAGAGAACCTTTGTTCCTTGTATGGGAAGACTGTGATGAGTCTGAAGAGTCTGTTTACATTGCGTTTTTATAGAGAGAATATTAAAACCCAAAATTTGATTTATGAGCATTGCAAGAAGTATACAGTCTAACAGAAGTCTAGTTTGATATTTTTGGGGGATTACTGTGTTTTCCAGCAGCAGCAAGTAGATACAAGCTTTCTGCAACTTGTTTCATTATTCACAAGAGAATTTGATGCTACTGCTTCCTCCATATTAGGTAAAAGCTTTTATAAAACATTCATAAACTGCCATAGTTATTACAGAATCATAATGAATGTCTAAACAAACTCACAAATGTTTTGTAGTCTTTTGTATACTGTGCATGTATCTTCTTTTCTCCAGCCTAGACCTTTAAGCCTGCAGAGTCATTCTTTTTTGTATTTGGGATCACTTGGTCCCAAGAAGACCAGGTGATGAAAAAACTAAAATAAAATAGCCAAAACCATGTGCTAGCAATGTGCCTATAGGACAAAAAAGGCCACCAGCCTCCTGGGCTTCATTGAGCAGAACATAGCCAGCAGGTCGAGGGAGGTAATCCTGCCCCTCTGCTGGGGGTGGTGAGGTGTTTCTGGGTGTTGAGTCCAGACACAGGGACTTACTGGAACCAGTCCAGTGAAGGGCCACAAGGATGATTAAGGGCTTGAAGCATCTCTGTGTGGGGAGAGGTTGAGAGAGCTGGGACTGTCCAGCCTGGAGCAGGGGGTCTTACTGATGTGTAAAAGTACTTGATGGGGGTAAATAAAGAAGATGGAGCCAGGCTTTTCTTAGAGGCATAGACAGGACAAGAGGCACAAATGAAATACAGGAAATTACACTTAAACATAAGAAAAAGCTTTTTGTTTTTCCTGTGAGGGTGACCAAGCACTGGTGCAGGTTGATCCAGAGAGGTTGTGGAGTCTCCATCCTTGGAGATACTAAAAATCAGACTGGACACTTGCCATGGGCTCTTGTTGCCCTTGGGCTGGAGTAGGTGATTTCCAGAGCTCACTGCCAACCTCAGCTATTTTGCATTTCAGTGGTCTCTTTGATGCAGCAAATGGGGAGCCTGTTGTATGGTTATAAGGGCACCGATCCTGCACACAGAGCAGCTTGGAGTGAGAGCAGACCCTCTGCCTGTTTCTGCTGCAGAACCGAGCAGCTATTAAATGATGACTTGTGCTTGCTAATGACATCAAATGGATTTTTAACGTGTAAACGAGAAGGGGAAAGCGGGGTAACTCGTTATTAGCTATGGGTTTGCCTGAAGCAGATTTCCCATGTTAAAGCACTTAAAGCAAATATAGAATTTATGATGTGTCGGTAGATTTTAAACCTGTATAACGTCCAGTTGTTGTAATGGCTAATAGCACAAATTATCTGAGTCAGCCTCAGCATAAAGCAGTAAATATATCCTGCCCATTCAGACACAGTTCTTTTTTTCCCCCCTTTCCCATTAATATTTTATCCCCCTGAAGAAATGTTTTCAACATATTATGTGCACCAGCATACTGCGCTTGTGGTATTCCTGGATGTCATTACAAAGAAGCCTGAAGACTGTACCACTGCTCTGCTGCCTGTGACGCTAGCTTGGAAATTGCTTGGAGCCACAACAGCAAGTGTCAACAGGGAGCCGTATTAATTATTTGGAATGTGTCTCATAAGAGGAATCAACTGCTTTTATTGCAGCACGAATATTACTTGAAACAGGAAGGTTACTCTAACTGTTATCGTAATTTATGTATCATTAACTTTCCCTGTTTAGAAAAAGAGATTAACCACCCTGTAAATTGTTACAGTAAATAGATGAATTATAACAACATGTTTTTATTATAAATAGAAGTTTCTTGATATAGTTACCTCAAAAATACTGGAGAAGAATTGAGTCTTTAGCAGCTGGGAAACTGCATGGTGGTATTGGGAACCAAAAAACTTCCAGGTGAAAGTAATGCTGAGCTCTGCAAACTGATATCTGCATCTTCTGCAGGTGGAGAAAAGAGATGCAGTTGTACTTCATATCACTCTTCCTTCAGAAATTACTGTGACACAGAAATGCTTGCTTCCCTCTTAGAGTGAGATTAACAGATTGAATGGGCTTGTGTGAAATCAGTTGTCTTCTGGGGCGTATGGCCTTTTAGGACATCATTGTGCAAAATGTATGTGGTAGTAGTAAAGCAGGTATAACTAAAGTTCAGCATAGTGTCCGTGTCTGAATGGAAGCAAAAGAAATTGGAGTGTTTTCAACTTTTCATCAGGTGTCTCCACAAAATGGAAGCTTGGTGTGAAAAATGCACAAAAGAACAGAGTACTTGCGAACCTGTTTTGAATCCAGTGCCATAAAAACGCTGTATGTTTAATTATAGCCCTGATAGATCTCTGTAGGAAACAGTGGAACTAAAACACTTATTTGTCCACAGGACAGGCTCACCATGGGCAGGTTTCCTACATTGCCCCACCGATCCACCTCGATTCAGATCTGGAGAGACCGCCATCCAAGGGTGAGTCAGTGATGCAGTCTCCATGCAGGTGCATTGTGAACCAGTCATAGGCGTGAGTGCATATCATTCATTTGTTCACGGAGCCTCCATGGTAAAGTTACCATCCTCCATCCAACGACACTCTTGGGAGCAAATTAATTCCTGCAAGAGAGCTGTATGGGAGATGACTGTGTCCTATGTGCCTCATTATGTAGCTTTGAACATACCATCTTGTTCACAAGCTATTTTGCTCTTTCCACTAGTTTACTTCTGCAGGGACAGGTGTACCTCAGGTCCTGCCTTCTGCCTTCCTCTTTTCCTTCCTAATTGCAGCACACAGGCACAGGGGGCTGGTGGCAGGATGCAAAAAGGCAGATTTCAGCTGCCCTTCAGGTGAATTAAAGTACAGAAGTGGTCGTGTAGTGGTTCAGGCCTGGATTCAATCCACGTTGCCATTGCTCAAGGTTTTTTCTAGAGTTGGTGAGGAGACGTGTTCACTCTAGAGGATGACTCAAATTTTAGGTGAGTTGATTGCCCTCGGGAGCGATGCGTATGGAGTGAGTCCAGAATAGCCCTGCTAAGAAAGGTGCCTCTCCTGAATGGTGCAAATAAAGTTATATGAATGTGAGCCCTTGATTTCTTTGCCCCATTTGGAGGATCGTCCCCTGGCTGTGTTGTCATGAACCCCTAGTTTTTGCCCCTGTGGCCTGGGGAAATGGGCTTGGCCCCACAGCAAGCATCCATGCTGGTGCAGACTTCTTACACCTCCCTTTGCTCCTTTTAATTAGGTTGTCAGTGTTCCGGGTGGGTATCAAAATGACGAGTTTGCCCTTCTTGGAATGGATAATAGCAAAGCTAAAATCAAGCAAGTATATGGAGGAATTTCTTGGTCAGCTCCAGAAATATGTATGAACATCAAACACAGGGAATGTTGTAGAAGAAAAAAAGGGGAGCAATAGGACAGCCAAAGTGTGTTAACAGGGAGATGCACTATAGCTTAGGTTTGGGGTTTTTCCTTTCTCCTACTCTCCAAAGGGTGCTACAGTGGCACAAAGTATATGGGATTGATCTTTGTTGTGATTGTTGCCATTCTGCCCCAACGCTGTAAGGCTGTGAGTATGTGTTTGTGTGCACGTTTTTCTCTAAATGCTCACAAATAAAAAATGCAATGTGTTAATGCAAGATTAATCTGGATAGGCACACTGTCATTATGTAATATGAAGAAAGCTGTCTTCTATATTTCACTTTGTTATCTATCTCTAATATTGTGGGGAAACAAAAAAACCTTTGTGTTGGTGAATTGCAGCTGCAACTGCAAACCCTGCTCCTCCAAATGGTCCAAGGACTTTGTGGAGTAAATGAAAGCATATTGTTAATGCTCTTGGTGTGAAAGGCTCCCTTAGTTTTGAGTGAGCTTTTCCACCAGCATCCATGTGGGTAGATCTGTAACATGACTGAGTAAACATTTGCTGTTTTTTTTCCCTTTGTATGTGTGAGTGCGTGTTTTCTTAGCTGATGCAGTAACAGAAGCTAAGGAATTGACTCTTGCTGCACAGAGGCAGCCTCAGCACTATTACTCCTCGGTGGTTCCTCTTGCATCTCTGCAAGGTGGAACTGTGTGCTAGGTGGTGGAGCTTGGGTGTGAGGATGCTGGATTCACAGTCCTCTCTCCAAATCTGGTCTTGTCGTGAGTTGGGCTGGTCACGTACAATCTCCTGGCAGTCCACAAGCTCCATTCAGCTTTAAGTGAAGTACCCTGAGATTTGACACATGCATTTGAGATTGTCAGTTTCTTCCAAGCCACTTGAAAACCTCCAGTTCTGTGGTAAAATTTACTATATTGCTTTTTTAGCAGAGCACTCCAGTAAGGCAGACACAGTTATGACTTCCAGGACCTTCTTGCTCAAGTCTGTCTTTGATGTTGGACGTGATGGTTCAGAGCTTACTTAGAATAGGTCAATGTAAATCCTTGCCATAGGGTCTGGAGCAGCCTATGGAAGACTCAAGGACGCTGGAACAGCAGCAGTCAAAGAAGCTGTGCTTTGCTTTCTCCAAGATAAAAGAGCTAAAGACTAACAAAAATCTTCAGTGATGTGCTGCTCGTGAGGGCATAGCTGCCTCTGCAAGATGAATGGCACTGCCACCGGGAGCAGGGCAAAGTGGGTCAGGCAGAACAGTTGGCAGCACTTGCAGAGAAGGTAAAATGGAGTTTATCCAACATAAACTGCTACATTAACTGCTTCCACCAGGGCCTCCACCCCCCTAGTTGAGAGATCTTGAAGAAAGAGCTGCTCAGGGTGCAAGGACTGATATTACTGCTGCTACGTGCTGGTAAAAGGACTTGAATCCCCTTGTGTAACTTAATAGGAGAGAGCCAGGGAGGCAACCAGCTCTGAAGGCATCAATCTATTAGCTGGTGACTAGGAGTTGTTAAAAACATAGTAATTGTCTCCTGGGGGAAGAGCAAGGCTTTCCTCTGGCCCTGGGGTCTGGGACGTGTTGCTCTACTTGCATGTCTGCTGCCTCATTTCCAGCCTCAGTGCCCAAAATCCATTAGAGTGTTGTAATAATCATGATTTTTTTTCTAAGTGTGTGAGGGTTATTAAGTTTTTTTGTTTGACTGCATTTTCTGACACCTTAGGACATGCTCAGGTCATGTTCCAAGCTTCGTCCCATAACCACAAGAGCAGTTTTAAGAAAAGGAGGCAAAAACACCTCTGTCCTGAAGCCCTCGTTCATTCTCCACATTTCCAGTAGCTGGAACTCTAAAAGAAGAGCAGCATTATGACAGTTGTCTTAAACCATTAATACTGTTGCTTTGATGCTCTTAATTTCCCTTCTGCATTCCCCCTCGCACTGAGCTGGACACCAGGTGCAGGTCAATGCTGCACTTAGAGTGGCAAAAAGAAGAAGCCACCCTACAATTTTAATTGTAATAAATGGAAATAGAGCCAGAGTAGGGATATAAAAGCATCTTTCCTTCCCCTATTATTAAAAAACAATACAGCTTTAGTGCTCCTGTGGGTCTATGCAGTGGCAATTCTCAACTGGAAGATTTATTTGTAACTGCCTCTTCCTTCTCCTTTTTAAAAATTTTATCACTGGTGACATTTACACACATTGTTTATGCATGCAGGGCATTTTTACCTGCCTTTCAGAGTCCTGATGCTAGTAGTGAATAGAGTATAAACTCCAGTAGTTTACTAGTACATTAGTGTCATCATGCATTACAGCGTAATTACTCTGCGCCACTGCTCTGTACAGTAATGCAGTAATGACACTGTAAATCACTTAATAGAAATGAGGCCCTGAATCAGCATTTTTTATCAAGATGCTTCTTATTCAGCACGCCTTTTTTAATTTGATGGTGTTTTAAAATTAGTTCTGTATACAAAGCACTGTTAACCATTATTTTTGCACCTTCTCTCAGTCTAACGATCTGGACATGATTACATTATTTTTACACAACTGTTTACACCATCCGTATGCAGAATAAATCCAGGGGTAGCTGAAACCTTAGGTTGTGATCTCATAGACTGAAGATTAAACCTGTGTTTAAAAAGGGATCATTGGTTACTGGCAATGGCAGATGAGGGTGATGCTGATACTCTGGCTTAGAGAAGGATTTTGTGGAATTATCATATATAGCAATAAATTAAATTTAGTGTTTGGGCTTAAATTCTACCAGGTACTAAAACACAGCCCCTGTTGAGCTAGCGTTTTGCAGAGGTTTCCTTCAAAGTTGAAGCTCAGGGGGCAGTTGTCTTGGAGATTGATAAGCTTGAAGTCAGTACATTTCCAAAACATGAATTGATAAGCAAAACCATGTATTGGTCCCCAGTTCTAGAAATAAGTAGCAAATAATAGGGGAGGTTCTCACCCTTCTGTGCAGATTTCTGTAGCCAGATTGTTTTGACCCCAGTTAAGGCACTGGTTTGTTTTTTTTCCTGTAAACCTCACTTGTGAGGTTCAGCCTCTGTAGACACAGAATCTCTCCCTACCCCTTGGGCAGCATGTCGGGGAGACAGCCAGAGGCTTTGCTGGGTTTTCCCCCTTTCTTCTCCAGCTCAGTGGCATGTCCCTTTGTGCTTTCTTCCTTCAAAAGCTGGATCCATTCTGCCATTTTTCTCCCCCTTTGCATATGCAGCATCTGAGGGAGAACTGTTCCTGAATGTCAGAAGCACTGCTAAGTCTTATTACGAAAAACAGAGCAGGTTTTTGGATGCACACATTCTGGGTCTTTTTTTTTTCTCTCCCAAAGGTCCCAGAGAGGGTCGATGGCCTTGCAGATGATGTGGCAGGATCTGACAGCCGGGCTCATTGCACAGCCCTGGTCCTCCTTCCCAGGTCCAGAGAAAGGGGAGCCCGGGCAGCGAGGCCCAATGCCTTAATTCAAGCCGACACACGGGGTCACACATCCTGTGCTCAGCAGGCCCTGAGACACCAGCTCTCCTGCTTCTCCCTCCCCGGGTCCAGTGCTATGAGAGGGGTGCTGTTCAGGAGTCCCTGCTCTGAGCCGATGGTGGCCAGGCACCTCTTCTTCCCAGGCTTTTTCATTTTCTGCTTGAGTCCCCATGGGAAAGCCATTCCCTCAGCTCGAGAGTGCTTTACAGTGTCCCTCTGCTTCTCTCCAAGGTCCCGCTTTTACTCATCCTGCCTCTTCCCTTTAGAGTTAGTTACAGCTATATGCTTCCAGCTTCTTAAGGCAATACTGTTTTCCTGCCCTCCTTCGGGTGGGAGAGTCCAGGGGAGAGGCTAATTTGATGTCTTTAAGCCCAGAGGGGACCATGGACTGGATGCTGGTTGGGGTCCCCCATGCTCAGGACCCTTATTCCCTTTTTCCCTATGCAACGCTGGGGTGCTACATAGTGTCCTGTTCTTCCTCAGTCTTCTTTGCTTTTGCTCAGCCTTTTCTCCAAGTATGTCAGAGCTTCCCCTTCGCGACTGTGCTAAGCCCGCTGGAGGATCTCACTCCCTCCAGCATGGGGTGTAAGTGCTCATCACAGCAAACCAGCAGCACACATGCAACGTTTTTTCATCCCATGTGGCTTTTCAGGCAAGCAGAGCGTATGAGGCATGCAGGTAACTGACGTTGCACTGGTTGGGTGCGAGATGACTATTTACCATACCTGCACAGTCAATGGAAAGGTTTTTCAATGACTAAGAGCTTTACATGTACTGTGAATTTTCAGCTGCATTGTTTTGAAGAGGTCTGTACAGATTTGCCACTTTTTTTGTCACGGTGGGCAGGCTCATTTAAAGCCTTCAGCCTCCAGGCTGGAGATGAGTCTTCAAACAGTTCAGCATGATGATGGGGTGGGGTTTGGGCAGTGTGGTAGGTACAGATGCAGGAATGCATTGCCAGGTATGGAACTCATTTGGGTTGTGAAGGCGATGGAGGGGTGAGCTCTGATACAAGGATGCGATGCTTTTCTCAGTCTTACCCAGAACTCTCTGAAAATCTGTTGTTGTGGCTCAAATCTGTGCCAAAACATCCACCTTCCTGGACTACACTGATTTCCCTGTAGCAGGCAGCCGCTTTGAACATGGGCCGTGCTCCATATTTATTAATCCCTCATTAGCTATCATGGGTGGTGATAACTAGTATCATAACCGGAGTAGCCAGAGCTCCTGGAAACTTGCAGCCAGCCTGCAGTCCTCCTGTTTGCTTGTTATCATCAGTGAGGTCCCGCTTTCTGTCCTGTAGCTATCCATAGTCAGAAAGAGTTAATTGCATGCCGTTAGCCGTTTTCTTTTTTACAATGGTGTTGAATTGTTGCTCTTATTTCTTTGGAATGTATGTTTTCTTTGCAGAGGGGCACCTCGGGGCATTGCTGTTTATTTATAAGATAACAGAATTTGCAGAAAGCCGGAGCTAACAAAGTCTCTCAAGGAGTGCTAAATCCTATATGCTGATGGGAACAGTTCAAAGTATTTACACTTTTAAATATTTAAGGATTGGGGGGGGGCGGGGAGGGGGGGGGAAGGAACAGTCTGAGTGATGTTTAACACCTTTTCCATTATTCCTAGTCATCTTAAAAAATGGGGAAAAAAAGCTCTTTTTAACTAGTTTTTTTTTTAACAGCTAGCTGCTGCCTTGTAAAGGAGGTTTGCTATAGAGATCAGCACAAACTGTGATTTAAAGATGCCGTGAAATGTTATTCTTTGTAGGCTGTCTGAAGTTACCATATGACCTGATAAGCTCAAAATGGACATAGACATCTACCCAGGAGATTCTTTTGACAATGGATTTCATTTTCCGCTGTACTGAGTCGTGCCACTCGCCATCAGCAGTGGAAGTTTTCACCTACCTGGCAGTGGCAACAGCTGGAAAGCAAAGTCAGCTATGGCGGCGCACCCTCAAGCATCACTAATCTAAAGTGAATGTCCTATTACCAGCTTGAAAAAAAGCTGTTGGACGAATTCAGAGTGGAAAAAAAAGCACAGTGCTGCATACAGCATGAGACCCTTCTCAAACTTTTTTTTTATCCCTTTTCTGCCAGACTAATTTTTGGCTACACTTCTCTTTCTGAAATATTTATAAGGCAAATAACTGTTTTAAATGAGCAGATGGGGGAGACATAAGACAAGCTGTTAAATTAATAAACATGTGTGGTGCTTTATCAGTAAGGGAGCCCATTTTGGCATTTCTTCTGGATGATTTGTATGGCCTATCACCATTGCACCTGGTGCAGGGACAAGAAATGGGCACTTAATAACCAAACAATGTGCAAACTCCTTCCATTATAACTTCATTATGTCAGATATAATCGTCTATAACTAGATGTCAAATACATAATTTATGTCCAGCTCCCCTGTGGAATAGTGGCCATGTGAATGAATGGCCCCATTAATGGGAAGGAGCTTTTACTGTAACTTTTCCCCTCCTGGTACATGGTCCGTTTTGTCATCTGGTATTAATTCTGAATCATTTCAGGGCTGCAGAAGAATGCCTGTTATATTTATATTTGTGTAACGGGAGAAGATGGCAAATAAATCGTATGTGAGATCATATTTCAGGTCCGCTGATTTCCTAAGCCATATGCCTATTTAAAAGAGAACAGGATCGGTCTCCAGCAGTTTGATTGAGAGGCATATCTGGTCTTCATTTTACTCATCCAGAGACTTAAAAAAAGGCATACAATGTGAGGTAACACTTCTATGGGAGCCCTCTGCCACAGTCAAAGACCTTAGCCCCTAGAAAGTCTTTATCTGCCAATGTAGTGTGCTCCTTGCATCCTTTGCTGTATGTTGCACCTTCTCTCGTTATGTCATATGGTGCCTATGTGTAGAAGTGCTCCATAACATATGTGGTGAAGTGTGTCATCATCACCTGAAAGGATGGAGGATAGGACAACGACGTTTTCCTAGAGGAGTCCTTTGGAAACATATGTGTGTGTTAAACTAGGACATGGGATCCCAGTTGTTCTGTGCAGGGTCTATGGATATTCACAAATGAAAAAGGTACAAATTCAAAGGATTGGATTGACATGGGTCGCTTTATGAAATGCTTTTTATACATTTCTATGATTTAATTTTTTTAATATATGGCTTTGTTTTGGGGTTAAAACCCTGGTGGAGAGGAACTCAGTACTGTAAATCTGGGAAGACGGTTTGTTAGTAATACAGCTAGGAGGCTGCCTCTGGTATAGCACTATTGGTATGTTATTGGTATATTGTTACTTAATGAGAAAACGTGTTTTATTCTGTTGCAGCTACAGGGGTAATGTTTGTTTTATTCTTCCTCAGGTATAAATCTGCATGAAAAATTATCCAGTTAACACCATTTATAATAGTAGATGACTTCTTAGTGTCTGGTAGAGTTTCCCATTGCCAGTACAAAATGGTTTTAAGACTAGATAATGAATGGTAAGTTTACCTAACAGAATATTAAAGTTTCCTAGACTTATGACTTGGATTTCTGAGTGACATGTATGTTAAAATATTTGCAATGATGGAATATCATGTTACATCTATAGCATCTTCTCCTGGAAAGTATTTTCTTTATTCTTTTCTTCTCATTCTTTTCATTTTCTGTGGTTGTTATTTTTCACTGTGTATATAATGTATTTAAAGAAGGAAGATCACCCCTATTAAAAAAATGTTAAAAATGTAAGTTCTGATTTAAGACAAGTTATGAAAAGCAACCAATAAAGACCTGGGCTATTCAGTGGTATAGTTTGGCTACCTTCCAATAAAATGTAGAAGTATCTTACTAGTCAATGAGCAAGTTCAGTGTGCTGTCACTGAAGTTCATCAGACACAAACCATGCATCTGTAGAAAGGTTGGCAGCTGATTTCCCATACAAGCAAATCATGTTAGTCTCAGACATACTGCTGTTGACAGCACTGAGTTGAAGAGTTTTGTGTTCATTTGATGGCTCTTCAGCTGTGCAGTAGGATTTTCTGTAGGTAAACAGGGCTTTTACAGCACTTGGCTCTTGGAATCATCTTGGATTGAATCAGAAATTGTTGGAAATGAGAGATTTCCACCAGAGTCAGTGGTCTGATACTTTCTAAAATATTTAGGTTTAGATCCTGCTTTGGCCCTTGAATTTCCTTAGGGTGGATTGTTGAATTTTGATTCTTCCCTTGTATGGTGTTTGTTACAGAGGAATCCTAGTGATGTGATACAGTGCATTCAGAGGGAGATTTATGCCTGTGAATTGGTTACGTCACCCTTGAAAGGCACTTTTGGAAATCCTAGCCTTAATAAATGCATACTAAATACATATTTACAGATAAACATTATGGAGCCCTGTTGCTAACATTGTAACTTGGCTCCCTCATAAGAGGTGTCATGATTTAAGTCTTTCAGCCAAGTAAATTTGGCTTGATAACTGCAATATTTGCTCGGAAGTCAAGGACTGCTATGCTCTAGCTCCATATGGTTTGTTATTGCCTTCAGATTGGCTTGATGTAGTTCATTCTCCTTGAAAACTTGCAAGAAGCAGCATTTAAAAGATCTTGATTGCCTTTGAGAAGGGAGATTAAGGTTGGTTAAATGTAATTATAAGGGTTAGATGGGCCAGCATGCATGAGGGTGCAACAGCCATGGGGCTATTGACCAAGGAGCTTTCAGGGATGGAGAGAACCAGCTGGACTTGGGGCAAGGAGAAGACTTTGCCCTTACCCAGCTGAGGATGCTGTTCTTTTTGCAGATATGGTACACGGGGAGCCTTATAGAGGGCTCTATACAAATTAACATTAAGCATGTTAATTTGTAGCAAGTATATCCCTTGTTTCACTGCAGCTGCTTTTTGGAGAAAATTGCTTGTGCTTTCTTCATTAAAAGATGACCACAATTATGGATGTTCTCATGGCAGTCTCCCCTTTAGATTTTCTCCAAGTCCTGGTTTCATCTTTATTTCATTATGAGCACTGCTTTGCACGTGTGTGTGTACGTGTCTGTATTATGCCCACAAATTTAGTAGTAGACATGCAGCAAAATAATACTGTTACTGAGTAAACAATTACATTTCATTTTCTGGAATAAAAGGGAATATGTGCCCATAAATCTTCTTCTAAATAATCTGTGTTGGAGATTAAAAAGATGAGGTTTCTAAATTCATGAAGGCCCTTCACAGTGGAATCCTGTGTGCCACTGAAGTGTAACAAGCTTATTTATATTTTATTGTGCTTCTAGATCAAGCTGCATTATTATGGGCTGCATTCCCCTGACACTATAGCTGTTGCTAAGGAAGATGTACATTATGTTAATATTTTGTGATCATAACTATGGAAGCCAGCTTCTGTACATTGAAGATGTGAAGGGGGGTCGGGGGGGAAGTGAAGTTAATGCACCATTTTGATTAGAACCTCTGCAGATTGTTACATTTAGAGGCAAAAAGTAAGCTTGAATGTGCGAAGAATTTACATAGAAAATGGGAGAAAACCAAACAACTGAAAGAATTTGTTCACTGAACTTTAATATTGCTCAGCAGTAGGGATCTGGAACTGGTGCTGCTAAGAGGGAATCTGGCAGAAGCAAACCGAATGCTTTTTACCGTATACATTCAGTGAAGAATTTCTCAGCCTTCTTGTGCCTTAACATGTTTTGGTCATGTAAACAGAATATTCATCCTTAATTACTATTTCCTGACCATTTCCAGTGCTGGTATCTAGTATGTGATTTTGGTACCTTCTGATTCATTTAGGTTGATTCACTAAGAGCCTACAATCAAGTAGTAGCCAGCATGATACATAAAGTAAAATGGCAACGTGATGTGTTAGCTTCAGTGTATGGAGTCAAAGACAAGGCCAGAGTCACAAGCAAGAAACTGATGTCCATGCTGTTAATTTTAAAAAGTACACTCTACAGACTGTATTGATGAGTATTATAAAAATATTTACCCAACAAGTAAAATAAACAAGGAAGAATCTTGGCATTCCTCCTAAAGGAATGTTCTGAAGTGAGTTTCCCCTTTCAAAACTGTTTTCTCATTAGTACTGCTGCCAAGGCATGAAGCAGCCACAGAGAGGGAGGATTGGATGGGTAGGAGCTTGTCTCAATTCTGGCGTGCATTGCACCTAGCTGATATGACCAGGACAGTGTCCTCAGGGGTATCCAGGTTTATGGCAATGGCACCTGAGAATAGATAGTTTTTTCCTCATGCTAATGCCTCTCCCATTTTCAAACATTCAGTGCACCAGAGCCTGGTTTGCACCTGGATTGGGTACAGTGAGGATGATCCCCTCTTAGTCTCAACTCCTAAATCAGGGGGCATGGAGCAAGCAGCCCACCCAGCTGAGGTCAGTCCTGTTTGCCAGTGTCGGCAAGCAGCGGCCCTTGAGCAGGGCTGGGAAACCTGTCAGGGGCTTGCCAGCGTCCTAAACCTGTTAGTGGTTGTTTAACATCAGTTTCAGCCTCTGACCCTGCCATGATGAGCAAAGCCATCTTTTCTCCCTTCTTCTCTTCCTTTCCTCCTCACCATCCTTTTCGCTCAAACCTTGTACAATGGGTTCTATGACCCTTAACAGGGCTTTAGAAAAGTTAATATTACAATTTCCTAGCCAAGGCTGTAATAATTCGTGTTATACCTCATTGCACGCATCTGATCATAAAAACCCATCAAGAAGCTAAGGTGCCTGGCCTGGGAAGTGTCACTCGCTTGGGCAAATCAAATATTGTGTGAGATGAGAGTGGGATGGAGAGGTGGGAGGTAAAGGAGTAGTCAGCCCTAAGAGGCAGCGGGTACTTGATACTGGAGATGTGTGTTGCAAAGGGGAAAATGGGAAGAATAAAGAGTGATGAGCTACCAGGACGTGGATTGGGGATGAGGTCAATGGGAGACAGGCTGCATGGTTTGGGCAGAGAGGATGGGCACAGAGGGCTTGTTGGGCAAGCCGCATGGCTTAGACTAGAGGAAGGCAAGACAAGATGGAGAGGATGGGAAGGAAAAAATGGTTTTTTTAGAGAATGCTTTTATGTAACTTACAGAGAGATTTAAAATCCCTTAGCTTTGGACAGTTGAGACTTTCACTGCCTCCAGCAACTATGCACAGACTAATCATGTAACATTTATATTCCTGATTTCCTACCCCAGGCACCTGTTCCTATCTGCTTGCTTCTTCCCAGCTTTTGCACGGAGTTGCTGCAATTTAACAGCAAAAATCTAGAAATTTCCTTGAGCATCATTAACCACTCCTAACCTGCCCTCTTGGCAGTAACATAGAGCTCAACCCAACCCAGACGTCCAGAGCAGCCCAATGTGCTCATCCATTTTTTGAATCTGTCGAAGTCTTCTTCTCAGCCTGGTCACCCAGATCTTCAGCTCCTGTCCTTTTCAGATCGGCATAGCTGTGCCTACTGGCTCCAAAGACCATGGGCAGGGATGTTTAAAGTCCTTGGCCTCTCCATAATCTGCCTATAGTTTTAAAGTGTGTGCCCCCTTATGGCCTAAGGTTTATACTTCTCTTTAAAGCACGTTGCTCCTCCACATTGTGTTTGGTTAAATAAGCGCAGCTTGGTGTAGATATTTCGCATATAAGCTGACAGGGTTGACATTGTGAGTATTTTGCAATCATTTGTTTAATTAGCTGAAGCTCTCTGGGGAGAAGTTTATGAAATGGCATACTCCCAAAGTCTAATTTAAATCTGTTTTGCTTTTTTTTTTTTTGATGGAGGGCTTGTAATGCAAAGCATTAAAAAAGGTACAAGTGAATGGAAAGCAACAAAAACACTTCTGTTAATGGGCAGTGCCTCAGTAACAAACTTGCCCAAATACAGAAAGGAAATTATATTGCGTAAAATGACCTGCAAGAGGGGAAATTGGAATTAAGTCTGCGCAGCTGTCTTGTCCTTTTTCTTTTCTTTATTTTTTTTTTTTTAAACCTGTACTTCCCCTCTGTTTTCTTTTAGTGCAATGCTTAATTAAGCTTCTCCTTTATTTGGAGGTTAATTCCTTTTCTAATCTACAGCTATTTTTACAAAGGTGTTCATTACTGGAGTGAACAAAGGCTGGAGACTAGAGAATGGCAGGTGCTGAGCCTCATTTAGTAGGAAGGGTTTTTTTCCTCACAGCGAAATCTCGAGGCCCTGCTTTCAGATGCAGGGCTTCTGTGTCAACTCTCCTCTGCTTTCTGCTTTCAGTGAAATGGTTCCCGGGAGGGAGCTGAAGTTTATGCTCTTGCACCAGGGCTGTGGTGTCCTGTCTGCTCACTTAATGCACTTAAAGCTCTTCATACTCTGCAGACCCTTAAACTCCCATCTGACTATACGTAGAGACCACTGGTTTCTCTTTGGATACTTACCTGCCCATTGAAATGACTGAGAAATTAAGATCCTAAATATTTAATGAGATCCAAATTGATCTCTGTGAGTCCCCATGGCGCAGCAAGCTCCTGCACGCATGGTCACAGAATGCGCTTACTGCTCAAGGTAGTCTCTCCTGCTTGCTGGCATAGCGATGCTCGAAGTACCTGAATCTCTGATGCTTTGCTGTAGCATTTGTAGAACATGCAGAGCACACATTAATCATATAAACATATTTACATTGCAAGAAACCTGAGTAGCAATGCTAAATTTTGCTGCTGAGCTGCAGTGCTGGGGAGCAGGCAGCATTGATGGAGCAGGGACCAGCTGGGCACGGGGTTGTCAGTCTGTCTCTCTTGCATGTCATGCTTGCCCTGGCAAATGGAACTGAACACAAGAGCAAGAGCTAAAACAGCTTTTAGAGGAATAACTCCTGTGGAAAACCCAAAGGAATGACAGGATGCCCCAATAGTTAAAAGCAGGACCCCTATTACTCAGCATTGTCCTGTTAGGAGCAATGTTGTGGGCCACCTCTCTAGGCACTGCTCTGCCCACACAATCCTTCACCGTCCTGTGGCATGGTATTAATAAATGGTCAGTCCTTCCAAACAATGGGAAAAGTTGGGCATGACCTAGGAGCTATTGCTTGTCATCTGGAGACCAGATTTTATTGTTATGTTTCCTTGTTCTGGTTGTATGATTAGTCATTTCATGCTTTCACGCATACATCTAGTTTCTGTAGAAGTGATTTTTTAACAGTGGCACTCTCTGACCTTGTGGCTATTTATTTCATGTACTATTCTGAGAAATGGGTAATAGTCTTTTTGGTTCTGTAGAAGCTCTAGGTTTGCGGGAAAAGAGAAAATGTAATTGTGGAGCTGGCTGGTTATTGCTGACATAGCATAATTAATGTGCAAATATTTCTGAAATCAGCAGCTAGCAACAGAAATACATGTCCTGTCCTTTCCACGCAGAAAAGAAATGGGATTATACTTTAAATTCCTTTTTGTTTGTTGTGCTCTCTAGGCACCATTGTTGGTAACCTGCACACGTGGGTGAAACATTTTACACTTTCTGACATTTAGTTTTTCAGAAGAATTGGCAAGATAAGAAATGGCACAAACGGCTCAAGGAGTAGCTAGTGAAATAAGCATATTCCCTCTGTTTTGTTTGCACAGACGATTACAAATTAGATCCAGAAAACATGCTCCCAGAGGTGTGGTTTTGGGTTTTAAGAGAACGCTGGCATGGGAAGGAGGGAAAGCGTGGTAGTACAAAGCATTTTAACCTCATTCATAGCTGGCTCAAAGCTACAAGTCTTGCAAAATTTCAGCAGAAGTGAAAAAGAGGAAAAATGTGGGAGGAAAGGCAACATAGGAGAAAACAAAGAGCTCTGTGAACAGCTAATTAGTACAGATTGCATTCAGCAGTGCAAGAAGTGCTGGGAAGATACTGAGCATGTTACGTGAGTAGCGAGGATGGAGGAACAGAGGTGCATGCCAAGCAAGGTAGGTTCTCCTACCCACCAAAATTGCGTCTTTGAGCATTTCCAAACATAAAGGTTGCTTTTCCAAGGTGACTTTCCTGTCCAAAATGTTTTCTCAGTGCTGGGCTGCTTTAAGAGATAGTAGTGCCTGTCCCTCCTGCCTTGGTAGGTCAGCATGGTAGTGTCCCTCTCCGGTAGCTCATACTCAAAGGGTGCAAGTAGGTTCAGGCCAAATAGGGAAGCACTTGCATTGCTGCAAGCACTGCTGTTTGGGAGTCCGAGTGGATTTTGAATAGATGTACAGACTCGCACCCAGCGTGCCTGGAAGGGGCTGTCATTCAGTCAGGTAGTGCCAGGTCAAAAACAGTCAAATACCTGACTGCCCTGGGGCCCAGAGGTTGATGCAAGGTGAGGACGGGTTGCATCCATGAGTTTCAACTCTGGGCGCATGGCCACTGCGTCTTGTGAAAGGACTGAGCTTTAGTTTCTGGCTACCTGGTGGTGTTTGAAGTGTGTCCACCACCTGGCACCTCCCTGTTTCGAGGACGGCAGGGTGGGGTAAGATCAAGCATCCATCTACAGCTTGCTAGAAAAGGCGGAACAGAAGGGGCTTCTAGTGAAGAGTCCAAACTACAGTTACAGTCCTGAGTTTTTTCTCTAGCCAGATCCCATTGGGGATATGGTAGTATTTCTAAGCTGTTTTTCTCATCCACACTTCTAGCCTAATCCCCAACACATTGTCCATGTAGTGCCTCATCCCAGAGGTGCTGACCACCCCTGGAGTGGCGCAGCACAGGGGAGAGAGTGGTCTGTGAGCACCTCAGCCTTCAAATTATTATTTGGACGTGTAGCAAAACCAGCCTCTGCCCAAAACCCCTCACCCGCTGGAGGGCCCTGGTGTATAAACCAGCATCTTTCAGACTCCAGCGCCAAAGAGATGTAAGCAATGAGCAGCTTTTGTTGACTGTAATTGCACTTGAATTAACTAGATGCCTGTGTAGTTGGTGGCTCTTGCAGCCTGACATCTCTCCTGAAGCACTGGAAACCTCATTGCTTTGCCTTGCAACAGTTCCTATGCCAGTAAGCTTCAGAGGGCACAGTTCTCTTGGCATAACTCTAAAATAACTTGGCAAGTAAGCTCTGGGGGCTTAAACTCTTGCCCCAGCTGAGTTCCATAACGATCTAGCTACCTGCACTCTTTGATCTTTCCTTTGTTCTCTGATTTTCACAGAGTTATAATTTGTTCACACACCAACAAAAA